>CM069458.1:21171650-21771650 GCA_035610835.1 Ophiura sarsii
CCCTGAATAAAACTGTGTATTTTTTACATTAAAACACTCCCTGAATTGAACATCATATTCTAGTAGAGAATGTCTAGATAACAATTCAATATTATTATTCACAGTAGCAGGCACATGTTATTAACACTATTATGAGAAGTTTGAAAACTTTCCTATGTATACTTTTAAAATGGCATCAATTTCAAAAGTTCTAGTTTTCCGCTATTTTGTGTAGAAACCTATGGGTGCCACATCCACCGGCGCCACATCCACCGGCCCCACCCTTGACTCACTCGACGTTTAGATTGATAACTTCACTGTTGCTAAACATGTGGCTTTAATCCTTTTTTTATTCGGTAGCTAGATAAATTGTCTTTAATATGATACCCAAAATGTTATGTTTTTTTGACAACTTCTATTTAAAATAGAGACACGTATCACGATTTAAGGATTTTTTGAAACGGCCCCACCTTATTTGATATACCTATTAGTGACCTGTGACCCTGGGCAGTCAATCATTACACTGTAAGCATGCATGACCACAAACACATGCAATGAAGGGTGTTTTTGAGATGGTCTAAAGGGTCTAAAATTGAACGTTTTCATAAAATATGTTCTTAAAAATGCCGTTGATATTTTACTCGTTTTAGGGGTCAAATTGTGGAGGAAAACACATACAAACCTAATTTTATGGTGAATTTGGACTTCAGGGTCAATACATGTTTAGGGGATGTCTAAAAAACTGTGGTCACACAAGCTTATAGCAATTAGGCATGCTTACAGCATGATAATTGAATGGCATGCTTAACAGCATGATAATTTACACACCCTTGGTAAAATATTCATGCAAAATGCATAAATGACACTATACTATTGATACAGGGTGTCTCAAAAAAAACCGTGCACGTGTTTACCCAACTTATTGACCATGAACTTCTAATATTTGGTGTAACAATTGTATACATATTGATAGACCAAACACTTAGCTTTCATATGCTGTTTATTTCATCTAATTTGGTTTTAAAAATCCTAAGATATGATCAATTAACTAAAGCTACCTAAAATCGAAGTTGTGCCACTTTTACGGAAAGAATGCTTAAGATAAGCATTAAAACCCTCGTCTTCTTAAGGGAGGGTGACCGCCGATTGCGCTAGAACGCAAAAAAACAGTGACCTAGGGCGTCTAGGTGATCGCTTTTACATTCCCTGCGCTCACTTTGACGAAAACAAATTGAGGCTGCCACCTACCCGCGGGTAGGGGTAAGCCGTCAAAGTCCGATAGTAGGGGGGTGGGTTGCCACCTTACAAAAAAACAAAAAAATCGCCATTTTGAAAAGTATTTTTATTGAATGTTCCTGAAATATTTTAGCATGGGCCTATGTTAGAAACACCATTTCCATCACTTATAAGCAAAAAAACCGGGTGAAATTCCGATATTTAGAACTTTTTTGGCGAAGATTTCTATGATATTTCACTGTCCATCGAATACGGCGGGATTTTGAGGTCGGCCATGTTGGTGACGTCATTGTGACGTCATGCGTGGGATATTTGTACTTGTTTTAGTATGTATGGATAGAGGGAACCTCTAGCTATAACATGGTACCCAAATAAGCATACACTACATTTTGGATTGGATTTTGTTAGAGGGTGGTAACCCCGGTGGTAACAACCCCATCTCCGGAGTAACCCTTTCTATTCATTGCAAACTGTAAAGTGGCACAAATCGACTTTAGGTAGCTTTAGTTAATTGGTCATATCTCAAGATTGACACAACCAAATCAGATGAAATAAACGGAATATGAAAGCTAACCGTTATGGCTATCAATATGTATACAATTGTTACACCAAATTCTATAAGTTCACGGTCAATAAGCTGGGTAAACACGTGCACGGTTTTTTTTGAGACACCCTGTACAATAAAACTGGTAAAAAGTAATAACTATTTTAATAAGATGATTGAAACTGTTTATGATATTTGGTAATCAGTATCCAAACATGAATATATGATTATATGGAGTTAAGTTTTTAAGTTTCCAACTCAACAATATATTGTTTCCAACTCAACAATATATTGTTTCCACTCAACAATATATTGTTTCCAACTCAACAATATATTGTTTCCAACTCAACAATATATTGTTTCCAACTCAACAATATATTGTTTCCAACTCAACAATATATTGTTTCCATTGCTATGGTTATATTTTCTTTATTTTTTTTAATTTTTAAATCCTACAAGAAAATTGCAACACAAATTGCAACTTCCAATAGACCTGCAAACATCTAGCTATAGTTTAATTAGTTCCAAATTGGCGAGAAATATGCTTGTAATTCAAGCGTATGTGCGCTAATTTGGCTTATGCATGCTTGACGCATATAGTTTGCAATGCGCCAGTTGCGTTATGCGAGCGTTTTGCGTGCCCAAGCTCTTCTGATTTCATTCGCTGCTGTAAGCAGGTTCGCCAATATGGAACTAACAGAACTATAATAAAAGTTGATTTTTGAATTTCATGTCACATCCGGGATATGGTAACTATTTTGTCAATCATTTGTTTAAACTTTAAGTAATCAATTCCTAAACACTTTTGACAACACTTTGGTTTGCCAAAATACCAATGTTTAATCAAATATGCCTTCAAATTTCCGGTAAAATTGTTTTAGCTTATGTGATGTTTTTCAAACTTTTACAAATATGTTTTTTTCTCTCTTATAATGACGTTTGACTATCAGGAAATACATTCCTGGACTCATAAATTTACTTTGACTACATGTTTTTTCCATAAAAAAAACCCATCACAGAACTGTACTAAACATAATGGAAATATGCTTCCAATTTAAGGCATTTTTCAACATATTTGTTTCGATTTTCATCACTAAACATTCCGTAGGATGTGTTCGCTTGTGTACAGTTGCGGTCGTAAACGGAAACACTGTTAACGGCGTAACACGGTGTCAAACCATGAAATTCTATTTACGAATGAAAAACCACTCAGAAAATAAACTGTCCTGGTACCAGGACAACTTATTTCAAAATCTGATTTTGAAGTAATTAGGAAACGTATTGCTCTGTAACTTTTAAGATATTTTAGTTTCATGGTTATAAATGTATTTGACCAAAAAATTGCACTTCTAGGTTAAAATCACAGATAGAGGGCGTTCCATGAAAAAGATCGCATAATATGCCATTATAATTCCCCATATTGCAGGTGGAAATGTATCTGTAAACAACTACAGGAATTTTGTAACCCTTTATGTTCCACTTGACACCCCCCCCCCCCCCCCCCCCCCCCCCTCCCCTCCCCCATATCTGTGGTATGCATGCTTTGGAAAGTGGCTTCCGCTTATGTAGTTCATACACTATGGGACAATCTACAAACCTGAATTGTTCTCTTATGAAACCCCATTGTTGTCAATATAATATTATAACCAGAGTAAATACAATAGTCTATTAGTAGCACCTGTTTATATCACGGGTAATTTCCCTATAACTTTCCCAATGGATACTAATGGTATGACATCATCCCGGACATCATCTATTGTAAAATTAAAATTTTAGCCAGATTGGCAAAGGCTAGTGTTAATTTTTTTTTTTTTTAAATTACACTAGTTGATTTTTCAGTTTCCTATGAAAGATTAAAAATGTATTGATATTGATACGTTTTTCATGATAGCATTTGTTTTTTCCACAAACAGCCTCGGTACGTTACAATAGGCAGATAACGCTGGTTTAACTGCTGGCGATAAGTCACCGGTCAATAGTAAGATGAGGATCAGTATGTTAAAAACCAAAGTGCAAAAATGAAATTGCACTTTGTCTCTTCTATTCAGTGTAGGATTCTTAATGTATTTATTTGTAATAAAGAATGTGATCAATAAAATTGGAATAATACAAGAATCAGTGATTAAGTTGTTTCTTTTAATTAAGAATTTATTCAATGTCTGTGTTATTAGGTTGAGTAAGTTAATGTCAACTATATTTTGTTCATTACCTCATGATATGTATGTCAAATATGCCCCAATCAAACGTCTCCGAATCATTAATGCAGTACGTGGGCACCAGGTAATTAATTAAAAACAACTGTATTATATGACCTGCAGGCCTCTGTATGCGAAAGTGATCAAAATTATGCGCATCAATGCCTCATCAAGTTCAGGACATTTAAAGTTTTTGGTTTTGTTAACTAATCAATGGAGTAAATGAAAAATAAATATCTCAAATTGCAGCATTCCAGTATGCTAAAGGCATAGCAATATATTCGAGTTGGTATTATACTATTTGCAAGCCTACATGAGTTTATTATTGGTACTATCTTATTCATACATGATAATTCTGTATTATATTTAGATATCATCCATTATTTTCCATTTTCAGTAGTAAAATTTTGCTCTTATAACTAACCATACAATACGGAGAAAAATGCAACAACAAAATATTTATTTTGAGGGTACTTTTCCGTTTCCGTTGTCCAAAATCTCTTTGGCTTTGACGAAGAAAAGTGAAACAGATATCAATTATCATTTATTAGCCATGATTCAGAGGTATAATCATGACAAATGTCATGAGGCTGACATTCATATTAGCGATGTTATGAGGGAGGAGGTAGAACTTGTTGAATGACCCTCGTACTAAAACAAGCAAATTTCCTCTCCACACTATGAGCGTGTTTCTACAGCCAGATACCGTTAAGAATCTGTATTTTTTGTAACCGCAAAAACCTTCACAAACCAGGTTTGGTACCGGTAAGAAATGGAAAGTTTCCAGTAGAAACAGCCAGCCGATTAATCTTACCGTTACGTGCCGTGAACCGTGTCACGCTGGATTATACACATTGTGAGGCAATCTTTTTCAGGTGGGGCGGCATTGTTTGGTATTACAAAAAGGTCAAATGTCGTGGCCCATCGACTTTTCGCGAGTAGAAACGGGGGGGGGGGGGGATTAAAAACTTTCCGTTAACCTTTGCAGTGCCCAGTAGAAACACGCTCTATGACACCTCATTCATGGATACTTTTAAAGCCAAATGAATGGAATGTAAGGAACCTGCAGCAAGTTTTTACAGCTACACACACACACACTCCTGGCATCCTGCACGGTGAACACATTTATAGTATTGTGAGTTATGTGACCATAACTTGCAGAGTGTTTTATATTAACCCTAACTCTACCCCCCACTTTTTTCAGAATTTTTTCTTCAACGTGGAAAATCGACCAAAATATCCCTCGACCCCAACCCTCCCAGGATTTGATCCAGGGACCTCTAGCACCAGAGGCGAACAATTCCCCACTACACCACGGCTGTCAAGGCTAGTTTGCGCAGTATATTGCGCAAACTATATGGGCTGGGTCCATTTTTTCATCGAAAAACTTCCACGTCGGGTGGTACTAACGTGCCGAGTCGTGGTATTTTGGGGTATATGGTAGGGTTAGGGTTATGGGGCCTCATTAAAGTTGAATATGATTCTAGTGGACAACTTTATATCATTGGAAAGCTTAGAACCTCTAGATTAAAAAAAAGAGTTTTGATTCATTTTCGAGCCCACACAAACATATATAGACCAAATTATGACTGTATTACACCTGAATTTCAGTCGCCTAAAAAGCGCCAAATTTGACAATCAAAATATGATACATTCATGTGACGTCACCTGTGGATGACTCGCCGGCCGGTTACCCATAGGGCGAAACCTTTACACTATACATATCTGAATGTAAACAAATTCACTGCCACGCAATCTATGTAGAAAGGTGCCAACTTTTATCCATCCATTCTTCAGATAAAAATCAGTGGTATATAAATCAAATAAAACCAAAACAAAACTCATATGACTTCTTCAATGACTCGGATCAATTTTCGAGAAATGTGTTCATTGCCCTAACGTAATCAATAGAGAGCATCCATGTGTCGACGATATTTGCTGGAACTAAAGTCTATTTCAAACTTTCAGAAAAATAAAAGAGCACCATCACATAATCATAATCTGTGACCAACACGCATGTTGAATGGATACCCATTCAAATAACCCGCCAAATGTATAGGTAATTCTTTGACCAGTGAATCGTGAATAAGAAGTCGTGCATTGAATTGATCTGAACATCGAATAATACGGGAACGATGAGCTTTTGTTACGGGCATGCATGAGTGATTTGGATACTCTCTATGGTTTCTTTGAAATGCGATATGAGTGCCATGTAAATTTGGTCCCACTGCTGACGTCATCGGTGGTCGCCCAATTTATAAGATCTTTGATTCTTTTTATAGAGAGGGGTACCAGAAATGTTAAAATTGGTATTGTGCTTGCTCAATCCTTACAAAAAACAATATTCTCGTATTCTAGTTGTTCAACAGTTCTATGCTTTCCAATGATATAGAGCTATCCACTAGAATCATATTCCACTTTAAGGGGCCTCATTAAGGGTACATGTTTGGTATCAAAATAATTCTACCAGTTTTCTCTATCCAAGTTTTCAGTTTGATACTGCCAATTATTTTACAGAAGACAATGCTTTAAAAAGGTATCAACACTTTTGGGACACCTGTGTAAGTTATCAAAGGCTTCCATTCTACATAGAAATTGGCCAAAGGATCTGTCAAGTCGTACCTTATCATCGCTGTTTTGTCAAAACCTTCTTTCTACATCTGGCCCTTCAGCATGTATAAAGTAATACTACCTATGTACAAACTTTGGGTAGTAGTCTGCTCTAAACATGTCCAAGGGCCAAAAACACATTTATCAAAACCTTGGTGTAAGTGTTGGTGACCCTGAACATGTATAAAGCAACACTTCCTATGCATAACCCAGGCGTGAGATTACAGTTACACCAAGTTTTATTTAGAGATTTACTTTATACATGCTGAAGGGACGGAAAAACATACACGATTTTGACAGAACAGCGATGTAATGAAGAATGGCATCGGTGGCAATATCAGAAGAACAGAAGTATCCAATCATTATGAAAAATAATACAGACAGGCTAGACTGCATAAAAGATTTACAATGATTTAGTTATGTATTTATTTAATTAAATCCTGTATGTTGGTTGTTTGTTACATAGTCAAGACATCAAATACATAGAAATTGTTTGAATAGATTCAACTCATATAAATGTACCACCAATAAGTGAGAGAAATATATTGCAATGTTACCCATGCACTCAATCTGATTGTCAACCTCCTATATTAGCTCCATGTTCTTCTATATTCATTCGCTGCTGTTTTTAGATTTTTTCCCCTCAAATCATGTAAAATCAGCCGTTTTTTGGCTGAAAATCAGCCAAAATTTTCTCCACAAATTTGTTTTAAAAATCCAGAGAGTTTTGCAGATTTTGGTGACATTTAAGATTTTAAAAATTATATTAAAAAAAAGACCGACCGACCCTACTAGACAGGACTCTCTTGTAATCTGGAAAACCTAGTTAGTCTGTTGAACGCAAATTTGAGAAAACAAAGGAAAACTGTTTGGTTTCAGGACTGGGCAATATCATGTTTCGTGCCCCATAATGGTACACGTCAACGCCATAAGCTGTGAAATGTTATGGCGTTGATTCCGTATGACGTCACGAACGGGTAAGCCAAACATGATATTGCCCATGACGTACTACTAGCTTTTTCCCCTTCAGTTTATCAAGTTAAAGTGTGTGAAACTCTTCCCTGTCGGCAGTTTTTCATCTGGAATCCAAATATGGGTCTAACTCAATTTTCACCAACATTTGTCTTACTAGGTTTTTCCAGATAACAGGAGAGGTCCTTTGCCTGTAAAACAGGGTGTGTGTTTTTCTTCGCCTAAAGGAGGGAGGCTTCACCTATTTGGAACTGATCAAATTATAATATAGATGCAGATTATAGATAGGGGTAGACATTTTAATCAAAATCACCTATGGCTAAGGGCAAACTGACTGACCCATTTTGAGATAACTTCTGGTGCATCCTTTTCAGCACTCAGCAGTGAACAAATAGGATGAAAATCAGATTGGACACTCCTTAGAAACCAACAGTGATATGCACAAACTGCGAATGAGTCATCACACAAATTGGACACGGTTCTGAGACTGAATTCATAAAGAACACTTCATTTAAGTCTTTCCAAAAAGATTTTCCATAAACCGGGTGACATTTCATGTTCATGGATCCTATTGTCTATTGTAAAGCTTAACTTTTAGGACATCATGACTATATATATTTGAAGTTTTAAATAACACTGTATCTAAAAGAGTTCTTTGTGAATTTGCCCCAGCACCTTCACACATGCTACATCCAAGCTGTATCAAATTTGTTGTACCAACCTTGTCATCCATTAAATAATATATTAAAATAACCGCCAATAGATGTTCAAATGAAAAAGATAGTGCATGTATTGCATCAATATTGTTGCATTTAAAGGCTTTTGGGATTTTATATTACATTTATCTTAAACAATCATGATGAAAATGGATAAGTACTAAGAATTTGAATACAGCCTGCAACACTCCCCTGGGGTAGGGGAAATGGGGTTAAATGGAATACATCTTTCTGTAAACCTACGTTAAATTCAACACCATTGATTCGCACATTCAATTAAACAATGTAAAACTCAACAAACATTTTTAACTGTAACTGCCTTAACCTGGGATATATTCCAGGACAAGGATGTAATAAATATAAGCGCTGAGTGAGGGCGCTATAACACTTTCATCAATGGTGTTGTAAGAACTACAGATTATAGTTAGAACATTGAGTTTTCTTTTGGGGATATTATTAATCTATAAAGAACTGTCACCCAAGTCATGTACCGTATTATCCCTATTAAGCGCTCATGCCCTTATAAGCACCCACCCCCCGTTTTTCTCAATGACTACCAACAAACAATCCCTTATAAGCGCCCACCCTTTCAATTAACGTAGCACTGTGCAACAACATTTTTCACCACGGCGTCCTTCAGTAAAGCGCAGTACCAATAAGCCTGACGTCACGTAATGTGGCCACAGTGAGACCACTGCGACGCCACAATGTTGATTTTCCCAAAAAATGTTAAACAGTTTACTTTTCGATCGCACATGGTTTTCCGCTAGTGCAACCTCGCCGAATTCGACAGTATTTACGATAAATGAGGTAAAGGTAACTTAATAAGCGCCCACCCAAAATGACTTTGCTAACCCCCCTGGGCGCTTAATAGGGATAATACGGTACCCATTAGCTTCTATCCATCAATAGCAGCTACTAATGGGTACACTCAAGTGGTAGTATTTTTTTAAATAATCATGTCTGAAAGAAATCCTCAATGTTCCAGCCATCCCCCATCTCCCCTACACACACTATTTTCAAATGGTAATCAAATACAGCAGGCACACACAGCCTGTAATATGAGATGTACATACAGTAAATCTAACTTGTTACTAGGTGGGTCACATAAGAGTTTGTTAAATTAAAACCTGTTTTATCTACTACCTGATTCTATATAAAAACAGAAAGGACCGATGTATTGTTTTATTGGGTCAAACATCTTTAGTCTTCCAACAATTATCAGATATATTCTGATAATATCATATTTATATCCTGTTTCAACCACAACTGTAACAGACTAAAGATCCATTCATACTCCTGTCATACGGCATTGTCCAACGTTGATGGACATCAGCGAGGAAGTTGAAGCAACATCAACTTCCATGTTGATGAAACCACAACTACAGGGGTATGAATGGCCGGCCATAAAGAGGCATCTCTATTTAATATGAACATGCTATTATCAATATTCATTGCATAATCAACAAACAAAATACTATTTGTGTCCCTGGGTTTCAATTCAGGGTCAGAAGTTCATCAAAGGTTGCTACTCCATTTAGATCCTTGCCGAGGATTTTGCGAGAATCTATTGATTCTCCTCCATTCAAATAGTGTATTAGAAAGATTATCTACTAGAATCAACTTAGATTCTCGCAACTTTACCCGCGGGAATCTTATGACCCTGTCTGACCTAAGACAGTCAGTTGGTGAAGAAGACGACCATGCGAGTCTTGGATCGTGATTTACTGGTTTTAGCGTCAATTTGTTTGCACTAACATCATGTGCAGCAATTAGGGTAGTAGCTATTCTATTCTGCAGTGTATGTTATACCAGCTTGAGTCTTCACACACTAAGGACAAGGCAGTAAGTGTCAGTCACACAAAGCATCTATCCTCAAATTAAGTGCACAATTTGTTTATTAACAGCATAATTAGCTTCAAATGTTGGTAACTTAACTATCTGATATTCAACCGGTATTCCTGGGAATCGGTTCTAACAGGATATGAACAACACACGTAATTACAAGTTGAAAAGTTCACATAATATTTGGAAAAACAGATGTTGACCATAATTGAAATTGAACAAACAATGAACTAAAAAAAAACTGGCTATACAAAAACACAAAACAGTATAAATAGTTACTCTACCAGTCTCTACCGGACTTATCTGGGCAAGACCCAGATCGAGATTTTCCTATACAACCATATACATTATGTAGCTATTATAGAATGACCCAGCTGCACAGGAGTTGAATTAAATTAAAATATGTAATTGATTCATTTAATATAATCGAAACAAATCATTCTCGATTAACAAATCCCCATCTGAGATACACACGCAAGTACAACGCACATGATTTGGTTCACCGCAGTCATGCCTTGTACACGCAAAGCATGTCCGCTTTATGAGGTCAATTGATCAAGAATTGTTTGCTTCGATTATAACGCACTGATCAGAATAAACCTACAACTCCGCCCACCCCTCCCAAGCACAGCATTTGCTCTGCATAATACACTGATATCAAGATTTAAGGGAATACCATGACACATAGTGACCTTTTCTCACAGTACATGGTCATTCTCAAAATATTTTTTTGTGTGCGAGACGGAGCATCAATAGATTGCATAGAAATAAAAAAAAGTTTCTTTTCAAGGTCACAAGACAAATAGAGGCTTTAAAAATCAAATTTCACTCATTTCAATGGCCACTTTAAGGTGTGTGGTCCGATCAAATTAACTTTTGCCCTTTCAAATTTGAGATCGCCCTGTTACATTTTTGGCTTTGGAGATGATTCGTTTAGATGCTACAAGGGAAAAAATACTGAATTACCTCCATAAAAGGTTAATCATTTAAGAATTTGTATACTGTTCTATGGGAACATTTCAAGTGAATAGACGTTATTCGTAATTGGCGATTTCATTTCAAAGAGGAAGACATACTAGGCGCCACGGCGATAAACATACAATCTTGTACTTATAATGAACTGCAATATAATGAACTGTGAACTTCTACATTTTTCTAGATAGTGTCGGTTACCAGCAAACATTTCATTTCAAACTAGTGGAATAGATAGTTTATACGTTCAAGTTTATTTCAAGAATTAATAAGGTCAAATATTGAACAGCTCAGTATGAAGAATTTTTATGATTAGTGCAAAGTTCACCCACATTGAAAAACTACATCTCTTTCGTCTCGGCTACAAAACTAGCCTTATTTTCGGAGCACTAATTGCTCTGAGCATGCTCAGTTGGATAGCACGGCCCTCTTTTATGACGTCAGTGCGCCAATTACAAATAACGTCTATTGCTTCTATCACAAGAACTACAGGAGCTACTTCACACATATTTTGGGAGTGATGACTGAATTTATGATTTGCCTTTGCAGAGTCTTAGCCAGAGTTCAGCAACAGCCTGTCCACTTAATCAGAATAGCCTCTCCAGAATTGGACCTTTAAACATAAACCAACTTGTTTGCAACCACTATGGGGTCACTAGGTTCAAATGTGTGCTGCTTTAGCCTTGATTTGTCAGTCAGAACTAGTTTCAAGTTCACTAAACTCTTACAAGTTACAACTATTGTTAGAATATCACATCCGTTAAATCTCTTAATTCTGCCTGTTCTGGGAGTAATCTGCCCGTCCTATTGATGGGTGGACGGGTCTCTGGCTAAGACCTTGTGCCTTCGTATGCAATAGTAAACACTATAAGAGAAGAGTGTTTGTGGCCAAAAAGGATCACCCACCGTAAGAACAAAGTGAGCAAAGGACATCAAGGCTATACTTGTCAGTTCCAAATTGGCAAACACAAATTTATACAGAAGAGCGTGGGCGCACAAAAATGCTCACATGACGCAACATGGCGCACTGTGAATCGTATGTGTGACGCACACGGATGTCAAAATAGCGCGCGTATGCTAGGATTACTTTTGCGAGTGGAGAGATAAAAAACATATATTTCTTGCCAAATTGGAACTGATTAAACTATATTATGAAAGAATGCTTTGATAATTGAAACAACTAGGCCAATATATAGGGCATCAGGGGCCATGCAATTTCTAAATTCCAAACCTGCATGTGTAGGTTTTCCTAAACAAATATCAAATAATTTAACCTACACATATTGGATTTTGAAAATTGCAAACTACAGAAGAATTACCACTTTCAAAAAGTGAAGAGGGGCATATATGAGACTATAATAAAGTCTATTTCACTTCTGGACAGTGATGCAACTTTGCAGGAGCAACATTTATGCACGCTTTATGTATTGTCTGTGTGTCCTTGTACATGTAGGGGTGTGTATACGCCAGGACATTGAGTAGGCGCACCAAATAATGAACTCCGTAGTCGGCCAATGACACAGTGACATCACGGTCTGGTGGAAGTGAAATAGACTTTATCTACTAAGATCAGGTGTTAAAAAGTCTATAGTCCATCTCACCTCCTTGAGATAATGACAACGCTGCATCCGCAGAGGGCAGTTATTGAACCATGGGCACCCACCCGCCGAAGAAGATTTCTTGAGCAACACCAGCATGCTTCACTTTACTGGTTTCTATCACCAGTGTCTACTGGTTCCCATTTACATTCCATTACAATGAAACGTTCATAAATGCTGTTAAACATTGATACTATTTTGGTAGGGATGTGCCACCAGCAAAATGAAAATTGACCCAAACATTTACTAATTTTTTTGGGGGACCCATATATTTACCAGAGACCAATAATTTCCCTACATATTTGACAGATTTTGTGAAAAACAACAAATTTAAGGATTTTAGACCCATAAATTGACCAAAAAATGGCTATGAAAAGGGGTCATTCATTTTGGTGGCACATCCCGTGACCTCATATCCAATAAGTACCCCCCCCCTGGGTCTAACAGTTCAGCAATGAGTATAAAAATACAATAAGAGGTAACCATAATAACCACATTAGATTATCCAACCGAAGTTATGTTTATTTTTCACACAAATACCAACACAATCTGTTGACTACAAACAGGACAATATTATGTAGCTAATAGGATGCAAAAACATTGCATTTGCATTAATAATAAGCTTGAATCCATTTTATCATTTAAATTTTAGTAATAAATTCAGACAATACAAAAATGCTATCTGTGTAATAAATACAACAAAGGGAAAAGATATATATCATGTTTGCCTATCTGACTGTGTAGTTTCACCTAATTTTCTCAAAATATATCAACAATATTTGTTGTATTTTTCAATGTTATTCAGATTATGTATTTTACCGACCAGGGCTTGAAGGGGCAAAACACTATATGTGCATTTTAAAGGGGATTTAAAAAAAAAAAATGGCAACAATTATTTCCAAATTTGAGAAGAATTTTACACACAAGAGTCATTTAACATACTCATAACTCAAGAGTGAACAGAACCGACATAAAAACATACTCACACGCAATTAAAAAAAATTAACTTGAGATTTTATATATCCCACAGCAATGATAAAGTTTGAGAAAATCAAGTCAAACTCAAGCAAATGGGCTAATAGTGTGATCAGTGTCAAATGGGCAGGAATTATGAGGCTATAGTTTAATTAGTTCCAAATTGGCGAGAAATATTCGGTTTTTATCTCTCCACGAGGCAAAGTAATCCAAGCGTATGCGCAACACTATTGCCACACGCACACAGTGCGAATGTTGCCTTCAGCGCGCCCGCGTCCTTCTGTATTCATACGCTACTATAAGAAGGCTTCGGCAATTTGGAACTGATCAAACTATAGGGTGCCGCTACAGGCAAAAGGAATCCTAACTAAAGAATTTGAGTGCTGGTATAATAGTACGAAGGTTCAAACATGATTACAAACACCCTATGCATTGCAGTCTTGCTCACTGAGACAACATGTATTGCACTTGACTTTAGTACAGATAATGTCCCACCATTTTTTCAAGTTCCCATTCAAAACACTAGAAATCTGCCCTCTGCATTCTCAATGTTAACCATGTTAACACTTTCCACACGGCAGGCGTCTGTAGACGACATTCCAACATTTCACAAAATGTTTCAAAAATGTCAAAATTGTTGAATTTCATTACCATATTTGGAATCACCATGTGAAATGAATTTAAAATAAGTACAAACATACCTAGTATTGATCCAGTAATCCCTTGGATAACCCTTGAAAGTTTGGAAAGATTTCGGAAAAAATCTGTTTTGTGTAATATGTTAGCCGCGTGGAAAGTGTTAACTCGTATAACGAAAACAAGCGCCATTTTGGTACTGATCAGACTATCACACAGTTTTACTGTACTGTAAAAGTGGGCATTTTTCAACTGTTTTTCGTGTTTTTAAATTCGCGATTTGTATTTTAAGCACGGTAGCTGGTTCGAGCACGAAAAGAGTCAAAATAAATGTAGCGCAAAAATATCCACTTTTACAGTTTATTTTAAAACGCTCCCTTACAAGCGATACTCTTCAATTTGATATGATTCAAATTGCATATGACTCATCTTTTCACCCATCCATATGCTGTGTTAGTTTTGATACCTAAATTAATCATCGTTCATGTCTACCTAACCGCCGTTGAGGGCGTCTCATTGATGAGCGCATTGTACTGATGGGCCACCACCACCCTCTTCATCGTCATCGTCCGAATGGTAAGCTTGCCGATGGTCGTGACCGTGTGCGTGTCTAGTAGACTCATAATCAACCAGGTCCACTTCTTCTGCTTCCTCTGTTGGCTCTTCCTGCGGGGGACGATCGGGTAAATGTTTCTCTAGGCTCTGTTGGAGAAGAAGACAAAATGTAATGTCTCATTTAAAGTAAGTGGTTGGTTTACTGCCATGCCGTAGCTCAAATGTGTCATGCAGGGTTATCATTATTAAAGGGTTCAACAAAAGAAAGTATACCACTTTGTTTATGTCATTTTGAGTAACTTTTAATTTGTTTTTGACCAAACAGACTAAATAGGCATTTAGATGAATCTTCTAGGCATAATTTGATACCAAATTTGCCCCCTAACAACAAAGATAAACCATGATTAGCACCATTTAAAGGAAAATATCTCATTTTCAAAAGTCGCATTTCCAATACACAGCACGAGAAGAAAGGGCCAATTGTTAACACAAACATATGCCGTATTTATCCCGTACTGATCACCGC
This sequence comes from Ophiura sarsii, assembly GCA_035610835.1. NCBI lineage: Eukaryota > Metazoa > Echinodermata > Ophiuroidea > Amphilepidida > Ophiuridae > Ophiura > Ophiura sarsii. Next base: position 21,187,010 of record CM069458.1, read on the forward strand.
GCATATCCCTCAATGCGCGGGCTAATTCAAATTTAAACTGATGCGCTGTGCGATCGATAGCCGTCAATCCTGGCTATAGAAACACACAGAGATACCCAATATTGGTCTTTTCTTCTCGTGCTGTGTATTCGAAATGCGACTTTTGAAAATGGGATATTTTCCTTTAAATGGTGCTAATCATGGTTTATCTTTGTTGTTAGGGGGAAAATCTGGTATCAAATTATGCCTAAAAGATTCATCTAAATGCCTATCTAGCCTGTTTGGTCAGAAACAAATTGAAAGTTACTCAAAATGACATAAACAAAGTGGTATACTTTCTTTTGTTGAACCCTTTATTATTATACAAGGCATTTATATAGCGCTCTTACACAATGAGGTACCACAGCGCTTTACAGAATAAAATACATACAGAATTGAATGCATACACGGTAAAAGGTAAAAATACATACACAATGAAGTTTTTAAAATTACGAACACATTTAAAACAAGTTAATGAGAAAAACCAAAACAGATTACAAATTATGCAAGAAAAGATGTATTTTAATAGTTTTCTGAACTGGGTAACGGAAGAAGCATGACGACGGATATTATGTGGGAGCTTGTTCCAAAGCATAGGAGCGGCTGCAGAGAAACCTTTACTTGCGGAAACAAGGCGTGGTTTAGGCCTACTAAGAAGTCTAGTGTCAGAGCTCGAGCGAAGCCCACTCCTGCCAGGTATATAAGTGAAAAGAAGTTCCTCAATGTATGGTGGAGCACAGTGAGTGAAACATTTAAAAACAAATAAATAAGGGTTGGCCCTGGTCACTGTGTGATCTGAGCTCTATTTGGCTTCTTTTTTAAATTTCGCCGTCAAAGCACACGCCGTAATTGTGTCTTATTTTAACATTTTCACACAGTCTTAACGCACATACAGGCGCCCGATGCGTCTCTTTTATATGGCACGCATCTGTGCTGCCAAATGCAGCGCAGTTTCATGCACGAAGGCTTGCGTTACATTGTTGATTGAGCATGGAATGTCACAATAACAAGTCGCGTCGGATTTTGGATTAGGACGCCAGTGCAGCTTCTACGTCTTAGTATTCTTTGCCTATAGGACGCCAGTGCAGCTTCTACGTCTTAGTATACTTTGCCTATAACACTACATTAGCACACATTGTTGCCATCTTTTTACTCACCTCAAGTTGGCTTTCACTAGCAAAGTTATTTTCTGGGAATTCAATTGTAAACTTGATGATAAGATGTCCTCTCTCGAATGGGTTCCTATAAATGGGCATGCCTTCGCTCTCTACCACACGTCTACAGCCTGAAATGAGCAAACATCAGATATGGTTTATTACTATAATCTTTCTTCACAGGAACAGGTGTTTCTATCATTCATCTTATCTTAAGACATATGGTAATCATGAAAACAGTTAAAGAGTTTGCTTGTTGCATATCTTTACTTTTGGGAAATCCTGTATGTCTTATTGAGCGAGACCTATTAAGAGGCAAAATCTAGTGGCGATATAATGAACCACATCAAATTAGTAAATTGACCATATTACAAATTGCAAACAATAAGACGATTTATTTGCCTCTTCAATGGGAAAGAAACCAAAATACAATTTCGGTATGATCCCCTTTATCAAATAAGAACCACTGCATCAGCTGCATCATGATGTACCAGTGCTTAGTACGGTATTGATGTGGCCATGTATACAATGCTCTGTTGCCTCAGTGATAGGTCCACACAATTCACAGGGCACACACACACTATACACAGTAAAGTTTGAATTCCTGCACAGTAAGCCCTGTGATTTGTTTGCACCCATTACAGGGGTAACAAATCCTATTAAATGGCACTTATACAAAACAATTCTTCCACAAGAGATAGGATATAACTAAGGCACGGAAGAAAATGCAATTTAGGTTTTCAAGACATGATTCTCACTTTTGGTAGCATGTCTCACTTTCTTGAAAATCGCCCGCGATTTCACAGAATCACACTTTTTCGTAAGAAATATAGCATTTTTTTATTTTATCATCTTAAACATTGAAATACTAATAAAGCCTACCCAAACATCGACCATTTACAGTCCGGGAATGGAATTAAATGTCAAGTTAAATCCTTCGATCGATTGCAAAATTGTGGGATATACCTTTTTCGATGTAAACAAAAGCAATATCGTTAATCTTTTCGACAATCTGTTTTGAACATCTCGATAATTCGCTTTGCTTCAATACATGTGCACTACAATACACTCTATATTTATAGGGGTTACTTCAATTGAAGCAATACCGAGACCCTCCCTACTTTCACAGATCACACATGGTATTAGAGACTAAGACTCTGTGCGCCGTCATCGTGAAAGGCTCTTTTCAGCGCTAGCGACCGTGCGGTAAAAATTAAGATTGTGGGATGTAAACATTATGTTAATTTTGTACCGTATGATTAGTGACATTTTGACGGACGATAAACATTTGTTTTTCGTTATTCTAGTTCGAACCAGGAAAGTTGGGGCCTGTTTACTTGATTTTGAGTATCGACTTTGCGATGTTTTTTCACCCCGAGTCCCGCTAAGCGTGGCAGGTATCGAAAATTGTGTGGAATGATCACGCCATCAACAGTTTTCAGGCGCTTTTCTCGGGATTTTGCGTGCATTTTAGTGAAATCGCTGGATATCACGTTTTTGGTTATAAATACGTTGTTTTTCGGGGCTTACATGTAACTCCCCAACCTCGGAGAACGGAATTCACCTACTAATGTATTGTATATTTACCTGGTTGTATAATGCCACCAGGAGGATATTTAATCACTAGCTCTCGTTTATCAAGGTGCTTCAACGTAAATTGAAATCCACACAGCGCCTCTGTTATCCCTATTGTATGCTCCATGTGAAGATCAGAGTTGCTACGCTTGAATATGTCATGCTCCTTCTCTATCAGTACAATTATGACATCACCGGGTTCGATGCCAGGCTGCAAAAAGTAAAATAATGAACAATGGCGTTACATTGGGCAAAAGATTCATGTCCTATAAGAGTGCTTAGGGGGAAAGGGGACGATTAAGAGTGAACAAAAAATCATAAAATTAAAAATCAAAATCAAAATCAGTTCCAGTCCTGTACCACCGAATTATGATGAATCAAAAGCTAACTTTCGGTGTTTCCTTTACGAAAGTCATCATGAAATAGCCTGGTATAATTCTCTACTCTAAGAATGAAATTGACTCATGAACTTATGCAAACCAATACTGCGTTCGTAAGTTTGAGTGGACTTGTTGGAAAGATTCAGCTACAATCATAGAAAAAAGGTGTTCGAACACTGACCCTTGTTTGCACCTTTTTATTACTATATAGTACGCGTTATTAGAGTCATGTGAAGATACCAATTTGCATCTGCTAGCCTGAAAGCTCCCCTACAATATACCCCTCCCCTCCCCCACCAATCAATGTTGCTAGGCCACGGGCTGATGTTTGGCAAGTTGGGCGACTCAACATTGATCTGCGGGGAAAGGGGGATGACTTTACATTAGGCCTACTATCGAACACTTTTTTCTAACATTGTAGCTATGTGCCTACCTGTTGGTCTCCTTCTCCGCGGAATGTGATCTTCTGTCCTTCCTTCATGCCCTTGTCCACATGAACCTCAAGGATCTTGCTCTCTTTGACTGTCTTCTGTCCGTGGCACTTCTTACACCGATCTCTTTCATTAATTCGTTCACCTGGCGGTACAAATGTCAGAAAAATGTAAGTGTAAGTGATGCAAACATCAAAAGTTATGTTTTAAACAACACACTTTTAAGATAACAGAAAATAAATTGATTGATCTCGGTATATGAAAAAATATATATACATCTCGCAATCCCAAATATTCGTGAACTAAACATGCCAATTCATTTGCTAATTTGTGCAACAAGGTATTATTTCCCATAGGAATATTAATGACTCTTTCTTTCCAATCTCACCCCAAGAGTCACAGTGATGTTTAATAAAAACAAATAATACGTCGCTGTTCTGTCAAAACCTTGTATCTCCATCCGGCCCTCCAGCATGTACCAAGTAATACTTCCCATGTATAACCTAAGGGCAGTCTGCTCTAAACATGTTCAAGGGCCCAAAACACATCTATCGAAATTTTGTAAGTGCTCTTACCCATGTATAACACCATTTTCACAATATTTGCCCAAGATATTGCAGCGTGAGAATATAATGAAAACAAATATCACAATAAGGTGACAAAAATAACCCTGTTCTAAAGGCAGACTGACCTCTCCGGTTGGGTATATCAGTCAGGCTTTTCCCCTTCAAAGTTTAAATATCTGTAAAAAAATTGACAATTTTGGACAATTAAAAAAAATCCCATTGTACATGAAAATTGTTTGTCACCAATTTCTTTTTTAAATGAGTCGGTTGTGCCCCTAGCACAGGTTTTGGGGTGTTTTTTTGTCGCCCTATCACCACAATTTTATTAATCCACCTCTAAAAAATGTACCCTTTTTTTGAAAATTCTGTATTATGACATGAAGTTCTTAGCAGTGTTCCTACCTTCTCCTTTGCATTCTGGACATGTACTTTGTAACTGTTGCACCATGCCTGGGGCTATCTGTCGTATTGAGATCTTGATGCCCCTACCCTGGCATGAACGACACGGCTGCATTGCACCGGGTTTACCACCATGCCTGTGTTAAAGGAAAAAGGAGAGGATCATATTTATTATTGACATTTTGTTTACTAATCCAAAGAATTTTAGCTAAATGAATTTTTGTATATGTTCCTGTAAATTTATTCAAAGATAAGAACGGTTCATTTATTGATCAAAGCCAGATTTGTTATTTGTTATTGACGTGCAGTTATAGGATATTTTCCACCATACCAATACAAAGGATCTGGTAAGAGAAAACTTGATTGTGTATCCTAGCTTACATGTACAAATCCATAGTAAGAGCCACATTGCTCTGAAGCAGATCAGATGCCTACTTTCCAGTAATCACATTACACTGCAAATTATGAGCGTTTACTTTTGGACAAACTAAAAGTAAACTCAAAAGTAAACGCAATTCTAAACACAAAAGTAAACTTAAAAGTAAACGCAACACTAAACGTTTCTTGCATTTTGCACCCAATTGACCTCAAAGCACGCTCCAAATGAGTGAATATAATAATCACAGATGTTTTCACCATCTTTGATATAATGGGACAGTTATTGATTAGAGGCTGGGTGGAAAACAGTTTAGTTGTTGGGTTCACATAAGTGTTTAGTGTTGCGTTTACTTTTGTGTTTACTTTTAGTTTGTCCTTAAGTAAACTCTCATAATTTGCAGTGTTAGGTATTAGAATGAGGATTTTTATAACCCTTAGCCAATTAAAAGACATCATTTTGGATTCTGGATCTTCAGCCAACTTATTGAACAAAGTGAAAAAACTATGTGGTAAAAATGTGGTCACCACTGTAATGCTTTGCCTGCTGCATTGCAGATGCTAAGCTTTTTGAAAGGGCTTTGGTTGACAATTGGATGGGTGGACAACTTAATGTTTACAATGGGATTACAATGGAAAAAACTAAGCTCTCAGAACAGAAAAGAGAAGCCATATTTTACAAACGAAATGAATGATACGATACAATAATGGTTGAATCACTGTCTATCAATTAAAAGCGTGTGATACCAATGTGTGTAAGAGATTAGAAATCAGTCTCCTACACTTGTAAAATGTTTAAAAATGTGAACGGAATGATCCCTAATTTTAAGAGAATAAAATCCTAATAAAAACGGAATAAACCCAAACCCTTATTTACCCGTTTCTCTTATTCTAATGCTTATTTTGATTGTCTTTCTTCGCCATTTAATCAACCATGGTTGTATCGACCATCTTGGGTGCTGAATATACCTCAACATACTGCTGAATTGAATACTTACCCACCACATCCAGTACAAATCACATTCTTGCTTAGCTGTAGTTTAGCAACTTTACCATTGTATATATCTTCTAAAGAAACGCTGAAATAAAAAAAATACAAATTTGTTATAAATTATATAAATAAATCAAGTTCATGAGCTAAAAATGAATGAGGGGGAGAGGGGGAGAAAGGAGGGAAAGAGAAAAGAGATAATTCAGTCAATCTAACCATTTCGCCGTTTAAAATAGTAAGAATCAAAACTTTCTAATCAAGATCTATCAATTTTGTTAATACCAATGTTTTGTACAACATTTGCATCAAGTACCGAATTATAAATCCCTAATAAGCATGAGGTGGGCGCGTATTTGTTACACAATTCCTATAATTAATTTTGTAGCAGAATTCAACAATCTTAGAGTGGCAAGTCTATATGGAAATCAAAGCAAGCATTGTTGGGATCAATATTAGAAAATAAATAGTTTCTTGAACCCCAACCCTCAACCCATGATTTTTAACCAACACAAAAGATTTGGGAGAGGATGAACAAATAAATCCGGGAATTGATCCGGGGACCCTCCGCACATGAAACCGCTGGCCCGCATAGGCAACCCACAGCTATCAGTTTCACGTTCGCGCAGTACATTGCGCTCACTATATAGGCTCGGTTGATATGTCATGGAAAACCATCCATGCATGCGCTGGGAGATAGGCCACGTTGTGGTATTTTGTGGTGTTTGGTAAGGATAGGGTTAAAGTGTTACTTGACTGTGATTTTCATGATACTTTTCTGGGACATTTTTGGCTTTGGTGGGAAATGTTTGGGGTAGATTTTTGAAGGTAAAACAAAGTGCTGAAAACCTAACTTCTAGGGTGAGCGGTTAAAGGTAGATGACCCGATCACATTCGGATTTTCAACTTGAAGTTTTCTATTCTACATGAAAGGTCATCCTTAAAAAAGTCGTGTTCCAAAGTTTGAGTTGCATAGCTCTAATGGTTCTTATTTTAGACGCACAAGATGCTGTGAACTGTACCCATTGAGTATACACAAACTATATCGGTGGTTACCATGGCCTGAAAAAATGTTTTTTTCCTGGCAAGCGATTCCAAATTTCCCTCCAAAATGGAATGCATTTCTTAATGAAAGAGTAACATTTCCCTCCAAATGCCAAATTTTCCCTCCAAATGCTCAAATTTCCCGGCAAGGAGCTTTCCGTATTGCCTACTTTTTCAGCCTGTGGTGGTTACCACCATTCGCGGCAATTCGACGTTATTTCATCGATTTCTCCGTAATTATACCGATTTAGGCCGTCAAATTTCAGTATGATGAGAAAAATACGAGCTTTCATATGATATGAAAATCTCCGTATGTTTGAAATAATTCTGTGTTAAAAAAATGTGATCGGGGCATCTACCTTTAATAGTTTATACTTTTCAAAGTCAGTTAATGATGTGGGGGGGGGGGCATTTATCAGGGATAATAAAGTACCGTTCGATGTTATTGCTGTCACACATAACAGAAAACAAGATGATTTTCAAATAATTCCGAAGCTTTAAACATGCTATATTAATCTAATCAATATCAGCTTTTTCCTCCAAAGCATTGAATTTCAGCTGTTAATTTCATAATTTATACATGCAAGCTCTACAGAATATAAATGGATAATGGAATGGTCCTGACAGATGCTCTGAAACTTACCCTAGTCGGTGTATTGTGTCTTCTCCTTTCGTCCGCCTCCGTCTTCCACCTCCAAATGGTCCTCCTCCTCCACCGAAACCACCGCCGCCACCAAACATACTCCCGCCCATACCCCCGCCAAAGAAATGTGAGAAAATGTCATCGAAACCACCTGCAAAATAATCAAAACACTTATTAATATTGGAAATCAGTTCTGGAGAACCTTTTGTCAAATTCTAAGGGCTTTTTCTGAAATCAGCGTTTAAGTAAATTATTTATGTTTCTACTGTAAAAGTCAATATTTTCGCGAGAAGATATTTTCACAAAAATGGTCATAACAGGCATTTCACGATTTTTTATTTTCGCGATTTTCAACATTTGTGAACAAAAGTCAATGGAATAAAATAATTTTCGCGAGTTTATATTTTCGCGGATGAGGATTGATTCGGGAAATTCACAAAAATAAAAACCTCGCGAAAATTTCTACTTTTAGAGTATTTAGATTCTTCATCATTATTAATTATATTTAAAATCATGTCTCACCATTTATTTCACTTTCTTTTAATAAATAGAAACCACATTTTTGGCGAATGGATAAAATATGCTTAGAATAGCCTCTCCCTTTTCTTGACCAAAAGGTGTTCAAACCAGCTATTAGCTATTGCCTTTCAATATATACCATCTTGTTCTAACTGCAAACCATAAATAACAAACACATATTTCACATTATGCTACAACATTCTACAAATTGAAAGTTTATCAGAAAAGAGATTGCCATTAATCACTGGCCATTCAGAGCTGCTGCCTCCAACTTGGGAAGGGTGGTGGTGTAGGGTCAGAAGTTCATCAAAGGTCGTGAGAATCCATTCAAATAGTGTGTTAGACAGATTTTCTATAAGAATCAACTTGGATTCTCGCAACTTACCAGCAGGAATCTTTGTGAGAATAGATTCTCGGAGTCTCCTCAAATTTCTGACCCTGTGATGGATTAAGCGATTTGGCCCTGAGGACCCTCGCTCTTCAGCTGTATTGCTGTCAGCACATCAGGTCTCTTATAACTCCTTACTTTCAAATATAATTTAATTCTGGATATTTCAGATTCATATGTAACCTTTTGCAGGCAGGCAGGCAAATGTTTTTCCCTTTTGTAAACTTCAGAGCTATTCCTAATAGACACCCGCCTTGAGTTCTTGGAGTACTTCCAAAACATGAGCCTTGTTATCCCTCCAAGGCGAGCAACCAAAGGCTTTAGACCTTGAACAAGTTCAGAGCTGTTCTTTTAGATTAGAATAATTCCAAGCCTTCTTACCTCCACCACCTTCTCCCATTCCTTCTTTGAGTCCCTCCAAGCCATAGCGGTCATAGGTCTCGCGTTTGTCACTGTTGGATAGCACTTCATAGGCAAAACTGATTTCTTTAAACTGTACAGGAAGAGAGCGAGAAGGAAAACATGACCATAACCGCACATATCACAAATTATTATTGATATGGAGCTCCCAAACAGGACAATAAAACTGTGTGTTGAATATTGTGCACTAAAGTGGGTTTTTTTGCACACAAATAATTATGTCAAATGCATGCCTACTGTATATTGCTCTTTTCCATGTTACACATTTTTTATTTAATTGTTATTTAATCAAAACTACATTCAAACTAAACAAGGTGTAGAATAAACACTTCCACAGTTATGAAATTTATTGATTTTTGGTAAATGGACATTATTCTTTTAATTTTGACAACTTTTGAAAAAATGTGCTGTGGGATGAAAAAATTGGGTTTTTTGTGCGCTTTTGCACATAAATATTAGCTGTACTTCATTATCTTATTATGTCCCTCTATACAGGGACAACAGAGTACATTCCAGTGTTTATGTGATATCACACACATTTTTCTAATGTCCAGATCATGTGGCCACACAATCAAAGACCAATCCTAAGATGATCGATAAAATAGTTGGATCAAACAAAAAAATAAAGTTCAAAATTGCAACATTACCTTTTCTCCTGCTTCGGGGTTCTTGTCTGGGTGGTATTCTTTGGCGAGTTTTCTGTAAGCCTGTAACAATAATGCATACAATATATCATGATAAGTCAGTTTATCATTATTTTACCATTTTTAAACAAGGCATATGATTCAGTTTTTGCATTCAAATCTGTGCAGGGTTGTCTCCACGCCGGTCGGGTGTAGCCAGCACTCACGCTGGCCGACCGGCACTAAAAAAAAAACTGGCACTAAAAAAAAAAATTAAAAAATTCTTTTTTCTTTTTTCTTCTTTTTTTCTTCTCCTTTTCTATTCTACATGGATAAAATCATTAAACTGCCTCATAAAATAAGAAATTATGTGGCAGGAACCCCCAAATAGGCCAAATTGCATTACAAAAAACCTTAAAAAAACCTAAGCAGGCCCCTAGACCCTGCGCCGTGATCCGCTGCGCTCCGTTCGCTACACTCACTCCGCTCGCCATCAGTAAAATTAGCCGGCACTCAAATTGCCCTGGAGACAACCCTGAATCTGTGTCAAAAAGACTATACATTCTCCAGTACATATTTTGACCATAACGTTACCGTACTGCTAGTTATACCCAAACTCTATATGGGGAGGACAACTTTGAGACAATTTACCCTGGGGATTTATGGGCAAATTATTTTTGTATTTATTCTGAATTAATTGATTAAATAAATTTGACCGTGCGGTTACTGACGAGTGACGCGCTGAAATACGTGAAATTTATACATTTTGTATCAGACATGTACAGCCACTTTTTACAGTATTACCTCAAATCCTAAATCAATAAATTAATGGTAAATATCGTTTTAAAGTGTAATTTATTACTTGATATCATAATTTTTTTGTTTTACAGACAGTCCTGCAGAACTACTTTCACGGCCAGTCAGGCTGATGCAATACAACACTGAGTTCAAAGTGTTGAAATGGAGTGGATCAGTTCAGGATGAATTACACAATGCGTAAATGCGGGCAGGGTGAGGGCCCTGATTTCTAATTCAGAACTTACAAATTAAGCTAATTTCAGCTGTAAATAGATCAGAATATTTGAATAGACGTTGTACAAGGAGGGCAGATTTTTTCTGAATCCTTACAAGTGAATTGTAAATTTACAAAATTGTAAAAATGTCCGGGGAAAATACGCCAATGCTAGTTGTAAAATTGAGGGCCCAACCTTAATAGTATGGGCTAGAGGGATGGGGACTTATGTGCGGGTGCCACTAGTCCATGTTCACCAGTCTGAATGAATGACACTTTTTCATAGACACTTTCGGAAAGTGTGTATGCTTTGCTGGGTTTACACAAATTGTAGCAAATTCTGTGAAATATGGTAGGAAAAAGTGTATGGCTCTCTGGAAAACATTTATGGGTCCATTTCCCGGCAATAATTGGTAAAGGTTTTGGTCAATTTTTATTTTGATGGTGACACATGCAAAACAATTATCTGAGTGCACCCCCCCCCCCCCCCCCCCCCCCTCATTGGGATGTGAATTTAGAGCCGTAAACACCATTTGGCCAAACACTGTATTATCAGTTTCATCATGTATAATATACACTTTATTCCGTCAAGGTATCAAGTGTTGAGAAAAATCAAAAGATTTAATGCTTTTGTCAGCACAATATTACTTTATATAAACTCCGAACTGTGGACTATGACTTCCAAAATGGAAAATAAAGTGGATGTTACGCAACGCATATTTCCAGTGGCGTAGGGGACAGGGGGCAACGTCCCCCTAAAATTACCCTCGTCGGTACACAACGCATGCCGTCAGTACTGTCGTGAATTTGACAATTCATGGTTTTTTTGCCAGTTTTGAAGACAACTACATCGAGCTACCCCCTATCAAGTTTCTCGAGCTCACTGCACACAAAAATATGGGGAACCTTTTACTACTTTTTTGTCGGTAAATCATGCCCCCCTGTTTGAAAAAGCTTGCTACGCCACTGCATATTTATAAGACAACTCATGAATGTGACGAAACTGGACAAGATTTTAAAAGAATACCGATGAATATGAATGAACAGAGACACACCCTGGAGTACCGTGCACCAATTTAAGTCTAAGATTAACGGACTCTAATTGTGTGCAAAGTACTTCTTAATTATATTATTTTGCTATTTCTGTTTGATTCATGTATTATGTGTAAATAGTTGAACATTTCTTTGTAAATACTGTATTATTTTCTGTATGATGAGGGCCTGCTTGGAAAGCAGTGCTTGACACTGAAGCTGTTTACCCTCAATAAAGAAAGATTAAACAAACAAACAAACAATCATGAAACGATGTAGATTACGATTTCTGGGTCATCTACTCAGAAATGGATGCTGAAGCTCCAGTTGTTTTTCACAGAAATGTGAGGTCATCTTCTTGATAGGATAGTATTGCTATCGCTCTATATCTACTTTCTGACTATTTAAAACATTTAACTATTGTACAGTTTGTACATGTACTACAATATATTACTTCGAGTTAAAGAAACTACGCCTTTTAACCAGGAACCAAGTCGCGACTCACAGAGATTTACCAATGCTTGCATTGGTGTGGTCCAATTTGACCGGCGTGCTTCCCACGCTATTTCACAAAAACAACATTTTAACATTTCACAGCGAATGTATCTCAATCACTTAGGAAGAGTTTTGGGTAGAGTTTTGCATTCAAAATATCACTTAATAATCCGTAATGTTTAAGCTACAATGTGATATAATATTTATAATATATACTTGAAAAACTTAATCACAATTTGGCGAGAATAGCGGAGCAAAACAACAACCACTCTCGGAAGGTTTGAAGCGTTGATAGAGGGTGATAGTCTGCAAAAAAGTCTTGTTGTGCGTGCGAATCCTTTGTTTATCCAGATATATAGCGGCTGTTGAAGCTTGTCAATAACACGTCACACAACAAGACTCAGAAAAGACTACGCCTCTATCAAAACTCGCACATAGTATTTTGTAAAGCAGAATTTCAATGGATGACATTTGTTGTAAAATTTCTGCGTGTTACAAGTGTCCAATCAAAATGTATTTAACACGAGGAGAAAGCTGACAAAATTTCACAGTATCACTTTCTGGATTTAGTACGAAACTGCGGTAATTGGAAAATAATATACGGATGCGCGCAAAACGCTAGTGTTTCACAGGAAATAGCCTGATTTTGACCGAAAAAAATAATGATTTTCTTTGAATTTCCGACTGTTAGAAGCACAATATTTCACTGAAATAACTATTTTCGGAAAGCACAGTCTCAGTGACACTGTATAAGTAGATTTAAGGGATATTGAAAGCAGTTATTTTACAATGACAAAAAATGTAAAATTTGAGCCTATTTTTACTGCTTGCTTCCATAGGCCAGAAGTGGTAAAATATCGTATTGCGGCTAGTTCACCCAAGGAATCCATATGAAACATACAATACAAATACCCCCCTCCCCCCCCCCCAACTCGGGCGGTGATGGTAATGTGCTCCAGCTCTCGGCTCCCTCAGTCCAGCCTCACGTTTGAGGCGTGCGAGGCGTGCTCACGTTTGAGGCGTGCGAATATGGCTCCCAATTTTAATACGATTGCACGCCTAAAAAATAAAAATAAAAAAGATTTTTTTTTTTTTTTTTAATTTTCTTCTTCTTTTTCTTAAGTCAAAAATAGGACCTTAGACGACTCGTATTTGACCCTTAATAACCCACATAATACCCCTTGACCCACACCATTAGGGATAATAACTCCTAACCTAAGATCTTATACTAAATTATTCTTATCAAAAGTATGATTTTTTCAACACTGAAAATGAAAGTGTATATACATACATTAACATACAGGTTTACTTGTCTTAACAGTTAGCCCCAGGAATGGCAAATCTACCTTATTTTGTTGTTGATTAATGTAGATTAATTACCCGGGACTCGCTCCCAACCTTACGCCATGTGCAGTTTGTTTTGATTCCACGATCCCGATTTGGTCATAAAACAGCACACCTAATTTTTTTGAGGAGTGCAATTTATGGCACACCTACAGCACACCTCAATGTTTTGAGGAGTGCGATTTAAAGCACACCTTCAATTTTCAAACGTGAAGGCCTGATTAAAGGTAGATGACCCGATTTTCAACTTGATGTTTTCTATTTTACATGAAAGGTCATCCTTAAAATTGTTGCATTCCAAAGTTTGAGTTGCATAACTCCAATGGTTCTATTTTTAGAAGCGCAAGGTCAAAAGACATGTGCCCATTTAGTAGTACACAGACTGGTCCTTTGGCAGTAATTCACCACATTTTAGCCTATAATTTCCAAATGAAACATTTCTGGCCCCTAATATTTTACAGACATAATGAGAAAAATATGGGGATTCTTCTGATACCAAAATATCTTGATGTGAAAAAAAAATCATAGCTCCAAAAAAGTGATCGGGTCATATACCTTTAAATCGTATAGGTACTATATAATTAATACCCCTATATTAAAAGGCTATAATTTATTCATTCATTTAAATATTGAATCATCTCTAATAGAATCATTCATTATGAAGCCGCACATTCAGAAATGCAGCATTTAGCGATTCTAGAAAATGTTTCAAATATATAGATATCATATTTTTATTTTAATGAGCCCATCGTGTAATTTTATCGACGTCACACAACGTCACACAAGTGACACTGCATGCTGGAAAGGGTCCAAATGCAATTTCTTCGTAAATTATTTTAGGGCTTGTCGTTATTTAAAGTACATTTTTGCGCTCTTTTTCACGCTAGTGGTCTGGATTCAATTCACCATCACAATTGCTGAGTCATTGGTCCAAAGAACCTGTGAGATAGTAATTGTAAGTCAAATCTCCGTAGGCCTATTTACTTTATTTTTTAGTCTCAATTTTAGACATTTACAAATGTACAGTAAATGTCTAAATTGATTAACATCTGCCCTCAGGATTTACATAACATTGACTATATGGTTACTAAATGATGGTTCCCATCGACTATAGCCTAGGTGCTTCAGCAATGGCCGAAATCAAAGATTCCGGCCATGAATTGAAAGGACTCGGTCAGTCTTACTCTTATCATTCATTCAATCAAAAAGAAGAAAGGTATCCAATTCGGCTATATCTTGCCTCACGTCCCGTACGGAATAAACCGTGTATAGCTACAACGTATCATTAATTGGTTTGAGCATGCGCACTTAAGTTACGGGACATCTAGCATGTCTAGCAAGATATCATATTGCCTCCAATTCCAATATTAAATTAATATATATATAATAATGATGATCATGATGATACATCTAAAATCGATTTTCGGATAGTATTATTGCTAGCATTACCTATTCAAAACCATGGATTGTGGTTTCTTACTTTTCAATAAAAGCTTATGATATTCTTGAGCATTGAGGTTGAGAGAAAACCCGGCGTTTCCCATTCACAACACATGTTCCGGACATGTGTCCATTGACGTGAGATTTATACACACAGTCAGTACAGTACACACACACACAGCCATTGACAATGATTGTTTGTATGGCGAGTATGGTAATATTTTGAACAATTAATTGGCTCATTAAATCAAACTCTAAAACTGTATTTCTGGCATCATATGGTACCTCAGTACTTTACCTTCTTTAATTCAGCATCGGATGCGTTTTTATTTACTCCTAATATTTCATAAAGTGTGTTATCCCCAGCGCTATGTCTGGCAGAATGAAACGCCATTTTTCGTGATTTCCCTGTTCAATGTCGAAATGACTAGACTGTTGTTTCGCTGGTTTCGGGTATCTTTTCAGATAACGTATTTCTTGAATGAGGTTAAGAAAATAGGAACCAATCTCAGTCGGGAATATCATTCTCTTTCCTGGTGATGACGTCATAAGTGATTGGCCCACGGATCCCTTTATCACAATCACAGAAACCAACATTTTAAGGAGGAATCCCAAAATCTTTCGTTTGAGGTTTTCTAAACGTGTGTGAGTTGATCGTGTTTTTTTATATTAGTTGGCATTTGGCAATGTTCATATTAAATCATAATGTTTTGCCGGGTTGTTTGAATAATTATAAATTATTTACTTTTTTAACTTTTTTATTTTACTTTTTTATTTTTAAATTATTTTATTTCTAAATAAATAAATAAATTATTTGACACCAATCCATTTTTCTATTCAATTCATGTAATATTCCTATAACACGTACATATATAGCACTAATTGGGACAACACCAGATTTTTGTCAACATCCTACATCCTGGGATGTTGACATTTGAATTCAGATTTAGGTCTTGTGGTAGAGTCTATGAATTGCTTTCATGTATCTTTAATCAGTATTTGTACCCAGATGGCTTTAAAATGTATATTAGATCTGGATATGAAAATATGAACACATATGTTGTTACAATTGTGGAGAAATGGTTTAAATAATATAAAACAAATGATAGAGTTTTGTAAAATCTGCGACATTCGTCGTGTTTAACTGAATATAGTGGATTGCAAATAGAACGCAACTTTATACAATTATTATGGGATAACAACGTGGTGGAAAGAAAAGACGATGATTTCCACTCGATAGAAGGACGCTGGTACTCAGTTTTAAATATGGCTCCCAATTTTAATACGATTCGTACTTAAAATTGGGAACCAGCAATTATAACGTCATTCTATCGAGTGGAAATTATCGTCTTCCGGTGGGAAGCCGCGATTATGGGATGGATTTCTTGGAAGCTGCTATACTATTTTCCGAAGCTTAATATTCATAACCTTAAAACATTCTTAGTGTTTTAGTTGGGTTAATTTTCAACCATACCCCATCAAATTTTGGCACAGTTGTGATACACAGGTGGGGCCTCATGGGATAGAAGTTGGGGTGAACAAGCACATAGGATATATGAATCAGACGATGGAGGGTTCCAGAGAAAAAAGTGGGCTCAGCATAAAAACAGAGTTTTTGTTAAAATACATCATAGGCCTACACATGTCTAAATCTTCTTTTTCCATATTTCCTTTGTCGTCTGTTAATTTCATTTTAGGATGTTGACCAGTTTTTTGTAAATACCTTGTTTGTCTTCAGTTTTACACTATCTTGTTGTTTGATGTGGAACTATAATTGCTGTACTACTCAATTTTGGCCGGAACTGGATTTCGAGACTGGATCATAATATGCGTAAATCTCGTGACAATATCTGAGGATTGGCAAAACCAAACAAGATGAAATAAACGGCATCTGAAAGCCAAGCGTTTGGTCTTTCAATATATATATAAAAATGTTACACAAACCTTTAGAACTTAATGGTCAATAAGTTGGGTAAACACGTGCACGGTTTTTTGGGACACCCTGTACATACTATCTTAGATATAATATGTACAGGGTGTGAGCTATCTTAGATAGTATTCATATGTTTTCTATACTGAAGATTTCATTTTGTATGCATATTATTATGTACTAGTCTATCTAGGCCTATCTATATTCATTAAATGCATGTTATTTACACCAGTACTAGTGACGTACCAGAGGGTGTGGGCGAGGGGCCAATATTGATTGTCGGTGTCGGTTGAAATTGTCACTGTCGGTTCATTTGACCCCGCCATCATGGAATTATGATGGTCAAAAGTAGCCTACAGTTTGGTTATTACTGCCAATCCAGAAAAGTCCAATGAGTATTCAGACCAATTTACTATGATTTTGTAGCTGAGATTCAAAGCTTCAATTGTGGAATATTTCATACGACTGGCTTGTAGGCCTATAATAGCAAAGTGTTGAGGTAGGAGGTAGAACTTATTGAATGACCCTCGTATATACATTCTATACCATCGATAGCATTCATGTGCATGTTGCCTATGAAGACATCATTCATTACACATTCTATCTACTGGAGATAGTATTCCTATGCATGCTGTCTACTGAAGATGCACATGCCGCCTACTGAATAGCCATCATATGTTATACTCAAGATAGCACTAGTCGTGTGGGCACGTCACTCATGTGGGCACGTGTGGTCCAGTGAAGCGGTCAGAATGAGCACCACACGTATCAGTGGCATAATAAATGGGAAGGTTGTAGTGGTGAGATCGAGTGCCACGCGGTTCGGCCAACGTGTTGTGTCGTTTCGGTCGCCGACACTTTATATTATGTTCCCTCTCTCCACCCATCCCTACAAATTTCAAGATGATTGGGGATAATCGCAAGTGTCTCATGATAGGAATACGCGCAATTATAGTAATTTTATGTATGATATGCAGCAAAAAGTGAAGCGAACTGATTCTGATATGACAGCGGATTGAATGTATGCGCTTTGAGCATATTGGAAAAGCACTAGGCCTATATAAAAACTGACTGACATTTAATTTTTGTAAAAGTTTAATTTGATATACATTCTACTGTGAAGATAGCATTCCTGTGCATGTTGCCTATAGTATCACTCATCACTGTCCCCATGAACGGACACCATTCATGTTTACTGAAGATAGCCTATTCATATACAATTATACCTACTGAAGATAGTATTCATCATATGCATGCTGTCTACTGAAGATAGTATTTATCGCATGCATGCTATCTATACTGAAGATAGCTTTCATCATGTACATGTCGCCTACTGAAGATATCATTCATGTGCAGCGCATGTTAAGATAGACTATTCATTTACACTTCTATACCTACTAAAGATAGAATTCATACGTTCTATTTACTGAAGTTCCTGTACACGACGCCTATATTGAACTTCGGATAGCATGTTCATAAGTGCATGGTATATTGAAAATAGCATCCGATAGATTATACTGAAGATAACATTCATGTGCCGCTGTCTCAGTGCCGAAGATGGTACAAGCTGTCCCAAAATGATTAGTACCAATCGATGCCCAAAGTTAATCAATTATTTTCATCATCAAAACCAATGGGATTAGGTCCGTTGTTTTTTCACCATCTTTAACATAATTATACTTAATTATGACATGGTGATTTGCCCTTTTCGACAAAGTGCACAAAAATGTGTGAGTTAAACAGCTTGCTTGAACGAAACAAATACTGTTCTCTTAATCTCTTGTCTACTAATATGACATTTTCTTCCTTTCTATTTGAACTGTTATTGGTTGTGATTGTTCAAATCGTTATAATCTCCATTTTAATGACATTTGAAGAAAAGAAATTCGTCACATTTGAGTGACCCCATGCATTGTTTTATTTGACAAGTGTTTAGGGACTTTTAAATATAGCTAAGGAAGTGGTATAGGGGTAAGTGGCTTAGATTTAATTTTCACATTGGGTGGAGGATGAATTTGGCGAGGTTCTGTAAGAAACTCCACCTCAATATGAAAAAGAAGTCACTGCTAATTTACCCATGACCGTCTTTCCTATTTAAATGTCCCTCAAGTTTAGCCTCAAAACTATAGCTCATTTAGAAACAAAGCGTGTGATCACTTATGTGACGATTCATGTTTACTCTTCAAATTGAATCAAAATGAAGAATAATAATGATTTGAATAACCATAACAAACAACAGTTTAAAATAGAAAGGAACAATAGCAGACATGAGATTGAGAGCTTATTTGTTGTCTCCTTCAAACAAGTTCAACACACGTACATTTTTTGCACTTTGCCAAAAGGTGAAATCACCATATCTTGCACAATGTTGTGTAACCTCAGTTAAATAGGTCTGATATGCATGATCTAAAATTTGAATGAAAAGGTACAGTATGCCAAAGATGATGAAAAAACAACGGACCTAAATCTCATTCATTTTGATGTAGAAATATTAATGAACATTGGGCATCGATGGGTACTGATTATTTTGGGACAGCCTGTATTCGTATACATCTACTGAGATTATAGCATTCATACACATGTAGTCTACTGAAGATAACATTCCATACACGTTGTTTACTGAAGATATCATGATATGCTATCTGGATATTGCATTCATGTGCATGTCTTCTTACCGAAGATCGATAGCATTCATGCTATCTACTGAAGATAGTATTCACATGCATGTTATTTACTGAAGCTTTTATGTGTATTTATTGTTTAACTGAAGATAGCATTCTCATATGCACATTTTAGGGGGGGGGGGGGGGGGGGGTAATTACGACTTATTTAGCGGCACATGTTCATATCCATAATTATTCTGATATTTAATACCTTTCTTTGTATTTCTTTATTTGATTAATGTGTATGAATAGGAACCGATATCTGAGAATGTGATCTATCAAATTGGTTCTTAAAATGGTATTAGCAGCGCTTTTTATTATTTTTGTTGTCCATGTAAGCTTAGCTACAAATGGTAGTTTTCCCTGTTTTACATGCAGTGAAGCATGCTTAGGTCCCACGTCTCTTGACCATGGAAGAACGACACAGGGAATACCACTTCCATGTTTACACTCATCCAAATGCAGGTCTATAGACGTTATTTATAATTGATGATTTCAGGCTAGAGAGGGAGACTCTCAATGTGACGTCACTAATCATAACGAAAGCGAGGCCAACCGTGGTAAAGGGCATTTATGGTAAGTTGCACTGTACTAAAGATGGTAAGAAAATTAGATTAAATGTAATCATCCCAGGTCCAGGTAATGTATCCTCTTAATTAATTATGTGATCTTTTCCATGGGACGCCCTCTGTCGGTGATTTTTTCCTATAAATGCAATTGTTTTCTTCAAATTACATTATTTTATAACCATGATGAAACTCAAATATCTAGTAAGTTAGGGAGTGTTCATAAATACTTTGGTTGGGTGTGGAAAAAATTGAGCTATGGACATTTTGTTGTTGATCCCCCAAAATAGGGTGTTTTTTCTTCTTCTTGAACCTTCTTTTTTTACCCCCTCCCCCTGCCCGTTCATGTTCTATAATCTATAACAGAAACAATAACATCATTCTATATGAACCTAGAAATAGTCAGTCATTTTTCACTTTTTTAACTTTGAGATATATATACATGTATATTATAACACAATTGAAAAGTCAAACCAAATCTGTGTAGGTTTTCATCTTTATATATTTGGCTTCTGTATGATCCCTTCACAAGATCATTTGATCGAACCGCTTAATTATTGCCACCTTGCTCCCCCCGACGCCATTGTGTAAAGAACTATCGCTATCAAGTTTCAACTGAATATTCATCACCTTTTAAGCTGATTTGAGTTTTACATTCATTGATATCCAAGTTTATTTTTTGCCGTGACGCCTTAGCGTCGCGGCACATTAGAGACGAGATTTCTCAGTATTCAGTTGGCTGAGCACCACTGTCGAATTTTTAGATTGGACGTAACAGTGTAAATATTAAAGCTCTTATCGGTTTTGGCTAATGAAAAGGATTGTATCAACATTTGTTTGGATAATTGTTTCAAAGACATTCATAGATAAGCGATTCTAATTGGACGAGTCAATAAGCATCCAAGCTCATTCTAGCGTTCAACCAATGCTAATGATTGTATATAAGATTATGAGTCGCGCCTCATGGAGCTGATGGTATATTATTTGTATTAGATTGCCGTCGTTCTATTGAAAACAGTGGTTAAGAATTATAAGTAATTTGTATCGCATACAAAGAATATGTATACACAAATAGACTGAGATAAACGACAATCGAAAACATTGTTATTTCAGTATGTAAGAGGCTAGAGCTCCTAACGTGGTAATAACGGCAAGCGATTGGATGCCAGTATCCTTGGTAACAGTGCCAAGGACACCTTTGGTATTGCCTCGTGGCGATGTACGAAAATGATAGTAAACAAGTTTTACTGCTTAAAGAGACTCATACATGTGGAATCTGAATGATCCCCACCCGACGCTCGATTTCATGTCTTGATTGAAAGAAAGCCTTCTGGATAGACTTTTATGCCTAATACTATAGATAAATGTGCAAACCTACGTATATTGTAATTGTTGTCATTTTACCAGCTGATGATGTAAAGTGAACTAATTGGTGAGTGTCGATCGGGAACGCCCAGGCGAGACTCATAAAACAATGAGATTAGAACAATCACTCCGTGTTGAAAGATACAAAATAATTCGGTCATGGTCTTTATTTTGGAACAAGTGGTCACAGCCTAATTTATCAACCCATCTTGAATGGGACTGCGCATATTAATCATTTTACCTATATCATGTTCTTTGTTTATTCATCAACACTGTTGGTATACCGGAAAACTACCAACATGTAAATAATTCACAGTCATTTAGGAGGGGGCCATCTAAAATATTTTTTAAATAATTAAAACATTTGGAATCGTTAATTTTGATGTGAACGTGAACAGCATCATAAAATAATTACTTTATCGTTCCCTTGGCGTCGCGGCCAGTTTTTTGGAAGACCTTGTTTCAATTTGTATTGTTCAAAAAAATGTAATAGTAGTCCTCAGTTTCCTCTCAATTTAATAACTCTTTCAAATGCTGCTTTGTCAAAGAGTGACGAAGCCAAGTTTTTCATATTAGGGGAGGGGCAAGAAATGAAAGTGAACCAACAAGATTATTGCGACTAAAGAAATGTGCGCTATATGCGCGCAAAAATGTGCGACTTCGCACTTATTTTTGCTATGATTGAGGTACATTTTGGATCTAAACAAGCTTGTACCAAACAATTGCCTTTTGGGGGGCATGCGCGCTACATCTGTGTACTTTTGACCAAAATAATTCCACGATTCCTCTTGTCAAATGAACCGACAGTGCCAATCTCAACCGACACGAGTAAAAAATACCCACTTTTTTATCCCCCAACAAGGACCTTTTTCCTTCTTCTGATCCCACCTTTTACGGACCTTTTTTGTTTGTTGATCCTCCCCCTCATTTTTCCACCCTTCCACCCAAGTATTCATGAACACTCCCTTTTTTACAGAGCAATGTTTCCTAATTGCTTCAAAATCAGATTTTGAAATAAGTTATCTTGGTACCAGGACAGTTTATTTTGCGAGTGTTTTTTTCGTTCGTATGATAATTACATGGTTTCACACCGGTTCAGTTCACAGGATTTCCAGTTACAACCGCAACTGTACGTCGTATATAAGTGAACACACGTCTACGGAATTACGCTTTATGATGAAAATTAAACAAATATGTTGAGAAAAATCCTTAAATTAAAGCAGATTTCTATTATGATTAAGTAATGTGCTGTGATGTCTTTTTAACTTAATAAACAGTCAAAATCGATTTACGAGTTCAGGAAAGTCTTTCGTTAGTCAAAACTTTAATATTTAGAGAAAACAAAATATGTGTAAAAATGTAGAAAAGATCGCATACTATGTTATGTACCGTACTATACGGCTCACACAAATATAGGACAACATAAACGCAAAGTTATCATTTAAATTGAATTATAAATATTAAATAAATATTCCAATTTTATTGATAAACAACATTGAAAAGCTTACAGATAAGGCCAGACTAGAGGGTGGACTATTATATACACATGGAAAAAAGTATCGCACCACTTGTTGAAAGTGCAAATGTGGCCTCGAATTTTGCCACCATGGTGTGATATTAAGGATCATTTGTTTGCGAAAACTGTCCAGCAAAATGTTATGCAATAAAAGGGCCACATTTGAGTTTGTGACGTAATCGATGTAATGTTTTTCAAGGCCAATGGGAAAATGCATAAAACAAGTTTGGATATAACGCGATATTGAGAGGCCCAATGATTAATCTCTATAGTTGTAATCCCTGGTAACACACTCCAGCCTTCCAAGGTCAAAGGTCATCTGGGGTCAAATTTCAAAAGTTGCCCGATTGTCCTCAAATATGAAAACACACCCTTTTTCGTACACCCAACGGTTATGGGGTCAAAGGTCAAAATAAGTCAAATTTTAAATAAGTTTAAATGACAAAAACAATATTGCGGAAGTGTTGACAGAGGTCAAATAATAATACAAAAATAAACGGTGACCTCATCGTATATACTGAATTTATGAGCAACAAAAAAATAGCATGTTTGGACTCATTCACTGCATTGTAGCCTATAATGTCTAAATGGAACAATTCTTGCACCAAATACAGAACTAATATAATGACTATTTTAAGTTTTTAAAGTCTATTCAATATCGAGTTATACCCAAACTTGTTTTATGCATGTTTTTGGACAAAAGCATGCATTTTCCCCTTGGCCTTGAAAAACATTACATCGATTACGTCACAAACTAAAATGTGGCCCTTTTATTGCATAGCATTTTGTAGGACAGCTTACGCAAACAAATGATCCTTAATATCACACCATGGTGGCAAAATTCGAGGCCACATTTGCACTTTTCAACAACAAAAAAGTGGTGCGATACTTTTTTCCATGTGTATAGGTATAGGCATTGCACAAAATATATAACAATGAGACACAGTTATATCGTCAGCCTGCTTCGATAATTGCCTAACTCGTTTTTTCTAGTTCTTAGAAAACAACAAAAGCATGAAAAGTGAGTTTGGCAATTATCGAAGCAGGCTGACAATATGTTGAATAGCAACATGAATAGTGCAGGTGAATTCCAACAGGAGCAGTTGGATAGAATTAGGTTGGGGATATACCTTTAAGTGAAATGTGGCTTGTTATATGCCTAATACGAGTTAATATGACCCATTTTAACCATTTTCATCATTAGTACAATCTGCCAAACTCACAATGCTGACTTGGGAGAATTGCAAGTTTGCATTTATCAACACTTTTGATTGATCAATGACTTGGGTATTATAACAGCATGTGCATAATGTAATGAAGTCATGATTTATGCAAAAAACTCAATTTCGCTGAAAAAAATGAGTTTGGCAATTATCGAAGCAGGCTGACGATATACTAATGTAAAACTGGTGGATACAATAATTGAAATGAGTTATGCACAAATAACACATTATTTACAAATTGAATTATAAATTTATTGCACCGTTCCTTATACCGATTATTTTTTCAACACAACATGAAGTTATGACACTGCACTCGTTACCTTTACATCTGTTTATTAGAGTGGCCATACTATACAGAAATGTTGTTTCGTGGTAAATTTAAAAGCCTGTTGACACATGTTAACTAACACTGAATTATAGTGGTTATAAGAAATCCAACATTTATCTGCAAATCAAAACAACATTGTATCAATTAAAATGGCCGTTAGAATCGTGTTTATTTATTTCATGTATAAGCCACGTGGACTATTATGAATTGACTTATTTTATGTTGCTTGAAGCACCTCATTAATATTGACTACAGGCCTTGGCATTATCTTCACTTATTTGATGAAATATAAATATAGTTCCACTTTGCTGGGTTCGCTCTATTTCTGTGTATCTCCTGGTTCCGGTTGGACATTATTGATTTTTGTGGTTATTTGATGTATTTTTGTTTGTTGTTCAGCCCTGCGTTAAACCTGGACCACTGTGTGGTTCCGATTTTTGTCCTGGGCTTTAATCTACCTTCTTTTTTCTCGCATTGTATAATTTATGTCAGAGATTGCTTGAATAAAGATTGATTACACACAACATAAGACGACGAAAAAGAAACCCTGTTCACCGGGAAAAAAGACTTCTCAGGATGGGTCGGTCGGTCGTGTGTTTTTTTTAAAACACCTTTTGCCACCTTGAAAATGACCGTAAAATCAAACAAATCTGTAAAAGCCAATTGACAAGCCAAAAACATATTTGGGTCGATATTCATTTGCGCGTGAAAATCTTTTTCGCCGATTTGTAAAATATGGGTCAGTCGGGCCCGTAGGGTTCCTTCTTTTCGTCGCCTAAGTATAAAATATCTTGTTTCTTTGTCAAAAATTTAAAAAGAATGTCAAAATAAGTTATTTAATAATAATATTAATATATGGAAACTGGTGACAATACGAATGATGTATACGGACATATTGGTGCGTACAGCAATTCTTGGATTTGTTTGGGAACCAAGACTCACTGCAAGCAGTATTTTATTGGTTCACATTTCTGTAGGAACAACTGCATGATGTAGGGGCAACTGCATGATGGGTACTGTCGCGACAAAAGGGTGGAGTAGAATTGAAAAATGTGTGTTGGTGAAAGATGTTTTTGCAATATTGATGGAATTAGGCCAGGAAAAATAAACAATATTAAGACAAATTTGCAGGTTTCCCCCCTTAAAATCCGAATCGTAACTACTAAAGGGCATTTTGAAGCATGTAAAAAGCTTATTTTGTTGGCATTAAGATTTAACTTTCACCATTTTGAGTGAACATTTTAACAAGCAAAGTGGTTTGTTTGGTTAGGTAGAAACAAATGTAATATACATTTTTTAAAGAGAAGTAGAAAATGAATGTGGTAAAACTTGAGATGGAATATATGAAGTATAAGCAATGAACACAATGTTTTCTTCTGAGAGTGAAAGTGGCTATATATATTATACAGGGCGAATCAAAAGAAAATAGGACTCTGTTTCATGACGGTGAAATCCTAGGTATAATCATTGGACCATGAACAATTTAGGCTTAATGTTAAGCCCAATTAATTATTATAATATCCTGAA
Source organism: Ophiura sarsii (assembly GCA_035610835.1). Lineage (NCBI taxonomy): Eukaryota > Metazoa > Echinodermata > Ophiuroidea > Amphilepidida > Ophiuridae > Ophiura > Ophiura sarsii. The sequence continues at coordinate 21,212,974 of CM069458.1, forward strand.
ATATGAGATAAATCCGATGAAAATTAAGAAAACTAGCATACTTTTCGTAAACCATGTCATTTACTGGTTGTGTACAATGGGATCTACATTGTACGGACCAGTTAATGACATGGTTTACGTCTCAATACGTTACAAAAATTATAAACATAGTAAATCTATCAAAGTTTTCAAGTAGAGAATCGCATCGGGGCAGAGGTAATAGCAACTATGTCGCAACCGAAAAATGGTTCACAGAGCAGTGGCACAAATGCTATAGATAGAACAAATATATGCATTCAACATGTTCAATGAATGCTGGACATTATGATTGCCTGAAATATGCTTTCCTACTGGAACTTTCTCCTCTGAAAGAACGCGCAATATTTAACACGGACATTTTGTATCTGACATGTCTTCAAAATAAAGACTTCTCTACTTTTTTAGGTTGTCAAAACATGAATTATGTGCAATCGAACTATTAATATGAAATATTGTTTGACACGTGCAAGGCCTGGATCATTGATCTTAACTTTCTTAATTTGTAACTCAATGAGCCATCCAATAGTGGGTTCGAGAACTGTTTAACAAGATTTTTGTTTAATTTGCACAGAATATGCATGCATCTGGTTTTTGGATTACTTAGCCCGTATCGATTTGTGCCAAGATTAAATGGATTACCAAACTAATCTTTGCTATTGACTGATAGATTATTTACTATCTTACTATAAATCTGGAAACGGTGTCTGTTTGTTTATTTGTTATCCTTATTTCTCCGTTAGTTGTGATCAAAGTGGCGCCTTATTTGCATGAAAGATAGAGGAAATAACGGGAAGGGTGTTAAAGTTTATTTCAGTGAAATTGCTTAACAATTCGCTCCAAAAACAGCAAAAAACCTCTCAGATTTGGCTCATAAATGCCACTAGAATTGAACAACATTGTGCGTTGCGCGTACTACCACGTAATCATACCGTGGTAACACGTCGCGTGCATGTTTGCGCAAGGGCTCACTGCCGCGCGCAGCACACGCACTCCTACACATGGCGTGAAGCCTGTACAATGTGTTGGTAGGGTATTTAGTGTCATGTTGGGGAGGGAGTGGGGAGGGGAGGGAGGGGGAGGGAGTGGGGAGGGGAGGGAGGGGGAGGGAGTGGGGAGGGGAGGGAGGGGGAGGGCGGGATGGTGTAAAACCACGGGAAATGATTTAGGATACTAAGGCCTAGGCCTATAATATTATTAATGGATAGCGTTTTGCGGGGGTTAATGAAACAACCTGATTTCTTTACTTAAGTTGGCATGCCAAACAATCTAAGGGACCGAGAGTTAATTAAGTAGCCACGGGAAATGGCAGGGAGGGTTGTGATTATAAATCAAATTGGTTGGGGTGTGTGCATGGGGGGGGGGGGGGGGGGGTAAACCACGGGAAATGTTTTAGGATATGATTAAGAGTTAATGAAGTAGTCGCGGGAAATGGTTAGGGAGGGTTATGATTATAAATCCACCTGGTTGGTGTAGTTGCAGTGTGGGGGGGGGGGGGGCGATTGTAGGGGGTTTATGTGGTTTTAAAAGTACCGTCGGAGGGTTAACTTGATGCGGTTTGAGAAGTAGGGGTTAATACAGTAGCCACGGTAAATGGTTTAGGAGGGATATGGTTATAAATCAACCTGATGTTTATAATGCCTTTAGAAGGGATATGGTTATACATCAACCTGGTTTGGTGGGTGTTGTAGGAGGGGGTTTATGTGGTTTCAGAGGTAGGTGGTGGCATAATCATCTAGCGGGGACCCGAGCGTAGCGAGGGTACGCCGCTAGTATTTATAATTATTGTAACGTATAATTGAAACGTTAATCATGTTATTTACTGGTCTGTACAAGTAGATCCCATTGTACAAACCAGTAAATTACATGGTTCACGCTAAGTATGTTAGTTTTCTTATTTTTCATCGTATTGATCTCATATTTTCAGGATTTTATAACAATTAATAGGGCTTTTCATTGAGACTAAATAAGTCATGCTCCAATCATTATACCAAGAATTACCTAATTTTTTTTTGATTCACCCTGTATACAGCAGTTAAATATTGTAATTACTCTTACATGAACATAAAGACAATATTGTCATGGTAGGCTAATGCACATGATTGATATTTTGTATACGTTAAAGACAATTAGCATTGAATATATAGCAGTACTGTCTCAGTGTTGGCTGTCGGTAAACGTTTTCCGAGTTTAAAAATTATTTAGTTGTTACAACTAGTTGACAAGTCTGTTGAACCACATACTTAAAAAGACTAATTATCCTTTAAAATTCCCAGAATGGTGTTTGTAAGTTGTAACATCAGGAGATGACTAGTTATTGTAAAAATACAATATTTCTTCTTTGACCCCACGAATTCCATGCGGCAGGCGTCTGCATGCAGACGACGACATGCCAAAATTGCACAAAATGTGTCAAAAATCTCAAAATTATTGAATTTCATTACCATTTTTGGAATAACCATGAGAAATGCATTGAAATAAGTACAAACATGTCTAGCATTTGATCAGTAATCCTCGAGATAGACCTTGAAAATTGGAAAAGGTTTCTGACAAATCCGTTTTGTGTATAAAACTAATAGCCGCGTTGAAAGGGTTAAAGGTATATTATGTGATCTTTCCAGGGAACGCCCTCAACTTCGAAAAAAAAATTGAAAGCAGATTTTCTTGCAGATTTACATTTCTGATCATAAGTCATGCATACATTCCAAGTTACAGGGCGATACGATTCTTAATTACTTCAAAATCATGGTTTTAGAGTGAAAATAAACTGTCGGGATTCCGACAGTTTATATTTTTCACTCTAAAACCATGATTTTGAGGTAATTAGGAATCGTATCGCTCTGTAACTTGGAATGTATGTATGATTTATGATCGGAAATGTAAATCTGCAAGAAAATCTACTTTCTAAAAAAAATCATGAATAGAGGGCGCTCTCTGGAAAAGATCACATAATATACCTTTAAGGCCGTATTGCATAACCAGTACGTGGCGTATGCGAGTCATACGATAGTCGCCAAAGAAATACTGTGCATCCCCATGCGTACAAGCACAAATGATAATGGAACTAAGACAGATGCAAAGATCTCCATAAGTTATGAATGTATGATCAGTGATGTAATACATCAGTAGAGTAACATTTTCTAGGTCTTTGTAAAATTAACTGACCTTGTGTTTGTATGTGTTATCGGTTATCAAGTAAAATAACCATTTCAATATAGGTTTTTGTAACTACAATCAAGGAAAAAAAGTTGGCACACTTTGTCCTAATTACGGAAAAAACACGGAGGCAATGTTGATCCGAGTCATATTATCAGAAGCCTTGGCAGTCCCCCCCCCCCCCCCCCCAATCAATCAATGTTGGGGGAAGGATATAAGAAAGGGGGAGACTTTTGCTTTCTATTAAACAGTGCTATATCCCGAGTCTGATCTCAATGCGAGCACAGGGCATGCAGGGATAGTTGTAATAATAAGTTGCGTCAAGTGTGCCATCTATTATTTTCCTTGATTGTAGCTTAGGTAGCGAGTTGTATAGATTTCCTTCTATATACATGAAAAACACTAATCGAACGCAATGCTGGTTGTATTCAGTATACTATAAAAATGGAGGAGTTAATGAAAGTCTTACTCATACATGAAATCAGTCAACAGGGATAGAGCAAGCATGTCCTGAGAACTGTTCTACACAAAACACAACAGTCAACATATCAATCAAAGAATGTCTCAAAACCGGTACAAATAAGTTTACTATAAATTGATGAATGATTACATTAATAAGCCAAGAATAACAACACTGATGTAAAACTAAGTGTAATACTCAGTACTCACAAATCAAAATATAACTGGTACCTGAGTGCAATAATGAGTTGCGCAGAACCAGTATTTGACAAAGGAGATTTCTTGAGCAACACCAGGATGCTTCACTTTCATCCCATGACCAGTGATTTCTGTCACCAGTGTCTATACCGGTTCCCATTGACATTTTTTTAAGAAAATCCTGTTACAAGTAGCACAATTGATGTGATTTCAATTCAGTCCTCTCTTGTTTTTCTGAAAGACCCTTTATTTTTTAACAGCACTTTCAACTTCTTCATATCTGTGGCCAATCTGTACCATGTATTATGAAGGTGGAAGTCAGACCAGTTGGCACCATAGTGGTGCAAGCATGCTGGACTACACAATAAATCTTCTTTCAGTATTTGATAAGGATGTTTGAAGCAATTGATTTCGATTATCATTTTTACAATTTTACCCCTGAATTCCCCGGGTACACCCGTTTAGTACATAATTACATTGCAGTATACAAACTTATACCCCATGTTTATGGATTTCTTGCCAAAAAGCTACCCTTTTACCCCTGTACCGATTCGGTACAATTCTATTTTTTTCAAACAGCACGCGATACCGGCTATAAATAGGTGCCAGATCCCGTAGGATCGAGAAAAAAAAGATTCTTGATTACAACATGTTGTATTTGGTACTTGGTAAATTGGGATATTTCACGTGAAAGAGTCTCTATGGTTTAGGGACACCGACGCGACAGTGGGTATATGGGGAACGTCATATATTGGATTGGTCCGTCGTACAAAATTAACAGATCCGACCATCAGTATCACTGCCGGGATGGGACGGGTAGGGGGGGGGGGGGGGGGGGGCGAAGTCAGGTGGCTGGATTGTGAGCTATTGTGTAATGGCGTGGATCTATTTCTCTAGCTGAAACTTGTCTTCGGATCGCCACCTCTCAGGCTTTCTGGAGTACACGACTTCGGGTTATTTCAGTAGTGAACCTGCAATAATGACAACACATAGATAACATCAGGTAGGTAGGTATCATAAGGTCAGTGTGCGATGATTAAGGATACGCCGGATGACGAAAAAAAGAAACCCTATTCTACAGACTCGACCAACCTATTGTTTAGAATATGATGAGACAAAAAACAACTCGTGCAAATGAATACCGACACCAAACATGTTTTTCACTTGCTAGGTATAATGGTAATCATTGTGGTTTGTATTCTCAAAAGGGAGTAACCTTAAAGGAAATCCGTGCCATGGAACTTTAGCGCTCAGATATGTAGCATTATTATTATACAGACCACTTAAAGTTTTTAAAAGTACCGCGTAAAGACAAAATCAATCACATGCATGGAGGTCGCAATATTGATCAAAGCTATGACGAAAGACTTACGAGATGAGATGTCAACATTTCTGTTTCATATATTGATATTATCGATTTATGCATTGAATTCCAGCGTGATACTGTCGGTGCTGATGAGGCGGTTTTAGTGACGATGACGTCATCGACACAGACAACCGGGCGCGAATTTCAAATAGTCGCAGGTTGGGGATGTGCAGTTTTAATTCGTTTTATTGAATATTATAGTTCTGTGTTCAATTAAAATGATCAATAAACATTAGGGAGCGGTCACTATTTACGCCAGGGGGGGGAATGGAGGATTTCCATCTATTTTCCCCACATTTTTTCATGTTCCCCCTTTTGTCTTCCAAAAAAATTTCAGGTTCCCCCCATCCATCAGGTAAAAAAGTTGATGTTCCCCCCTCCCTATTAAACCCCTTATTATTTTTTTCCCCACACGTGTAAAAAAAAAAATTCGCGTTCCCCCCTCAGTTGATTTTTAAATATTCGCGTTCCCCCCTGTCTGTATAGATTTTTTTTCGCGTTCCCCCCTTAACTCCTCCATTCCCCCCCCTGGCGTAAATAATGCCCGCTCCCTTAGATAATCATTTTCCTACCATATAATGCATGGTTTAATGAATAGAACTGTATTACTTTAACATTTTAAAGCCCGACTCTAATCTGGGGTTAGTCTTACTCGATAGAGCATTAATTTTGTTTTATACCCATAGATTGCTAAAGAGAATGAGAACAAAGAACACATTATAGCCAGTAGCTTGTGAATACGGATCTATATTGGTTGATATTTATTACAGGGAATTTTCTTGATTATTATATATTATAACGCCTGAATTTTAACATAATATGTAATAAAATATTAAATTTGATATCTTACCAAGTATCTGAGAAACCTACTGCCTTTGCAGCGGGGCTTGCAGTCATATTACAAAGCGTCGATGTGGTTTTGGTAGGGGTTTGGGTAGGTATTGGTGTGGTGTTGTTCACGGTTTGCTTAGATGTATGTGGCTGTATTATGGTCCGTTCATACTTCTGTCGTCGTTGAGCATCGATGTATTCCAGATCTTTGGCAAAGTCGGCATATGAAAAGTAATTGTAGGTTGTGATTTTTTTAGTATTATAGTGTCATTATTTATAAAAAGACGGAGGGCCCTAGGACACACTTGAAATAAACTTGCTCATGTGGGTAACTTCCAACAAAATCAATTAAGATAATTTCAAACTAGAAATTTAAATAAGAAATGAACTTGACTGGAACAGTCTGGCTGAAAATAAAAATGTGCTTTATTCCGTAAAAGTATACGAAACACTCGGGTTGAATTTCATAACTATAACATTCAAACGGTATTCCACTTCGTGATGTATAATTTTCAAATTAGAAAATTAAAATAGATAACTAATTTTCAAACTAGAAAGTTAAAATAAGGTTCAACTAAATTAGAACATACATACATACAATACAATAAGCTTTTATATACCGCCATTTCATTTAGATCACAGCGGTTTGTGATGAACGGTTTGGTATAACTTTTTAAGATGTGTTTTAATCCGCAATGGTCGTATGCGAAAACACAGAAGTAGATTTTCAAAACTATAAAATTCTAGGGTTACTTATACTATGTGAAGGGGAGAACATTTTACAACTAGGGGAGTGTTGTGCCGGTAATATTAAACATGTAAAATAAAAAATAAAAGTACAATGTGACAAAATGACATAACATTCTCTTTTTGGAAGACTGGGTGGCCCTGAAAAGAGCCGTTGAGTGGGTGGCTCTGAAAAGAGCCGTTGAGTGTGTGGCTTAAAAAGCTTTGATGTTTCTGTGATCTGATGATCTGTTGGGCTGTCAACTGTGGTTCTAGCTTCGGCGACCCCTCGTTGATTGTAGTTTTTGTCTCGTCGTCTTTTTTTGTTGGACGTTCTGTCTTCTCGGGCATGTCTGGATTAGGTTCGTGTTTCCTCTTCTTTCGACGCTGTTTTTCTACTGGTGAGGACGAGTTCCGAGCAATCTTCTTCGAACTTTCGTAGTGCTGCTGTTTCTTCTACGCTGGTTTTTATCTTGCGTCTCCCGGCTGTGTCCTTTGGCGCCTATCTTGTTCAGCCCCCGGAGATGACAAACTTCTGCATGTCATCCAGCAGCAGTTCCAGAGTGACTCCCGGTCCTGCCGTTTGCTTTATAATACTCTTCGCCCTAGCTGATAACACAGAGATAACATCGGGTATAGTAAGCATGTAAGTGTAAGGTATACTATGAGAGAAAAGAAATCACGTGCAGATGAACACCGACACTAAACATGTTGTTTTTCTAGGTATCATGGGAATCATTATGGTTTGTATTAACAAAAGGGGACCAACTTTAAGCCTCATCTAATCTGGGGTTAGTCTTACCCGATAGAGCATTCAATTTGCTTTATACCCATAGATTGTAAATAGAGAAGGATAAGTATGGCCAGACCCGTAAGCTCTTGTGAATACGGGTCTATACAATTTGTTGTTATTTATAACTTGTAACAGGGAAGTTTCTTGATTATCATCATAACGTTTAAAGTTGTCCGAGATGAAGCAATATAATAAACCTGAAGTAAAAACAATATGTCTAATGTGTAATACAATGTTAAATTTGATATCTTACCAAGTATCTGGTAAACCTACGTACTGCCTTTGCAGCGGGGCTTGCAGTCATATTACAAAGCGTCGATGTGGTTTTGGTAGGGGTTTTGGCAGGCGTCGGTGTGGTTCACGGTTTGCTTAGATGTGGCTGTATTATGGTCCGTTTTACCCATCGTTGCTTATCGATGTTTTCTAGATCTTCGGCAAGGTCTGCATATTAAAAGTTCACAAGAGTTGACTGAATTTAATCTATGATTTAAGCCTGCCCTTATCTGAGGTTAGTCCTACCCGATAGAGCTTTCATTTTGGCCAGACCCGTAACTTCTGAATTCGGGTCTGTATCATTGGTTATTATAACGGGGAAGTTTCTTGATAGTCATAACGTTTAACTTTGTCGGAGATGAATTAATATAATAAATCTGAAATGAAAACGATTTCATAACATAATTTGTAATAACATGTTAAATTTGATATCTTACCAAGTATCTGGGAAACCTACTGCCTTTGTAGCGGGGCTTGCAGTCATATTACAATGCGTCGATGTGGTATTGGTAGGCGTCGGTGTGGTATTGTTCACGGTTGCTTAGATGTGCCGTGGCTGTACATGGTCCGTTCATACCGTCATGTCGTTTGTTACGCATCGATGTATTCCAGATCTTCGGCAAGGTCTGCATATGAAAAATAATGAAGTCACAAAGTTATTTTAGTATCATTAGCATGATTAGTGGTACTTATAATCAGTATGGACTGTATTCACAAAGTGACCTAATCCGGGTTTAATCCTACTCGATAGTGCTTCTATTTTGGTTTATACCCATAGATTGCAAAATACTGAGTGAATGGCGTGACAGTAAACCAACGCTGCAGAAGTACACAGTTTGGAAATGGGGCTGTGAAAATGAAGAGGACAGCACTTTTACATAAAAACCAAGAAAACAAAATAATGAATCATATTAGAAACAAATAAGTTTTAAGCATGTTAAGTGCAACTCTGAAGCCAGGCAAAGAATGCTCTCAAATGTACCGGGAGTAGTTCAATCATAATTTGGTAGCAGGGAGAAGGAATGAATCACCAGTTCTCCCCTCCTCTGTCTCTCTCGCTCTCTTTGTTTTGATACCCATAGATTGGGAAGGAGAAAACAGAAAACATTACGGCCATATCCGTAGTTCGTGAATACGAGCCTATATCATCATAACTGACCATGGTAATATAGAGAATGTAATACATCTAAAATCTTTAATTTTATATTTAATGTCTTACCAATATGAATATCTGGGAAACCTGCGTCGATGAGGTTTGGTAAGCATCGATGTGGTTTGGTAAGCATCGATGTGTTTTTAGTCATTTCTTGCTCAGGTAGCTGTATATGGCCAGGTTTGTTCATACTCCCGTAGTCATGGTACGGTCGCAAATCGACCGACGTCAGCGGATATTGGTGCGAGAGTTGAAGCAGTCATTTTTTATCCGCCGACACGTCGACCGATATGCGCAACACCGGAGTATGAACACACCTTGGGATGAAATATATATATAGTAATACATGTTAGATCAAGACTATCTGTGCATGGGGATAACCAAATATATAGTAATACATGTTAGATCAAGACTACTATCTGTGGATGGGGATAAACAAATAATACAGTAATACATGTTAGATCAAGACCACTAACTGTGGATGGGGATAAACAGAAGATCAGGCGTGTTCTCCATTATCTTTTAAAAGCTGTAATGATGGTCGATTTAGTATTGTTTGTGTGTGAATCTTACAAAGCAATACTAGAGAGGAATACGTTTCAAATATTGAACAGTATAAGAATATAAATTCATTTTGCTCAAATCCATGGTAATGGCATTCTGGATCATAATGTTGGCTATTCAAAAATAAATACCTTATATATTTAAAGCATGTGAATTAAAACCGGAATTTTGGAATATAAACACACACTCGGATCGTCAAACGCTGGGAACTAGTGATGTGCGCTTAAAGGGAGCACACCATTAATCGGCCCCCTATACCGCTATATTTCCAAATTGTTTTACTTTATTGTTAATTGGCTACCAAGCAGGCTATTCGTAGAATATTTTAAAGCAGGCTCACATCTCGCACGCTCGCAGCATAAGTATCATGGAGCGTGCTCCTTTACGGTCTGGAGGGGTGGACTCTAACCAAAGCAGATGAAAATCGCATAATGGCTGCTGAAATGGGTCTGAAGAAGAATGTTGAAAGTCAAACTGGAAGGAGAAAAGAACCAAGTCATAGTGAAAGAACTTGGCGTTTGCGTAGTATTTTAGGCGTCTAGACTATACGCGACACTTCAATAACTTCATAAGGCTATACGTAGCTGTCTGAAAAAACGTGTTGTATATACCTCACATTTCATTCATGTGGATTTTTGCACAAAAATGCGTTCACTTATTACATTTTGTGCATAGCGGGTACCTGTAGGAATACCGGACAGTAGGGAATGCCGGACACTCACAGTATATCCAGCCCTGGCTGCTAGCTACACAGCATCAGGGTTGAAATACCGCACTCTAACTTTCAGGTGACTTGTTTTGTCTGGTTTGACGCTGTGAAAAGATACATTGAGTGACAAATCTGGAAGCAAACTACGAAAATCTGTGAAGGCTGGAAAATGTGTACCTTAAAAATGGTCTGATGTAAAAATGGAGATTTTAAAGATTATGATGGTTTGAAAGAAAAATCACCATGAATACCTCTCTTCACTACCTTACTCTCTCTGTTCCGCGTGTGGTTTTGCTTTTTTTTAAACTTCATATACATTGTATATCTATATACTAATTTTCGGTCCCTCGCCTGATTAGATAGTTCAATAATAATTTTACACTCGCGTCCCTCTTCAACTGAAAAAGCGTGGTAATTGCGCCTCTAATAGACGAGCTAATTAGATAGTTCAATGCCAGTATTTTCCCGTTTTCAGACATGCGCAGAAAGGATCACAGATGATTATCCGAAATGTTGAATTTATTTTACTCGGATAGCTACTGTTCGGGCAAAAATTGTGGTTTTCGGAGTGAGTGATGACATATGGTCTTCACCCAAAATATTTTCATCAGGGATATAGCTACATTTCTGTATATGCGGCCGTTTGTTATTCTTAAAGATCGCATGAGTACAAGCATTTATACGTGACTTTCCGTCCGACAAATAAAATTATTTTACGACATTTTCTAAATGTAAATAAAAACTCTTACACAGATCTTAAAGTGACACTCTCGCATTAGTAACATAGATGAACGCGTAGTTTGCTAACGATAAAGAAACTGTGGCGGTACCATAACAACAGTTCCTATGTTGAAGCTGCGCGACCGCGTTTATCATGGTGCGCGCGATTCAGCCAAGGCTCAAGATAAGCGGGCGCTGGGCGATTTTTACCCCTCGGTCCTCATGCCATAGCGCCCGGTAAAGCTGAAAAATAAACAACCGAGCGCTGATATTTTGTCCAAACCAGCGCCCGTTGATGATCGGTAAGCTTGCCTAAGACATCGAATTTCAATTTGGCAATACGAGTTAATAAAAAGTTTGCTCCCGGTAGACTGAAAGTAGCTCCTGGTTCTCAATAAATTCCATGATCCGGGCGCTACTTTTGAAAAAAGGTAGCTCCCGGTTAAAAAACTGTTATCTTGAGCCTTGGATTCAGCGCACACGTAATGACGCATACAAAGTGTATACGCGTTTGTGGCGCAAACTGCACATTGTAACATGGCAGGGTGAAAGCAGGCAGTCCGTACACTCTAAGAAAAAGGATGCTTCAGGCTTCAGGGGTTCTTGGCTGTCACGTATGGAACCCTTATCACCTTAAGGGGGGACTTAAGGAAGTTTTTGATTTGATTTTTTGAATTTTGTGAGTGCTGTAATTATTGAACTATTAATCAAATGTATATAAAAGTATACATTTTTGGAAAGGAAATGGATCAGAGAATCCAAATTTGGCGTCAATTTTGACCAAAAAAGTAGATTTTTTGGAGAAAATCACAAAATTCACTTTTTTGACCCAAATTTTTTTTAACAAAGCTAACAAAAAATAATTTTGAGTAAAAAATGGCCAAATCACTTTATAATGATGTTAAGACACTAATGAAGGGACGATTTTTTTTTTTTTAAACCTAATCTAATATTTTCGAAAATTTTGACCAAAAAGTGCCAAAAAACGTGAAAAAATAGATTTTTAATTTTTTTTAACACTTTTTTGTCAAAATTTCAAAAAATATTGGATTAGATTTTAAAAAAAAAAAATCGTCCCTCCAGTAGTGTCTTAACATCATCATCAAGTGATTTGGGCATTTTTAACTCAAAATTGTGTTTGTTAGCTTTGTTAAAAAAAATTGGGTCAAAAAAGTGATTTTTTGTGATTTTCTCAAAAAATCAACATTTTTGGTCAAAATTAATGCCAAATTTGGATTCTCTGATCCATTTCCTTTCCAAAAAGGTATACTTTTATATACATTTGAGTCATGGTTCAATAATTACAGCACCAACAAACTTCAACAAAAAACTTCCTTAAGTCCCCCCTTAAAAGGTTCCAAAAAGAACCATTTTAAGGTTCAAAGTGGGCAAAATATGGGCAAACATTGGTCTTAAGAACCGCTAAAGGTTCTCTACAGAACCTTTTGGGGGCCTTTAAAATCAAAGAACCTTTAAACCATATACGGGACAGCCAAGAACCCCTCTGAAGCACCCTTTTTTCTAATAGTGTACCCTAAAGCCACCTCCTCCTCTCCGCACTTGGATATAAGGGCACATGGGGCATCTGGATAAACGGAACGTGTTTTTTGTGTGGTACATTATCATGATTATTATAGAGTGTCTGGATTATTAAGGGCATCCGTGGTATCTGGATTACGGGGTTCACTATAAAACGAGTCTCAAATTACCTGGATACTAATACTATGCACAGGTGGGTCACCTGTGATAACTGCATTTTAAGGGTGTACACTCAGATAGTATCTCGGGAGGCTTTATAGAACACAGCAAACATGACAAAGGGACTACATACGTTAAGGCCCCACATGCCTATTGGAGGAATAATGTATTTAATGTAAATAGGCCAAACAAAACCCGGATGGCACACATTGTGTAAAGTACAAGCGTGGAATGGTACAAGTGATCTTGATGATAGAATCGGCCGACCATAAAACTAAACGACCGACTATAAACTATAACGCTCAGAACGTAGGCCTACTGAATTACCGTGGATACAGTATGTGCATGCATATGGGAAGTGGCGACACCAGCACCAAAATGTTAAAGGAGGAAAACGGTGTGGTGGGGCAATAAAAGAATCGGGGGAGACATTTAAAATCTAAATTTTAAGTAACTTTCAATTTTGACATTAAAACTCAACTTTTTATTATTTGGGGTTCAAAATAGGTAGAGACATGCGCTGACAGGAGGTACTAACTGGGTATTAGGAACACGTTGATGGGGTAGGCCTACTTGGATTAGGAACATGGGTATCTGTATTATTTAAGAGCACATTGGGCCTAGGCTCATGGTGTATTAAGGGCACCATGTCACTTACATGATATCAAGGGCACTTTAGTACCTGAATTATTTAAGGACATACTCTTGATATTTATATAAACATTTATAACGCTATGATATACTCACCTCTGCCTATGTGATAGGCCTATGACTTTTACTGCCCGCTATCTTCGGCACCCGCGTTTAATTTACTTGACTATGATAAAGTAAGGGCACCTGGGTATCTCGAGATAACGGCACACTGCAGTACTGTAGGCCTACCTTGATTATGTGGTATTCGGTGCATTATTAAGGGCACCAGGGGTAACTGGAGTAGGGGGTAGGGCTTAGGACTATGGGGTCCCTGGATATAATGGGACAACGGGTAGGCCTACCTGCATTTCAGGTCTCATGGGAGGCCTATACATAGGTATCTGGAAACACAAACGTAGGCCTACCTAGATTAACATGAGTAAGGCACATGTATACCTGGATTATCAAAAGCACCTGCGCTATTCGGATTATTTATAGGGCCCTGTCTGCATTATGTATACATATGTAGGACATGTTCTTGATATTATTGTATCACATTTTCTTACGCTTTGTTTACTTATTCCCCGTGAAATCTTCTAGCGGGTCCAGCGCGAAGCGCTGGTGCCCGCTAGTTATATTTTAATATAAGGCTACGTCATGTACGTAGCTGTCTATAAGCACAAAAATGCGTTCACTAATATTACATTTTGTGCATAGCATTACTACTGTTTATAATTAAAGATGATTTCATTCTAAAAGAAAAATCACCATGAATACCTTTCTCTTCACTACCTTACTCTCTCTCTCTCTCTCTCTATTCCGCGTTTTGTTTTCCCTTTTTTTTTGTAGTGATTGTTTTACCTATTGGTATTTTTTAAGTTTGCCGTAGGTTAGCGTTTGCATAGTGTTTTATTTGCGTAGTATTCGCGACACTTCCATAACTTCATATGCATTGTACGTTATATTTTTATATAAGGATACGTAGCGGTCTGTAACCACGTGCATCAATATACCTCACATTCCTTTAATGTAGATTTTTGCACAAAAAAGCGTTCACGTATTACATTTGGTGCATAGCATTACTAGTGTTTATAATAAAGATGATTTCATTCTGAAAGAAAAATCACCATGAATACCTTTCTCTTCACAACCTTACTCTCTCTCTATTCCGCCTTTTTTGTAGTGATTGTTTTACCTATTGGTAATTTTTGCTACCTTAATATTTTATTAAAGTTGGCCGTAGTTCAGCGTTTGCGTAGTGTTTTATTTGCGTAGTATTCGCGACACTTCCATAACTTCATGTTATATTTTAATATAAGGCTACGGTCGTAGCTGTCTGTAACCACGTGCATATACCTCACATTCCATTCATGTGGGCTTTTGCACAAAAATGCGTTCACTTATTACATTTTCTGTATTACCAGTGTTGAATAAAGATCTTAAAAGGAAAATCACCACGAATACCTTTCTCTTCGCTACTTTCTCTCCTTTACCCTGTATCTTCAGTAGACAACATACATATCATTGCTATATTCAGTAGATGGCTTGTAAATGAACGCTAAAATAGATAGCATGCCTGTCCATTTGCAATGAATGTAATTGAATCTCATATTTCAAACGGAATTTTACATGCGCAGTTAGAATAAGAGTAGAGCAGAGATGGAGCACCCAAATGGGAAAAGAGTACCCACTTGGGAAAATCCAACACCCAAGGGTGCTAGGAAAAGGTAATTTTCAGCTCCTCGACACTGGGATAATGCCTTCCTTTTACAGATTCCAGAGGTTTTCTTTATCCAAATGTTTTCAGTTTTATGCGATATAGTTTACTGGAGATTTACAGCTTTAAAAAGATATCAACACTTTTGAGTCATCCTGTATCTTCAGTGAGACAACATACATACCGATTGCTATCTTCAGTAGATAGCAAGTGTAGTCTTCCCATTTGCAATGAATGTCATTGAATCATACAAAACCCAAATAGGCTTACTAGTGAGACATCGACTTCAACTATTGAACAATTTACAATTTATCATAAGAATATAAACTTATCTTGCTCAAATTATAACCAAATGACAATGGCATTCTGGGCCATAGTTAATGGCTACGAGCAGGCTTTTCGTAAAATAGCCTTAGGCAACATTTTAAAGCAGACTCACATCTCGCACGCTCGCAGCATTGGTATGGAGCGTGCTCCTTTACGGTCTGGAGGGATGAACTCTAACCAAAGTAGATGAAAATCGCATCATGGCTGCTGAAATGTGGGTCAACTGGACGGAGCAAAGAACCAAACCAAGTATCCTGAAAGAACTTGGTGTAAAGAGACAACTGCTCAGAGCTAATCAAAAGAAAACTGGCCTACTTCGGGCACATCAGAGGCAGGTAGCTTATTGGCACTCCACATCATAGAGGGGAAGTGGAAGGCAGCAGGAAAAGAGCTCGTCAAAAGAAACAATGGTTCGACAACATCCAGGAATTAATCTGTAGTGCATGCGCAACTTATATTAAATTTACAACAAAATTGGCGGAGCAGTTCTGTTTTTAAATCAAAAAATGTGTGGCCTAAAAATTATATTTCCATAGGATTGTGTACTAAATAGTAGTCAAAAATGGCTAAATGGCTGTAGCTCAAAAAGTAAGTTGGGGACCCCCATTTTTTTATTCGAGATTCGTTTTTAAAATCGTTCAAACTTTGTTCACAGTGAATATAAAAAAATTGGTGGACGAATTCTATCGTGGTGCAGTACCCTTAATTGTAATTTGTTTTATTGGTACACCACAGCTTTATCATGTTTATACTCGCTTTTTGCTCGCGAGACTAGCGCCTTTTAACCAGTCAGCAATCGTCCGCGACATTTCACAAGGCTACGTAGCTGAAACCACGTGTTAGTGACCCCTGTTGATTTTGCAAACAAATATTGTGCATAGCATTAATAGTGTTTATTATAAAGATGATTTCAATCTAAAAGAAAAATCACCATGAATACCTTTCTCTTCACTGTTCTACCTTACTCCCTCTCCTCACTTTATTACATACGGACGTTTTACTACGCGTTTACATTAAACTGCGGTCACATTTTGAAATACTTTCTTATGTACTTTGGCAAAACAAATAGCTGTTGTTGATGGCTAAAGGGCACAGCAGACTCCACAACGCTCCAACGCTGAGTGCAAGTTGAAGCGTTGACCACCGTTGACCAATCAGGCTGCGTAATTTTGTTGTGGTGGAGCTTCTACGCATGTGTGAGAGCGCAAAGAGTTCGAGCGTTGTGGAGTCTGCCCAGCCCTTTACTTACTATCAAACTAATTATCCAAGTTTCCCGTATGCAAATATGTTTTCAGTTTTATACTGCGATATATTCTACTGGAGATTTTTAAATCTTAAAAGGCTTCAATTAAGGTATCGAAACCTTCGGGTCACCCTCTATCTTCATTAGACAACATACATATCATTGCTATCTAGTAGATAGCATATCATTGCTATCTTCAGTAGATAGCATTTACATGAATGCTATTTAAAATATATAGCATACCTGTCCATTTACAATGAAAGTCATTGAATCTCATAATATACAACAGTGAGGGATGCATCTCACATAATATTGAAATATACTTCTACGTAGCTGTCTGTAACCACGTGCATCAATATACCTCACATTCCTTTAAATGTTTAATGTAGATTTTTGCACAAAACTGCGTTCACTTATTACATTTTGTGCATAGCATTACTAGTGTTTATAATAAAAATGATTTCATTCTGAAAGAAAAATCACCATGAATACATTTCTCTTCACTACCTTCTCTCTCTATTCCGCGTTTTGTTTTATTTTTTTGTAGTGATTGTTTTACCTATTGGTAAATTTTGCTACCTTAATATTTTTAAGTTGGCCGTAGTTCAGCGTTTGCATAGTGTTTTATTTGCGTAGTATTCGCGACACTTCCATAACTTCATATACATTGTATGTTATATTTTTATATAAGGCTACGTCATGTAGGTTAGCTGTCTGTAACCACGTGCATCAATATACCTCACATTTCTTTAATGTGGAATTTTGCACAAAAATGCGTTCACTTATTATATTTTGAGCATACCATTCATTTTTAGTGTTTATAATAAAGATGATTTCATTCTAAAAGAAAAATCACCATGAATACCTTTCTCTTCACTTCCTTACTCTCTGTCTCTCTCTCTCTATTCCGCGTTTTGTTTTCCTTTTTTGTAGTGATTGTTTTACCTATTGGTAATTTTTGCTACCTTAATATTTTTTAGTTGGTCGTAGTTCAGCGTTTGCGTATTGTTTTATTTGCGTAGTATTCGCGACACCTCCATAACTTCATGTTATATTTTTTTATAACGGTAGCTGTCTGTAACCACGTGCATATATATCATATTCCATTCATGTGGATTTTTGCACACAAATGCGTTCACTTATTACATTTTGTGTATTACTAGTGTTTATAATAAAGATATCAGTCTTTAAATCACCACGAATACCTTTCTCTTCGCTACCTTACTCTCTCTCCTTTATCTTCAGTAGACAACATACATATCATTGCTATGTTCAGTAGATGGCTATTAAATGAATGCTAACATAGATAGCATGCCTGTCTATTTGCAATGAATGTAATTGAATTTCATATTTCAAACGGAATTTTACATGCGCTTATGCGCAGTTACCATTGCTATCTTTAGTAGATATCAAGTATAGTCTTCCCATTTGCAATGAATGTCATTGAATCATACAAAACCCAAATAGGCTTACTAGTGAGACATCGACTTCAACTATTGAACAATATACAATGCATTATAAGAATATAAACTTATATTGCTCAAATTATAACCATAATGACAATGGCATTCTGGGCCATAGTTAATGGCTATCGAGCAGGCTATTCGTAGAATAGTTAAGGCAACAATTTAAAGCAGGCTCACATATTTCGCACGCTCGCAGCATTGGTAAGAGCGTGCTCCTTTACGGTCTGGAGGGATGAACATAATGGCTGCTGAAATGTGGGTCTAGAGAAGAATGTTGAAAGTCAACTGGAAGGAGAAAAAAACCAAACCAAGTATCCTGAAAGAACTTGGTGTAAAGTGACAACTGCTAAGAGCTAATCAAAAGAAAACTGTCCTGCTTCTGGCACATCAGAGGCAGGTAGCTTATTGGCACTCCACATCATGGAGGGGGAAGTGGAAGGCAGCAGGAAAAGAGGTCGTCAAAAGAGACAATGGTTCGACAACATCCAGGAATTAATCTGTAGTGCCTGTTAACGCGCAACTTTTATTAAATTTACAACAAAATTGGCGGAGCAGTTTTGTTTTTAAATCCAAAAATGTGTGGCCTAAAAATGATATTTCCATAGGATTGTGTACTAAATAATAGTCAAAATTGTTAAAATCACGTGTTTTAAAATGGCTGAGCTCAAAAGTAAGTTTGTGACCCCCATTTTTTATTCGAGATTCGTTTTTAAAATCGTTCAAACTTTGTTCACAGTGAATATATAAATAAAAAAATTGGTGGACGAATCCAAAAAGGCTAAAGGGTGAGCTCAGCAGACTCTGCAACGCTCCAACGCTGAGCGCAATCAGGCTGCGTCCTTTTGTTGTGGTGGAGCTACTACGCATGTGTGAGAGCGCAAAGAGTTCGAGCGTTGTGGAGTCTGCTCAGCCCTTTAGTATCAAACTAGTTATCCAAGTTATCCGTATGCAAATATGTTTTCAGTTTTATACTGCGATATATTCTACTGGAGATTTTTAAATCTTAAAAGGCTTCAATAAGGTATCCAAACCTTCGGGTCACCCTCTTCAGTAGACAACATACATATTGCTATCTTCAGTTGTTTTCTTCAGTTAAGATTTGATTTATGACATTTTGCGATATTATTTTACCATTACCAACGCTTTGCGAATTGTCCGCGTTTTGTTTTCCTTTTTTCCGTAGTTTGTTTTACTTGATGGCAATTTTCGATGCCTTAATATTTTTGAGTTGGCCGTATGTTAAGCGTTTGCATAGTGTTTTATTTGCGTAGTATTTTATTTCATTTTTTTCACTGGTAACCCGCAACTTTATGCTTGCATTTTGCGAGACTAACGCCTTATAACCAGTTACCAGTCAGCAAACGCCCACGACACTTCCATAATTACATTTTGTATGTGGGCTATTCAGTAGAAATTTTAAGGCAAGCCGACTATGCAGTGGAAATGTTAAGGCAAGCCGACTATACAGTAGACATTTCATTTTAAGGTAAGCCAATTATACAGTAGAAATTTTAAGCCAAGCGGGCTTCAGTATATATTTTTTTTGCTGCGAGCGTGCGAGATGTGACCGTCGTGCTGCGAGCGTAGCGAGATGCGACCGAACCGTGCTGCGAGCGCCCCAATTGACAGCTTCGTACAGCCTACAGAGCGGACGTGTTACTTCCTTGGAGTTTTGAACAAACATAAGGAAGAAACGGCCAGTTTTTCTGACCAAATTCTGAGCAAATGCAAAAATGGAATCGTAATTCTCAACCATATTAACCTTTCAAGGTAAAAGACACAATTCGAGTTAAACGCTGACCTTTTAGGACACTCTTGAGAAAAAACTCGAGAAAGTAAACGAAGGGCGTTCACAAGCTCCCATAGAGCTTTTGGATCAGGCGATCGCCGACATCAAGAAGCATCAGAAGCTGGTTAGATTGGAAAACTGAGACCGGTTTGGTCAGCTATTATTACCGTTTTTCGCGGCGACGAGCTGGCTAGCAATGTAGAAAATGCTATGCACATCTCCGACTGGTCAAGCTCGGGTCGCAGCCAAAAAAGAATGTGCTAGAATTTCTCTAAGCCATAGGCTGTTAGGCGCCCTAACGAAACACCAGCGGCGCCTTCTGATGTTTATGGTCCGAAGGCCTACGGATGGGGACATTAAAAAAAAAATTAAACCTGGCGGACAAAATCTGTTAACGTGACGCCCTTATTAACATTTGATAGGTGTAACGTTTTTAAATTATCGTCAAAAGTAACGTCAACATTTGTTATTCCTGATGTTGAGCAATGAACTCAGTGAAGCCGTTATAATTTAATTTAAAAGATATTTCACGTTTTTAAATTCGGTATGCACACTGTTCCAGGATATCCCATAATTTAGCTGATATTAAACGGAATCATTAAATTTCATACACTAGTTTTTTTAAACATGCAACAATTTATTTATAGGTGGGCCATTTTACCCCTAAAATAGCAATAATTCACCATGCAGGCTATCATTTCGTATCGTCTATATGAAGTTAGAAGTTAAATTAATAACTTATTAACTTATTTGTATACATAGATTTAACGTCTGAATCATGATACCAATAATTTACCATGCAGGCTATCATTTCGTATCGTCTATATAAGAAGTTTAGAAGTTAAATTAATAACTTATTATTAACTTATTTTTATATAGATTTTAACGTCAGAATCATGATCTCAATAATTTACCATGCAGGCTATCATTTCGTATCGTCTATATAAGAAGTTTAGAAGTTAAATTAATAACTTATTAACTTATTTTTTATATAGATTTAACGTCTGAATCATGATAGGCCTATAACTGTATGTCGTGCAATTTCAAGCCTATCTTTCTAAAAAAATTATGACTTTCCCAATTTCGTTATTCCATAAAACATGTGACAGAGCGGCTTTTTTTTGCTTAAGCCTATTTTAATTAAGATATACCTGGTGGTCAAAATTTGTTATTCCTGATTTTGAGCAATGAACTCGGTGAAGCCGATATTATTTAATTTAAAAGATATTTCGCGTTTTTAAATTCAGTATGCACACACAGTGTTCCAGGATATCCCATAATTTAGCTGATATTAAACGGAATCATTAAATTTCATACACTAGTTTTTTTGAACATGCAACAATTTATTTATAGGTCGGCCATTTCACCCCCAAAATACAATAATGTACCATGCAGGCTATAATTTCGTATCGTCTATATAAGAAGTTAGAAGTTAAATTAATAACTTATTAACTTATTTTTATATAGATTTAACGTCTGAATCATGATACCAATAATTTACCATGCAGGCTATCATTTCGTATCGTCTATATAAGAAGTTAGAAGTTAAATTGATAACTTATTATTAACTTATTTTTATATAGATTTTAACGTCAGAATCATGATCTCAATAATTTACCATGCAGGCTATCATTTCGTATCGTCTATATAAGAAGTTTAGAAGTTAAATTAATAACTTATTAACTTATTTTTATATAGATTTAACGTCTGAATCATGACTGGTCTACTGTATGTCGTACAATTTCAAGCATATCTTTCTATAAAATTATGACTTTCCGAATTTCGTTATTCCATAAAACATTTGACAGGGCGGCGTTTTTTGCTTAAGCCTTTTAGGATACCCGGTGGTGAAAATGTGTTATTCCTGATTTTGAGCAATGAACTCAGTGAAGCCGTTATTATTTAATTTAAAAGATATTTCACGTTTTTAAATTCAGTATGCACATTGTTCCATCCATGATATCCCATAATTTAGCTGATATTAAACGGAATCATTAAATTTCATACACTAGTTTTTTTAAACATGCAACAATTTAGGTCGGCCATTTTAGCCCCAAAATAACAATAATTTACCATGCAGGCTGTCATTTCGTATCGTCTATATAAGAAGTTAGAAGTTAAATTAATAACTTATTAACTTATTTTTATATATAGATTTAACGTCTGAATGATGATAAGCCTACTGTATGTCGTGCAATTTCAAGCCTTTCTTTTTATACAATTATGACTTTCCCAATTTCGTTATTCCATAAAACATGTGACAGAGCGTTTTTTTTTTGCTTAAGCCTACTTTAATAATTAAGATATACCTGGTGGTCAAAATTTGTTATTCCTGATTTTGAGAAATTAACTCGGTGAAGCCGATATTATTAATTTAAAAGATAGTTTACGTTTTTAAATTCAGTATGCACACTGATCCAAGATATCCCATAATTTAGCTGATATTAAACGGAATCATTAAATTTCATACACTAGTTTTTTTGAACATGCAACAATTTATCTATAGGTTGGCCATTTTACCCCCAAAATACCAATAATTTATCATGCAGGCTATCATTTCGTATCGTCTATATAAGAAGTTTAGAAGTTAAATTAATAACTTATTAACTTATTTATATATATATATATAGATTTAACGTCTGAATCATGATTGGCCTACCGTACCATGCAGGCTTATCATTTCGTATCGTCTATATAAGAAGTTAGAAGTTAAATTAATAACTTATTATTAACTTATTTTTATATAGATTTTAACGTCAGAATCATGATCTCAATAATTTACCATGCAGGCTATCATTTAGTATCGTCTATACAAGAAGTTTAGAAGTTAAATTAATAACTTATTAACTTATTTTTATATAGATTTAACGTCTGAATCATGATAGGCCTACTGTATGACGTGCAATTTCAAGCATATCTTTCTATAAAATTATGACTTTCCCAATTTCGTTATTCCATAAAACATATGACAGAGCGGCTTTTTTGCTTAAGCCTACTTTAATTAAAATATACCTGGTGGTCAACATTTGTTATTCCTGATTTTGAGCAATGAACTCGGTGAAGCCGATATTATTTAATTTAAAAGATATTTCACGTTTTTAAATTCAGTATGCACACTGATCCAAGATATCCCATAATTTAGCTGATATTAAACGGAATCATTACATTTCATACACTAGTCTTTTTGAACATGCAACAATTTATTTATAGGTCGGCCATTTTACCCCCAAAATAACAATAATTT
Source organism: Ophiura sarsii (assembly GCA_035610835.1). NCBI lineage: Eukaryota > Metazoa > Echinodermata > Ophiuroidea > Amphilepidida > Ophiuridae > Ophiura > Ophiura sarsii. Next base: position 21,236,054 of record CM069458.1, read on the forward strand.
ACCATGCAGGCTATCATTTCGTATCGTCTATATAAGAAGTTAGAAGTTAAATTGATAACTTATTATTAACTTATTTTTATATAGATTTTAACGTCAGAATCATGATCTCAATAATTTACCATGCAGGCTATCATTTCGTATCGTCTATATAAGAAGTTTAGAAGTTAAATTAATAACTTATTAACTTATTTGTATATAGATTTAACGTCTGAATCGTGATTGGTCTACTGTATGTCGTGCAATTTCAAGCATATCTTTCTATAAAATTATGACTTTCCGAATTTCGTTATTCCATAAAACATGTGACAGGGCGGCGTTTTTTGCTTAAGCCTTTTAAGATACCTGGTGGTCAAAATGTGTTATTCCTGATTTTGAGCAATGAACTCAACGAAGCCGTTATTATTTAATTTAAAAGATATTTCACGTTTTTAAATTCAGTATGCACACTGTTCCAGAATATCCCATAATTTAGCTGATATTAAACGGAATAATTAAATTTCATACATTAGGTTTTTTTTAAACATGCAACAATCTATTTATAGGTCGGCCGTTTTACCCCCAACATAGCAATAATTTACCATGCAGGCTATCATTTTGTATCGTCTATATAAGAAGTTAGAAGTTAAATTAATAACTTATTAACTTATTTTTATATATAGATTTAACGTCTGAATCATGATAGGCCTGTATGTCGTGCAATTTCAAGCCTATCTTTCTATAAAATTATGACTTTCGGAATTTCGTTATTCCATAAAACATGTGACGGAGCGGATTTTTTTGCTTAAGCCTACTAAGATACCTGGTGGTCAAAATGTGTTATTCCTGATTTTGAGCAATGAACTCAGTGACGCCCTTATTAACATTTGATAGGTGTAACGTTTTTAAATTATGCAATATTCCAGGACAATAAGAGATGAAAATAAAATCCACTAATTCCCATTATTTATGTCAAGTCTGTTGCCGTGACACACAATGAATACCCCACATTCTTTCTGCTGTAAATTTCACATGTAATATATCTTGTAATTAACGAGTTATTCAGGATATCGATCCAGGCCTACCTGCTATTGTTGATCAGCCTGATTGTTGATAAACAAGAAAGCGAAACACCATCCAGATAAGAGTAGTTATTGGCCTCTTTAAGGGGAGAAGAGAATGACCGCATCGTGACGACGGTCGGGGCCCAGAGGACGGGTGCTATGTGAGCGATGTTCGGACAGAGGACATCACCGAGATTCCCTAGGCGTACATGTTACGCCTAACCATAGCTCTTAACCCATACTTAACCTTATACCATAACCCGTACCTCTAATCTTAATCTGTAACTCTAATCTTAACCTATACCTCTAAGCTTAACCTTCAAGCCTAACCTTTACCCCAACTCTAACCTAAACCCAGCGGTATTCCCTGTCGTATGTCACCCACCTTCAAGCACCCACCCGTTCCCGGTCCCCCCGACTATCGCTACGTGGTAGTCAGTTTCCCCTCCCCCTTCGGAGGCCGCTAACTACTTGATCCGAATATGGTTTCACTTTTTGCTTAGGCCTCTTTAAATAAGATACATGGTCATGATGGTGGTCAAAATTTGTTATTCCTGATTTTGAGCAATGAACTCAGTTAAGACGTCACTATTTAATTTAAAAGATATTTCACGTTTTTAAATTCAGTATGCACACTGTTCCAGGATATCCCATAATTTAGCTGATATTAAACTGAATCATTAAATTTCATCCATTAGTTTTTTTAAACATGTGTTAAACATGCAACAATTTATTTATAGGTCGGCCATTTTACCCCAAAATAGAATAATTTACCATGCAGGCTATCATTTCGTATCGTCTATATAAGAAGTTAGAAGTTAAATTAATAACTTATTAACTTATTTTTATACATAGATTTAACGTCTGAATCATGATAAGCCTACTGTATGTCGTGCAATTTCAAGCCTATCTTTCTATAAAATTATGACTTTCCCAATTTCGTTATTCCATAAAACATGTGACAGAGCGGCTTTTTTTGGCTTAAGCCTACTTTAATTAAGATAAACCTGGTGGTCAAAATTTGTTATTCCTGATTTCATTTTTTTTTTAAATGTGTTAAACATGCAACAATTTATTTACAGGTCGGCCATTTTACCCCAAAATAGCAATAATTTACCATGCAGGCCTATCATTTCGTATCGTCTATATATGAAGTTAGAAGTTAAATTAATAACTTATTAACTTATTTTTATACATAGATTTAACGTCTGAATCCTTATAAGCCTACTGTATGTCGTGCAATTTCAATTCAAGCCTTTCTTTCTATACACTTATGACTTTCCAAATTTATTATTCCATAAAACATGTGACAGAGCGACTTTTTTGCTTAAGCCTTCTTTAATTAAGATACCTGGTGGTCAACATTTGTTAATCCTGATTTTGAGCAATGAACTCAGTGAAGCCGTTATTATTTAATTTAAAAGATATTTCACGTTTTTCAATTTAGTATGCACACTGTTCCAGGATATCCCATAATTTAGCTGATATTAAACTGAATCATAACATTTCATTTTTTTTAAACATGTGTTAAACATTCAACAATTTATTTATAGGTCGGGCATTTTACCCCAAAATAGCAATAATTTACCATGCAGGCTATCATTTCGTATCGTCTATATAAGAAGTTAGAAGTTATATTAATAACTTATTAACTTATTTTTATATAGATTTAACGTCTGAATCATGATGCCAATAATTTACCATGCAGGCTATCATTTCGTATCGTCTATATAAGAAGTTAGAAGTTAAATTAATAACTTATTAACTTATTTTTATATAGATTTAACGTCTGAATCATGATACCAATAATTTACCATGCAGGCTATCATTTCGTATCGTCTATATAAGAAGTTAGAAGTTAAATTAATAACTTATTAACTTATTTTTATACATAGATTTAACGTCTGAATCATGATAAGCCTACTGTATGTCGTGCAATTTCAAGCCTATCTTTCTAAAAAAAATATGACTTTCCCAATTTCGTTATTCCATAAAACATGTGACAGAGCGGCTTTTTTTTGTTGCTTAAGCCTACTTTAATTAAGATAAAACCTGGTGGTTAAAATGTGTTATTCCTGATTTTGAGCAATGAACTCAGTTAAGACGTCACTATTTAATTTAAAAGATATTTCACGTTTTTAAATTCAGTATGCACACTGTTCCAGGATATCCCATAATTTAGCTGATGTTAAACGGAATCATTACATTTCATTTTTTTAAACATGCAACAATTTATTTATAGGTCGGCCATTTTACCCCCAAAATAACAATAATTGACCATGCAGGCTATCATTTCGTATCGTCTATATAAGAAGTTAGAAGTTATATTAATAACTTATTAACTTATTTTTATATAGATTTAACGTCTGAATCATGATGCCAATAATTTACCATGCAGGCTATCATTTCGTATCGTCTATATAAGAAGTTAGAAGTTAAATTAATAACTTATTAACTTATTTTTATATAGATTTAACGTCTGAATCATGATACCAATAATTTACCATGCAGGCTATCATTTCGTATCGTCTATATAAGAAGTTAGAAGTTAAATTAATAACTTATTAACTTATTTGTATACATAGATTTAACGTCTGAATCATGATAAGCCTACTGTGTGTCGTGCAATTTCAAGCCTATCTTTCTAAAAAAATTATGACTTTCCCAATTTCGTTATTCCATAAAACATGTGACAGAGCGGCTTTTTTTTTGCTTAAGCCTACTTTATTTAAGATAAAACCTGGTGGTCAAAATTTGTTATTCCTGATTTTGAGCAATGAACTCGGTGAAGCCGATATTATTTAATTTAAAAGATATGTCACGTTTTTAAATTCAGTATGCACACTGTTCCAGGATGTCCCATAATTTAGCTGATATTAAACGGAATCATTACATTTCATTTTTTTAAACATGCAACAATTTATTTATAGGTCGGCCATTTTACCCCCAAAATAACAATAATTTACCATGCAGGCTATCATTTCGTATCGTCTATATAAGAAGTTAGAAGTTAAATTGATAACTTATTAACTTATTTTTATATATAGATTTAACGTCTGAATCATGATAATCCTACTCTATGTCGTGCAATTTCAAGCCTTTCTTTCTATACAATTATGACTTCCCGAATTTCATTATTCCATAAAACGTGACAGAGCGGCTGAAAAAACTGTTACCATAAAGCATTCATAAGTCGCAACTTGTGTTTTTAGGGTGCCTAACAGGATACGGCTAACGAGAAACCCAATCTAAACCAGTTTTCTGATGCTTCTTGGTGTCGGCGATCACTTGATCTAAAAAAGCTCGATGGCAACTTGTGATCACCTCTTGTTTACTTTCTCGAGAGTTTCCCCAAAAGCGTACTGAAGGACAGTGTTGAACTTAAATTGTGTCTTACCTTGAAATCGAAATGCGGTGTTGGATCACGATACCACTATGCACTGCTCAAAAGCGGGCAGAAAAACTGTCTGTTTCCGTCTTACATAAATCCAAAACTCCCTGAACCGGGGACTAAAATATCTCATTTTAGCCCCAGATATGAAAATATCCGTCCGCTCTGCTGCTATTCGAACCTGTTAATGAGGAAATACAACCAACATGACCAAGTACACTGGCGCGAGTTTTGAATGGTGGGGTCAAGGAGTATATATACTCCTTGACCCCACCATTCAAAACTCGCGCCAGTGAGTTCCTATTAATATGCAAATTAGAAAATCGAATAATCGATTGGGATCCTGGATACAGTATACTACATGTACATGTAATCCCCTCGTAGCAAATACATAGTGGGGTTTGTAAAGCATTTGGTCGTTACAAACTTCACAAAACGGCCATATTTGGCACACACGTTGGTAGGGATAAGATACAAGAATTTCTCAAGACGCAAAATGTTAGACCCATATTTGGGGATATTGGAATTTCTTTTTTGAAAATTGTGTTATCTTATATTCTCTATTTATATATATATATATATATTTATATAGACCCACCCACTCTTGGTGATAGAACAACTTTCAAATGTCCAGAATGTGTATACACAATTATAAGTGTCAAAAGCAATGGAATAACATTGGATTCACAGTTGAATTTGTCTCTGTTTTCATATAAAAATAATTAATAATTCATGTCTGTACTTTCTTTTGACATGTGTGTGATGTGTTATGTATACATCATACTATATCGGTCGTAGTTATTAGTTGCATAGTGATAATTTCCGTAGAATGTTAATTAAATGGGAAAACGGAACCGTGATATTATCTATACACAAAATCGCCTCATGTAATGGTTGCTCTTATATTTTAATGACGACAAGAAAACTATGATGTTTTCTTCAATACACTGTTAAAACACTGTTTAAAAATTTAGCCAACATTGTTTATTTAAAATTTAAACAACATTGGTTAAATCAACGTCGAGTACCTTCTGTACAAGTTGTTTAAAACGTGTTCTTTTAAACAATTGTGAATCGCACAACAGTTGTTTAAAATATTTTTGCACAATGTTGGTTACATTTTAAACAACTATTGGTTAAATTTATGAGAATCAAAGTTTATTTAATCAATGTTGTTTAAAAGTTAGTTGTTTGACCTTTTCCTTACGAACAACGGCATTATCCATTTAGATTGTTTGTCGTTTTAAGCTTTAAACGAATATAGAAAATGTAAACAATTATATTTTGGGTCAAAATTTGTATTTTTTGGCAAACCTACTCAACCTTGTAACTCATTTTCTGTGTCTTGAGAATTTATTAAACAAAATGATTATGCAAAAGAAATGTACTACAGAATTTAAATAAAACTTGTTAAAGGTAGATGTTCCGATTTTCAACTTGAAGTTTTCTATTCTACATGAAAGGTCATCCTTAAAAAAAGTTGTGTTCCAAAGTTTGAGTTGCATAGCTCTAATGGTTCTTATTTTAGACGCACAAGATGCTGTGAACTGTACCTATTGAGTATAGTACACAAACTAATTTATATCAGTGGTTACCACCATTCGCGGTAATTCGACGTTATTTCATCGATTTCTCCGTAATTATACCGATTTAGGCCGTCAAATTTCAGTATGATGATGAGAAAAATACGAGCCTTCGTATGATATGAAAATCTCCGTATGTTTGAAATAATTCTGTGTTACGAAAATGTGATCGGGTCATCTACATGTTTAGGAATAATGGCAGTGACCCGACTCTAAGATTTTCTTTTAACATGTTTAAAAATCGTACATTTTACATTAAAATGAAGACATTTACATCTAAAAATGTGATACTTCTGAAAGTTCGACAAGCAATTTTGTGTGTGTAATTTGTTGTCATTGGACCTCTTCCCAGTTAACTAAAGCAGTATGGAGATTGCTCAACGTCATTTTAGGATCTAATATAAAATGTTAAAAAACATATTAGGCTTAAAAAGATGATTTAGGTAAAATTCCTATATTTGTAACAAGGAAAGTATTTTTATTTTGCTTTTTGAGATTTGATTGTGCTATATACACACATAATTGTACAACAATTAGGTGATTGAAACCTATTGTTTCATATTTTGAGAAATATGGATTTTCTTTGTAAATGATTATTCATCAAAATAAACGTTTTCTATAAAGGCTGTCCCAAAACGATTAGTACCCATCGATGCCCAACGTGCTATCTTTTTTTCTTCTTCATTAAAATCAATAATGGGCAATTCCAGATAATAATGACCCCCCCCCCTATTATAGAGGACATCGGAATTCCAGACTTTTCCCCCACCAATTTTTCAATGGAATTCCATACCTTTTTGGCACATGTTCTTGGAATTCCAGACTTTTTCACAATTTAGACCCCCACCCCCCTATAGAGTACATCGAAATTCCAGACTTTTCCCCTCCAATTCCATACTTTTTTGAAGTTTGATCTGTAATTCCATACTTTTTTAAAGTTTGATCTGGAATTCCATATACTTTACAAAGAATTCCTGACTAAAAAATAAAACATAATTTGTCTTCTATAGGGGGGGGGGGGGGGGGGGGGGGGGGGTCATTATTTTTGGAATAGCCCAATGTTCAGGTCCGTTGCTTTTTCACCATCTTTGACATACTGTACCCTTTCATTCGAATTTCATATCATGAATATCGGACTTATTAACTGAGGTTACACTCTAATGTGTAAGACATGGTGATTTCACCTTTTTGGCAAAGTGGAAACAAAATGTGTGATGTTAAACTTATTTGAAAGAAACAAAAATATTCTCTCAATCTCTTGTCTGCTATTGTTCCTTTTTATTTTAAACTGTTGTTTGTTATGGTTGCTCAAATCATTGATATTCTTTATTTTGAGGCTAAACTTGAGGGACATTTAAATAGGTAAAGAAGTGGTCATGGGTAAATTAGAAGTGGCTTAGACTTCTTTTTCATATTGAAAAAAAAACCATAAAGGGGAAATATTGAAAACGCCAAAAATTAAAATAATCCTATGTTTAACCGTTAACCAAAAAAATCTCTGAAGCCTTGTCTGGAGTAATTCTTTAAATTAAAGGCATTTCTAAAGTTAAGTGATGCCTAATCTACCACAAAACATAAAATTAGACAAATTGAGTTTTTTGGGGACGAGTTAACTCGGACCCCTTAGTTTTCAAATGAAAGGTCACGTGGTCATTATTATTGTTTCAAGTAGCTAGTGTTGACGTGTAACGTTACAATTATTGTATTTACTAAATAATGTAAATTGTATTATACAGAAAGAAAGAAGTATTGATAGGAAAACGAACCTTATCTGTGGTTTCAGGCAATTTGAAGTCTTTAATACAGTCGGCAGTAGTGTTTGGTATAAAATGCGAAAATATCGCCAAATTCAGATTTTCAGAGCGAAATTAGTATTTTAATGATATTTTATATTAAATGTGTCTATTACCGTAAATAAAATGGTGCTTTAAAGGTAGATGTTCCGATTTTCAACTTGAAGTTTTCTATTCGACATGAAAGGTCATCCTCAAAAAAGTCGTATTCCAATAACTCTAATGGTTCTTATTTTAGACGCACACGATGCCGTGAAATGTGCCCATTGAGTTGTACACAAACTATATTAGTGGTAACCACTTTTCGCGGTAATTCGATGTTATTTCACCGATTTCTTCGTAATCATACTGATTTGGACCGTCAAATTTCAGTATGTTAATCAGAAAAATATGATCTTTCATATGATATGAAAATCTCCATATGTTTGAGAAAAATCTGTGTTATGAAAATGTGATCGGGTCATCTACCTTTAATGGACAATGTAGTTTAAATATCACATTCTAATTTTCGATTTAGCAGTATCCGAGACAATCTCAACGGATGTATACCGTAGTAACATCTGCGATTGTGAACAGGACGGTAGTGTAATGGTTAGTCACCCGCACTGTTACGTGGGAATCCAGGGTTCGATTCCGCTGTGGAGCACACTTTTTTTAATATTACATTTGTACTTTTTTATGTTCCATTATATTGTTATCATTAGTTTGTTTATTAACGAGACTCTTTTTTATCTATTAATATTGTTTACAATTTTTGTTCAATGAATATAAATAATTACGATTTCCTTTTTGATTCGGCTCATGTTGTTATGTTCGTTCGTCTGGGGCTGTTCGTGATGTTTATTTCTACAAAACGATTGACTGCACAAAAACGGCCTTTATTGGCGGAGTATTATTGAATCAAAATATTAAGGAATTATTTTCCACTAAAAGATTCGCATTGTGTAGTATTTATGATCAATCTTGATTAAACCATGGACTTATTATAAGTCCATGATTAAACAAGGTCTTCTAAAAAAATGGGGGGGGGGGGGGGGACGAGTGTTTAAGGTGGCAAAAGGATGAGAAGACTTGGAATGGATCTGTTGAATTTTGTGGAAGTTGGAAAGAGGATCAAATTATAAATAATGATATTTTCCACGAAATTCAACAGATCCATTCCGAAGTCTTCTCATCCTTTTGCCACCTTAAACACTCGTCCCCTAGTTTTTTAGAAGACCTTGTTTAACCTAAAAACACAAATTGTTTCAGTGACGTAGCTAAAGGGGGTAGCCGACCCCTGACAGAAAAATCCTTAAATAAACCTTTGTGCCCCCGCCCCCAAGCCCTATTGTGCCCCCGCCACGTTTTCGGACACGTTTTCTGGATGCGGTGTGTATAGGTTATTAGGCTATGACAACTTACATGGACCATTTTTCGAGCGCGTTTGTGTAAAACATGCCCTCAGCCCCCCGCTACGGCATTTTTTGCTATCAAAAACGATGTCTGCATATCAAAGAATTCCGTATTTTTTGGTTCCACTTGAATCTACACCATGTTACAATATTGCCACCATTTTGAGAAGCTATCGACAAATCGCATCATATTCAAATAATGAAAATCGTGATTTTTTTTAAAAATTCTAGACCAAAAAAAGCAAAAACTGGACCGTAAAGATTAAAAAAGATTTGCGTCTTGAGAAAATCTTATTCTATAATTATATCCACGTTGACCTATTGAAGAGAGATCAGATTTAAAATAAAAGTAGTCTATATAGTTAAATTCGTTATGTATTGGCCTGTGTATTGGCATGGTATTGGTCTTGCGCTAAGCGCGGGTTTCTGCTACATTTTGCCTGTTGCGTAAAAATTGGATGTGCAGAATCGATGAGCGCGCTATTTATGGTTACAAGCTGTAATTAGTCACAAGCCAAGAGAGCGCGTCGTATTGATTTGATGATTCTTTTTCGCTCTAAAATTACAAATTTCTACCGGTTTTTGAGAAATTCTTGTCCATTTTTCAACCAAAAAGGTAAACTCACCAATTGGAAGTGTTAGAAAGGAATCTGTGTTCACACAAACACAAACATTTGGTAAATGTAACGCCTAGTAATCAGATCAGACGTGGTTTACTGAAACTCAATCCTAGCAGGTGGCCAAATTGTAAGTTGGCAAATATGGCCACCATGGCACCATTCACCAAGACAAAATGCGTAATAAATTCACTATTTTTCATGTTTGAAACCCAAAATAATTGTTCCAATGGAGTAAAATCTGCTGGGGAAAGGTTTAAGTTTGATTTCCTGTTTGAATCAAGCAAATTCTGATACTTGTTGAAGAGAATTTAGAGATGAAGAACATTTTGTGATTTTGGGTTTGAGACTGAGAGGCTTGATATCTCCCAGCACTATATCTGGGTGGGTCCACTAGCCTAAATGAGTACTTGTGGCCAATGAAATACAAGGGGTGTGTCAGAAACATCCATTCAGCATCAAGCAAAAGTTTTTGTCTATTGTAAAAAAGTTTTCGTAGTAATGGGCGGCGCACCGATAATCGATACCTAAAAGTGATTTTTGTAATAGGGGAGTTTGGTGTGAGGTGGGGTATAGCCTAGGGAGGTTGTTTGTGATGGAAAGGGGTTGGTGATGGGGGATGTTATTTGTGGTTGGGAGGGGGTTAGTGATGGGGAGGGTGTTTGTGGTTGGGGAGGGGGTTAATGGTGGGGAGGGGTTGTGGTGGAGGGCAGGGGTTTGTGGTGGCGAATGGAAATGAGATGGTCCTGGGGAGAGGGTTTGTGGTGGGGAAGGGGGATGGTGGCACGGATGCATGGGGTGGGAAGGGTTGGCCTAGGGTGGGGTGGGTAGGGTGTTTGTGGTGGGGGAGGTGTTATGTGGTTGGGTAGGTGTTTGTGAGCGGTTTGGAAGGGGATGGGCCCTTTTTTAATTTTTTAAAACACCAGCTTTGGGGACTTAAAATAGCCAAAAATGAAAGCAAACAGGCAGAAACTTTAATACTTTGTTCAATTTTTATATATGTATTTTTTTTAATTTTTTTTATAATTTTTTTAAATTTAATTTTTTTAAATATTTTTTTTCCTCCCTCAAATTAATAAAAAAAAATATTCAGGGTCGGCGATGTATTTAGGGTTGGTCTGGTTAGGCCAATCAAACTTTTATTAGGCCTAAGCGTAGAGGATTACCTGTTTGTTAATGTAATAGTGCACTTTCAATGAAAGCTTGAAAATGAAATTTCAAAAATAGTTTTTGCCAAAAATGACTAAAATTTATTATTTTTTCTAGTAAAACGTAACCATGAATTGTTTTGAAGCGACGCATTTGGCGTTTTCTTGACACGGACACATGTAATCATATCGTAAGATCTTTAGTGCTTTCTCGTCACGGCTATGGTAATGCTCTATTCCTTGGTATCACTCAGAACAATCTAATCTAAGTCAGCTTCAACGCTTACAGACAGGGGCGGACTGGGACCTGAAAGCGGCCGTGGCAAAATGATTAAAGCGGCCCTGGCGCGTATGTCGTCCCGGTAGTAAATTTTCGTAAAAGGTTGCCCCAAATTTTTTCCCAGTCAGTCACCTCGTGAATTTCACGTAAGTGGGGGGGGGGGGGGGGGGGGGGGGGGGGGTAGGGTCAAAAAAAATCGTACGGCCAAAAAATTTCGCACAGTCAAAAATGTCGCACGGTCACACAAAATCGCACGGTCACAACATTTTGCACAGTCACAACATTTCGCACGGTCACAACATTTCGCGTAACCGGCCCTGAGAGAGGCCCAACCGGCCCTGAGAGAGGCCCAACCGGCCCTGAGAGAGGCCCAACCGGCCCTGGGAGGCCCAGGACCAAGCGGCCCATGTGGCGATCGCCAAAACGCCACAGTGGCCAGTCCGCCCCTGCTTACAGAACTGGGCTGCCAAACTGATATTTTGTGCTAAAAATGATCATGCAACACCATTCTTAAAAGTCCTTTACTGGCTACCAATCAAGGAACGGATTCATTTCAAAATACTTCTCATCGTGTTTAAGTGTATTAATAACATTGCTCCATCATATCTTGCTTCAACGCTGTCTCTGAATGCTCCTGCACGTGCTGGCCTTCGCTCTTCAACAGACTCTACTCGGCTACAGCAGCACAGAACCTTTGCCAGAAACCTTAAATCTGCTGCTGACAGTTCATTCTGTTTGACTGCACCTACACTATGGAACAATGTCCCACATACTCAATAAACAAGTAAAAACTCACCTATTTCCATATTGATTTTGCTCTTTGTATATATAGAGTTTTATTTTATCATGTTGCTTACTTTGCTAGGTTGTATATATTATTATTATTAATCTGTACTTAAATGGCGCTCTACAAAGAACACAGCGCCTTGTAACAGGCAAAAATGATGCAAACACACAAACACAAACACCTAACATTTATACATATATATTCTTTGTATCATCACAAACCGCTGTGATCTATATAAAATGGCGGTATATAAAAGCTTATTGTATGTATGTATCGGAAACAAAACAAAATTCATTGAATGAGTTAGGCCTTACCTTCTTTTCGTGTTATAATTCAAAATTGACATTTGTAGTCGGCCCCCCCCCCCCCTTAATTTTGACAGGGCGGCTGCCCCTCCCCTTATTTTTGACAGGGTGAAAATTGTGCGAAAAGGTGTAATAAAATTTCCCCCTTGACCCCCGCAAGTGGCTCCTGCCCCCTTGACCCCCGCAAGTGGCTCCTGCCCCCTTGACCCACAATTATTGTTCTTGCCCCCCCCCCCCCCCCAAAAAAAAGAGGTTAAAATAAGGAAAAGTGCACGGAAATGGAGAGACAGGTGTTGGCTTACAAACATCATGAATTATCCCGGTCATTGTAAAGGATCAGTGGTGGCACCACGGGGGGGGGGGGGGGGGGGGGGGGGGGGGGGGGGGGGGGGGGGGAATTCTTGCCCCCCCCCCAAAAGTTAAAATAAGAAAAAAATAGACAATTTAAGCATATAAAGGCAATAGTTGTCTGCGCTGTGCGCTCATTTTCATGCCAAATTAGTTAGTATTGGACCAAAATTTTTTATGCCCCCCTAAAAGAATGTCTTGCAACCCATTTGCCCCAACAAAATTATGAGGCTGGTGCCGCCACTGTAAAGGATGAATCGCACATCAGAAGATCCAGTGAGGGGTTGGAAACAATTAACGATGTGAGATGTTCGGATTATGATTGTCTTTTACTGGAGAGAGAAAAAGAAGAGGTACACTTTAGACTTACTGTTTTGTTTACGCTCTTTTCATGGGTATAGGGTTTAGTGTAGTAATGGAAACTGCATCATTTTGTATTCAAATGGCCACTGCTTCATCAATATTGGTGCAATCATCTTGCAGTTATTGTCTGTTTTCCCATTGAACACAGTGTAGTGCGCTTGTTATTGAAGCATTATTGACCCGATGCACGCACAAAGTTCACTTGCAATTCGAATTGGGACAGATTGTTTTTAGTTATATCATGAAAACTAACTGGTGGATTCGTTTTGAACGAGCCGGTTAATACAAGTTTATGAATTTTGATAGTTTGCCCATGGCGATGACCTTTCCTGTCTGTCTTCTCGGACCTTCTGAGCATTTGGAGTTTTAAATTCATCCTTTTTAATTGTAAAGAAGTACGCCTGTCATCCCCATTAAATTTGTCCCGGATTATGCTAATCAAGTTTACAGCACAACAAGAACAGCCAATCAAAATTCCCGCTATTATCTTCACGCTGAATCAAAGAGATCAATAGGAGTTACTGCAACAATGGAAATGGGCACTTTTCATCTGTAAGCACATACTGCGACAACAATACTCAATCGATTTTAACAAACAAGGTGTCAAAATCACCGTAATTAAATTTTCCATCTCCTGGTATTTTCATTTTTAGAATATGAGTAACAATTTTAAAATTATAGGTGCTTTTACAACAGCTGAGTTACTTTTTTTGCTGTCTTTATAATATACTTAATTTATATGGTTATAGGTTAACGAGAACTTGGTACCATCGCCACTTTTATTAGGACTATATCTCGCCTTTTGGGGTCTCTTTATTGCCGTGATGAAATTTGTCACGTTATGTCAATGGCAAAACCTGTCATCTTTTTCACAATCTCGCCCTCACTCTTTGCATCGCTGTATAAAAACCACTTGACGTAATAATTTTGAATGGTCGAGACAATAAAGAGGGCAAGCCACTTCACATTTGAAGCCTTTGTTTATTATTATAGGTCCCTGGGAAAGCAGTACCATAGACTCTTCAACAACCCTATATTTCCCCCTAGTTATCACAAGTTAACCAACCAAGATCTAGCGATCAGCGGACCATGCGAGTGAGAGATATCGACCGTATCGATTAGCCCTATCATTTTTGGTGAGGGGTGATGGCTTCAATCGATCCATTGGCAAGGTTGTTGGGAAAACATACGGATGGCGCCTCATGTGACAGTTGCGACAAATATTTGTAAAGTTAAACACTTTAATTTCACGACAACTAAATTTAGTGAATTAAGCATTAATAATATTTGGGGAAATTCAGTTTTACAAATTTGTATGATCTTTCTGTACTGTACAAATGTAGGCTATATTAACCCTAACCACCCCCAGTGCCACAAATGTCCACGGTAAAGTCTGTCTGTGCCAGCTTGCGTGGCAATTTTTCGATGAAATAATGGCCCCAGGCTACAATAGTTGGGCGAATATACTCACCCAAGTATTGTTGGCCCCCGTGGCGCACTGATAGATCGTCCGTCTCGCAACTGAGAGGTTGTGGGTTCAAGCCCCGGTGGCGGCACCACTCTTTTTGTCCGGGTTTTTGTCGTTGAAAAAAATTCCCTTGAAAATGCAACTAGGAGATTAGGGTTAATACCATTGATAAATAATATAAAATACTATAACATTAATTGGGAGCATATTAATTTGGTGATGGGACCGACTCGTGAAATTGAATTGCTAGCAAAATAAGGTCGTTTTACAGTATGGGTATAAAATACATATTTAAAGTAGGCCCTAAATTATGGAGGCAAATCATGACAAAACAAGTACCAGAATTTGAAATAACAAATACAAATTATTCATTTAAATTGTAGATATTTTAGACAATACTAATTCTAAACAATAATAATTTCAATATTGTTTCCATCTCTATCAGGCGATGATTGATATTAATTGAACCACAGACTTATTCTATATAATAATAAGTCCATGCTTCAACTTCTATCGGGCCTATTTCGTAACAAACACGCCTATTTCGTCTCTGAAAATCGACTATTCCTGAACAGTAACTTATTTGCCACAGCAGTATCAGCTCAAACAATAGATGAACGGGTCGACCCGTAGGTCGCTGACAAGCTCGTTCATTGGCTGAGAGCGCTGAAGTATCAATTGACTAATCGGGGTCTAATTTGTAAAACATAATTAAAGTTTTGTTAAACCCGGTATGCATATCAAGGACTGTTTGACGTGGAGCGTAACTGCACTATGTTGTGATCAAATGAGGTGCCAAAATGCGTGGGAGGAAATGCCTGTTCGTTCCCACTTGTGGAATTTATTTAGGGTCCTAAGAATTAAACACAGGGCGCCTTTTTGTGCGGTGTTTATATGCCCTTCATGAAACCAACCATAGATTGGTACATGTAGCTATTGAGACTAACATTGGTTGAATGTCTCGTAACTATCGAGGTTATGCCATAGTAGCTAACACCATAGTCGTGCTAGAGGCAAATGCCAATATTGCATTGGTTTTACGTGTGAGGTTTTTAAAAGTGGCAAACTTCTTGTTTGAGGTTTTTAAAAGTTGCAAACTTCTTTGTGGCTGGACTATGTGAAGCACTGAAATTTCGTCAGATCGTTATGGACATTGTTTTGAAAAACTCTCCGGGTGGCTTTTTTAAATTTGATTTAGTTTTCATGTTGTTTGAAGTGTAATGTAATGAATGTAGTCATATATTTCCCCATTTTTATGAGATGACTACAAGTCTCGAATACTGTGTTTGGTAGCATGATTCTGATCATCTCCATTTGTAGCCATTTTTTAGGGGGTTTTGTCCGTATGTGTTGTGTTATCACGGACCAGTTACTGCCTTTTATCGTGGCTTTTTATCGTATTTTTTGTGGCACAAGAATCTTGAAAAGTAAGGACGTTGGTTGAAGGAAATTTTGATAAGTTGTGTATTATATTGATACCTACTGCATGAGCATATTTTTGAGGTCCAGAATTAGGCGTTACTAAGATGTTTTTGGGCCGTAACCAAGGCACGTTCTCTGTTTCACATTTAGGTATATGTGTTAGGATGTACAGTGATGCGCCCCTACGATAGTTTCTACGCATAAAGAAGTAGACCCCGAATTACATGGAATTAAAATGTGGTTTGTGTTTGTATTTATTGTATTTCATCAATCATTTTCCTCTCATTCTTCTCACTGGCATAATATGTTGGTGTTTGTTGTCATTTATACGCTATTTATAAGGTTATTTGCCTACGTTAATGAATGCGGATAGTTATAGTCAATTATAATTTAAGCAAATCGGCTGGCGTGAGTTCATTGATACCATGAGCTCACGTAGTCCTTTTCAGTACTTCTTCAGGCAAATGAATAAGGGGGAACCATACCAAAAAGACAAGGCTATCATGTGACTAATTTTAACATAATAATTAATGTCTAAATTCGGTTTTTCACGGACATATCGGACAGGTTTAACTTATAAAATGAGTGCTCACCTGTTTCTTGACCCATATGCATCTATTATTCGGATGAAATTCAATCCGGTAGCCTTTCATGCTTACACAGAAAAACAAAATTACCAATGTGATTATTGTTTTTTAAGATGGCCGACGAAGATTTTGTCTGAGACTAGTACGTTTATACCACTCTCAGGATTTTGTATTAATACCACAGTTGTTTACTTGCTAGTCATAAATAAAAAGATCCAATGCGACTTTTCTGAACCACTTTTGCTAGCTCTTAGTTTCATAGCAATGTCATGAATTCCAAAGAGAACATAAAAGGACAAGTTTGAGTCTCCAAAAATGTGAGTGAGTCCATGGACGGTGGGACCAAGTGGGCCATAAAAATGATTCCCTTCCAACATTGTACTTTTACCCGATACCCAAATTATAGATTTGGTACCAATCTATCGAAACTAGAGCTTACATCAGTTACGAAAATGAAAATACCCGGCGAAGAATCACATTTTAGCGAAAGAGTAAAAATAATGCACAGATTAAATACAAAATAAATCAATTTCAAATGAATCTCCACATTAAATGTGCATTAAATAATCGTGATTTAGCCGACAACTTTTTTTAAAATAAGCTTATTATTATTTTTTATTATTTTTATTTTGATGAATGAAATGATGGATAATTCCAGAATCAAATGTTTAGAGACATTTTGGGAATCTCGGGTCCCAAAATGGGCCCCGGGATATCGACTTAGTCTAAAAAATGATGGATACCATGATAAAATGTGTCCCGATGTGATTTTTTGGATGATTTCACTTTTTGAGCTACTTATTATAAAGTCTGTGGACTGTATTCCCTTTACGAAAATGCAATCACCAAAATGTGATTGCAGCAAGGTGGTACCAGGTTGCACAAGGTTGTCGCACGGTTGCGTAAGGTTGCACAAGTTTGTCACAGGTTGTCGCACGGTTGCGTAAGGTTGCACAAGTTTGTCGCCAGGTTGCACAAAGGTTGTGGATGATTGCTTCAAGGTTGCGCAACCTTCTCAGAACAACCAAACTGGTTGCGCAAGGTTGTATTTTTCCAAATTTAACCTTGCGCAAGGTTGCAGAATTGATTGCGATTTTCATAAGGGACGGGTCAAAAAAAAATGTCCAGCAATTTAGCCTAAAGAAATGAACGGACACCATAAAATGTGTACCGATTTGAATTTTTGGGATTTTTTTCACATTTTGAGCTACGTATGAAGTCTGTGTAGCTAACCGGTCAAACCGCAACATATTTGACGGAGAAGAAAAAAATCTGACAATTTAGCCTAAAAAATGACAGACACCATAAAATGTGTCCTGATTTGATTTTTTGGATATGATTTCACATTTTGAGCTATGTATAAAGTCTGTGTAGCTAGCCGGTCATACTGCAACACATTTGACGGAGAAAAAAAAATCATACAATTTAGCCTAAAAAATGACAGACACCATAAAATGTATCCTGATTTGATTTTTTGGACATGATTTCACATTTTGAGCTGCGTATCAAGTCTGTGTAGCTAACGGGTCAAACCGCAACACATTTGACGGAGAAAAAAAACATTCCGGCAATTTAGCCTAAAAAATGACGGACACCATGAAATGTGTCCCGATTTGAGTTTTTGGATATGATTTCACATTTTGAGTTACGTATAAAGTCTGTGTAGCTAGCCGGTCATACTGCAACACATTTAACGGAGAAAAAAAAAATCCGACAATTTAGCCTAAAAAATGACAAACACCATAAAATGTGTCCTGATTTGATTTTTTGGACATGATTTCACATTTTGAGCTGCGTATCAAGTCTGTGTAGCTAACGGGTCAAACCGCAACACATTTGACGGAGAAAAAAACATTCCGGCAATTTAGCCTAAAAAATGGCGGACACCATGAAATGTGTCCCGATTTGATTTTTTGGATATGATTTCACATTTTGAGCTACGTATAAAGTCTGTGTAGCTAGCCGGTCATACTGCAACACATTTGACGGAGAAAAAAAAATCTGGCAATTTAGCCTAAAAAATGACGGACACCATAAAAAGTGTCCCGATTTGATTTTTTGGATATGATTTCACTTTTTGAGCTACATATAAAGTCTGTGTAGCTAACGGGTCAAACCGCAACACATTTGACGGAGAAAAAAACATTCCGGCAATTTAGCCTAAAAAATGGCGGACACCATGAAATGTGTCCCGATTTGATTTTTTGGATATGATTTCACATTTTGAGCTACGTATAAAGTCTGTGTAGCTAGCCGGTCATACTGCAACACATTTGACGGAGAAAAAAAAATCTGGCAATTTAGCCTAAAAAATGACGGACACCATAAAAAGTGTCCCGATTTGATTTTTTGGATATGATTTCACTTTTTGAGCTACATATAAAGTCTGTGTAGCTAACGGGTCAAACCGCAACACATTTGACGGAGAAAAAAACATTCCGGCAATTTAGCCTAAAAAATGGCGGACACCATGAAATGTGTCCCGATTTGATTTTTTGGATATGATTTCACATTTTGAGTTACGTATAAAGTCTGTGTAGCTAGCCGGTCATACTGCAACACATAAAAAATCAGACAATTTAGCCTAAAAAATGACAGACACCATAAAATGTGTCCTGATTTGATTTTTTGGACATGGTTTCACTTTTTGAGCTACATATAAAGTCTGTGTAGCTAACGGGTCAAACCGCAACACATTTGACGGAGAAAAAAACATTCCGGCAATTTAGCCTAAAAAATGGCGGACACCATGAAATGTGTCCCGATTTGATTTTTTGGATATGATTTCACATTTTGAGCTACGTATGAAGTCTGTGTAGCTAACCGGTCAAACCGCAACATATTTGACGGAGAAGAAAAAAATCTGACAATTTAGCCTAAAAAATGACAGACACCATAAAATGTGTCCTGATTTGATTTTTTGGATATGATTTCACATTTTGAGCTATGTATAAAGTCTGTGTAGCTAGCCGGTCATACTGCAACACATTTGACGGAGAAAAAAAAATCATACAATTTAGCCTAAAAAATGACAGACACCATAAAATGTATCCTGATTTGATTTTTTGGACATGATTTCACATTTTGAGCTGCGTATCAAGTCTGTGTAGCTAACGGGTCAAACCGCAACACATTTGACGGAGAAAAAAAACATTCCGGCAATTTAGCCTAAAAAATGACGGACACCATGAAATGTGTCCCGATTTGAGTTTTTGGATATGATTTCACATTTTGAGTTACGTATAAAGTCTGTGTAGCTAGCCGGTCATACTGCAACACATTTAACGGAGAAAAAAAAATCCGACAATTTAGCCTAAAAAATGACAAACACCATAAAATGTGTCCTGATTTGATTTTTTGGACATGATTTCACATTTTGAGCTGCGTATCAAGTCTGTGTAGCTAACGGGTCAAACCGCAACACATTTGACGGAGAAAAAAACATTCCGGCAATTTAGCCTAAAAAATGGCGGACACCATGAAATGTGTCCCGATTTGATTTTTTGGATATGATTTCACATTTTGAGCTACGTATAAAGTCTGTGTAGCTAGCCGGTCATACTGCAACACATTTGACGGAGAAAAAAAAATCTGGCAATTTAGCCTAAAAAATGACGGACACCATAAAAAGTGTCCCGATTTGATTTTTTGGATATGATTTCACTTTTTGAGCTACATATAAAGTCTGTGTAGCTAACGGGTCAAACCGCAACACATTTGACGGAGAAAAAAACATTCCGGCAATTTAGCCTAAAAAATGGCGGACACCATGAAATGTGTCCCGATTTGATTTTTTGGATATGATTTCACATTTTGAGTTACGTATAAAGTCTGTGTAGCTAGCCGGTCATACTGCAACACATAAAAAATCAGACAATTTAGCCTAAAAAATGACAGACACCATAAAATGTGTCCTGATTTGATTTTTTGGACATGGTTTCACATTTTGAGCTGCGTATAAAGTCTGTGTAGCTAACGGGTCAAACCGCAACACATTTGACGGAGAAAAAAACATTCCGGCAATTTAGCCTAAAAAATGGCGGACACCTTGAAATGTGTCCCAATTTGATTTTTTGGATATGATTTCACATTTTGAGCTACGTATGAAGTCTGTGTAGCTAGCCGGTCATACTGCAACAACACATTTGACGGAGAGAAAAAAAATCCGACAATTTAGCCTAAAAAATGACGGACACCATAAAAAGTGTCCCGATTTGATTTTTTGGATATGAATACACTTTTTGAGCTACATATAAAGTCTGTGTAGCTAACGGGTCAAACCGCAACACATTTGACTGGGAGAAAAAGAAATCTGGCAATTTAGCCTAAAAAATGACGGACACCATAATGTGTCCCGATTTGATTTTTTGGATTTGATTTCACATTTTGAGTTACGTATAAAGTCTGTGTAGCTAACGGGTCAAACTGCAACACATTTGACGGAGAAAAAATAATTCCGGCAATTTAGCCTAAAAAATGACAGACCCCATAAAATGTGTCCCGATTTGATTGTTTGGATATGATTTCATTTTTTGAGCTGCGTATGTAGCTAACGGGTCAAACCGCAACACATTTGACGGAAAAAAACATTCCGGCAATTTAGCCTAAAAAATGGTGGACACCATGAAATGTGTCCCGATTTCATATTTTGGATATGATTTCACATTTTGAGCTACATATAAAGTCTGTGTAGCTAGCCGGTCATACTGCAACACATTTGACGGAGAAAACAAATCCGACAATTTAGCCTAAAAAATGACAGACACCATAAAATGTGTCCTGATTTGACTTTTTGGACATGATTTCACATTTTGAGCTACGTATAAAGTCTGTGTAGCTAACCGGTCAAACCGCAACATATTTGACGGAGAAAACAAATCCGGCAATTTAGCCTAAAAAATGAGTGACACCATAAAATGTCTCCCGATTTGATTTTTTAGATATGATTTCACTTTATGAGCTACATATAAAGTCTGTGTAGCTAACTGGTCAAACCGCAACAAATTTGATGGAGAAAAAAATTCCGGCAATTTAGCCTAAAAAATGACGGACACCATGAAATGTGTCCCGATTTGATTTTTTTGATATGATTTCACTTTTTGAGCTACGTGTAAAGTATGTGTATAATGAACTGATCAAACCGCAACACATTTGACGTATCAAATTATGGTCGCATTTCAAATTTTATCTCCAATATAAGTTTACATTAAATAATCGTGATTTAGCCGAAAATGTGTTTTTAAGTAAGCTTATTTTTATTATTTTTGTTTATTATTTTGATGAATGAAATGATGGATAATTTTCAAATCAAATGTTTAGAGACATTTCGAGAATCAAACTATCCATTATAACAACACATCGCTAACAATGTGAGTGTGACAGTCATCGAATCTGGTTCCGCTGGGATCCTAAAGTACCAACCACATTAAACATGTCTACCGAAACCGCTCAACCAAAAACCATGCAACCCGATAACCGCAAAACCCGCGAACCGCGAAGCTCGAGAACCGCTCTAGTTTGCACTATATTTGTCCTGAATTAACTGGGGACCCTGTTATCGTTATTAATCAGGGTCAATGGCTTAACATGATTCCAGTCAATTTCCAAAGGTCTCAAACGATGACCTTCTTATGCTACTCTCATCCCCCATCACCACAGTCCAATACATTACTTTAACCTCTCATGCTTGAGTTAACCTCCGGAATGAGGCTGGTAAAATCCCTAGCTAAATCCTCAGTCTAAGCTTGATTTAATCTTTTGACCGATCTGTCCCTGACGATAGATGTGTCAAATGGAAAGTTGGGTAAGGTAAGTTGGGTTAAGTTGGGTTATGTTGGGTTAAGTTGGGTTATGTTGGGTAAAGTTGTGTTAAGTGGGGTTTAGTTGGGTAAAGTTGGGTTGGGGTGGGTTAAGTTGGGTTATGTTGGGTTAAGTTGGGTTATGTTGGGTCAAGTTGGGTCAAGTTGGGTCATGTTGGGTCAAAATAAAAAAAAGCTGCAATCAAGGAAAAAAAAGATTGGCACACTTTGTCCTAATTATGGAAAAAAAACCGCCCCTCTCCCCGGAGGCAATGTTGATCCGAGTCATATTATTAGAAGCCTTGATAGTTCCCCCAACATTGATTGATGGGGGGGGGGGGGGGGGGGTGGTGGGGAAGGATATAAGAAAGGGGGAGACTTTTGCTTTCTATTAAACACTGCTATGTCCAAAGTCTGATCTCAATTGCAAGCACAGGGATAGTTGTAATAAGTTGCGTCAAGTGTGCCAACTATTATTTTCCTTGATTGTGGAATGAATGAATTCTTAGGGAAGTGACTGTTGAAGACATTTCCTTTGCAAGCAAAGAACCTTGAAACAAAAATGACATTGGAAATATATGTAATAATATTTTCGAAATTGTATAACTTTTTTTGTTACACCATGTAGAAAACAAATCTTTGACATCGCACCAATCATGAGAAGAGTTTTCGCATAACTACTACTATCTAGAATTCCAGTAGGGCTGCCTATCATGTTTATCTTTATTTTGTTTATCACCAGGTCAATTCTCACAGATCACCATGGCAAATGAGACGTTTTCACTTCAAGATTATGATGCTGTTGGGGTTGATCTTGATCACACTCTTTGCAAGTATAACTTGGACACCACATTACCTGTGAGTTTTTAACTTTCTCTCTCGAGCAACAAAATTAAAAAAAAACGTCTATAATTAAAGGTGAAAAAAACCTGGAAAAAATGTACTTTAGATCCCAGATTCTGGACTGTACTACATGTAGTATTGTCCACTACTGGAACACCCAGTGGCAAGTATCATTCGATACTGGTACAAAGTCAGTGTTCCAGTATCAAGGCTTAAGATAACAGGTTTTTTACCAGGAGCTACTTTTTTCATGGGATTTATTGAGAACCGGGAGCTACTTTTAGTCTACAGGGAGCTAACTTTTTATTAAATCCAGCGTGGCAGCATTGTCAACTCGAAATTCAATGTTTTGGGAAAGCCAACAGATCGTCAACGGGCGCTGGTTTGGACAAAATATCAGAGCTCGGTTGTTTATTTTTCAGCATTACCAGTCGCTATGGCAGAAGGACCGAGGGGTAAAAATCGCCCAGCGCCCGCTTATCTTGAGCCTTGTCCAGCATTGGACGATACTGGCACATACAATTATGTACCGTACCAGTATTATTCAATACTGGGACAAATCACTACTGATAGATAGTGTGTGTAACAGAATCGTCCGATACTGGAACATTAAAACATACCAGTATAATAAACCTTCCATATATTTATACCAGTATCGCTCGATATGGAACACAACTTGGTGTTCCAGTATGCACTGATACTGGAACAGTAAAAGCGTACCAGTATCGAGTGATACTGGCAACTTTTATGTTCCAGTATTGAACGATACTGGTATATCAGTATCTGGGATCTAAAGTGCTTGTATATAATAGACAATGTCACCTTTAATGTCACAGCAGCAAAGCACAAAAGCTTGCCTGCCGGTTTGCGTGCAAATTGCCTGCCATACAAAAGCTTGCCTGCCGATATGTGCGCTCATTTGAAGGGGTTGGCCATTAAAAACCATGCACTAAATCAAACCAGTCATCTGTTACAGCAGCAGTCAATGAAACAGTAGTGCATGTTCCCCCATGCATGGAGTGTAACCTGGCACTTAACATTGTTATAATGTTAACACTTTCACGCGGCAGGCGGCTGCAGACAACATTCCAAAATTTCACAAAATGTTTCAAAAATGTCAAAATTGTTAAATTTCAAAATCATATTTGGAATCACCATGAAAATGCATTGAAATAAGTACAAACATGCCTAGTATTGGTTCAGTTATCCTTGAGATAGACTTTGAAAATTGGGAAAGGTTTCTGAAAAATCTTTTTTTGTTATATGGTAATAGCCACATCCACATGGAAAGTGTTAATCAACAAGAGGTGACATGGGTGTTTCCAAAAATAAGGAGGCCAATGTGTGACATACACAAATTAGGTCTTAATATTCAATACGTGTCTATATTAACTGAATAACCACTTTCATAATATATTCCATTATTCTATTTCATGAAAATGGATCAGACAAGGTCATTGAAGCATACAGAGATACATTTTCACCATTATAACATTTGAAATACTCGTCTCCCCATGTAACTGAGACACTAAAAGACACCAAAATGTGTCAATTATGCCTGGCAACTGCATAAACTGTCTGATCACTTTTATTTTGTTTTTTCTAAAGACATTTACCATTGCTAGCTTTACTCTATAAACATCATTAAAAGTGAAAAGATGGGAATACCTATTTTTTGGGTGGTGGAATTGATATTTCAAGCGTCACCGTGTAACGGAGACACCAAACCTTAATTGCCTTGTAACACAAATTATATTGATAAAGTGGAAACTTTTGTTCCATGTATGCTAGTAGAAGCCTATACCTAGACCCCGAGGGAGTCCGCGATTTTTTTAGGCAAAAACCGAGAGGCGGGTTTACTAAACCCGGGATTTCCTGTGATTTCCTGTGATTTCGCTATTTGCAACCAAAACCGAGAAATCAGGCGAAAATAAATGTGAACCGCGACCAAAAAATCACACCCATATATCACTCTTTAAAAGTCCATTTTTCTTTCAAAGTTATCCCTGGTAGAGAGGTTTCATACTTTGCAATATGTTCCAATTAATGTCTGCCGTTTTGACATTTTTTATACAGAAGGAATTATTTGTTTCCGCATGCGCGGCCATCTTGGCTACATCCCCATTCCCCCAGTCGATCTTGAATATTACCGTACGGAACAGGGATGACAAAATGTATAGAGGGCGGCAGAGTCTTAGTCTACCGTCCGCCGGCGGCAGTATTTTGCATTGTGTCATCCATATCAGACCACGTGCGATTGATGGTACTCATTTTACAGCACGAAGAATCATGAGAAAATTAACATACGGGAACCAAATGTTGTTTTACATGATAAAAAAGGTATTCCCCCATCAAGTTCGCATTGGTATGATAGATCTAAGGATTTAAAATGACATTTTAAGATTTTCTTGGACTATTTTTGGTCGATTTTTGGGTACAAATTCAAAATTTTGTTTTGTTTTAGGAAAGAAAAAAAATTCCGCAAAATCTTGGCATACTTTGAGAAAACCGAGGGAAATGGTAAAACCCGAGAATCACGCCACGATCGCGGGATCCTACGGAGCTTACATATACCAAGAGACAGTTTATCCACTATTCATTCATAAAGTGTGCTGGCACATAACTACGACGTTACCCTAAAGTTCTCACAGTGTAACATTTTTGGAGACACCAAACGTAATATTCAAACTTAAGAACAGCTATATTTTCTATGTTTGTCGCAATTTCAGTTTAACTTCTCTATTATCCTTTAACCTATCAGAGAGGCTTGTAAAATCACCAAAAAGGAAATAAGATGGAGATTATTGTCACTGTTAAATTTAAAAAAAACTGCCTTCCCCGTGTAACGGGATTTTGAGACACCAAATGTTACACGGTGATGGTAAAATTGACATGTATTCAATTATTACTTCTCAGTAATTTGCTTATGAAAGATGTGTTTAACATTCAAAACTAGTTTGATATTGATCATTAGCCTATAACACAATTACTCCAAACAAAACACCATATTGTTAATAGTTTGACTCTGTCTTTTTATGTCACACTTTTTTGCCAAAATTGTAGGACATTTTACCGAATTTTCACCAGAATAAGAAAAGATGTTGATATTAATATAATATACATGTTTTGGTGTTATACCAGCGCAACTTTATGGACTTAATCATATTTTAAAATGAAAATTAACCAAGTACATTTGTATAACAGGATATTGAACCATTTGGATAGATAATGCAGATTTACCACTGGTACCTGTATATTATGGAAACACCCGTATGGTCTATATGCATGGATGAGGAATGATTATGATATGCACACAAAAATGGGGGAAGTGATCGGATTTTTTTTCACATCAAGATATTTTGATATCAGAAGAATCCCCATATTTTTCTCATTATGTCTGTAAAAACTTAGGAGCCAGAAATGTTCCATTTAGAAATTATAGGCTAAAATATGGTGAATTACTGCCCAGGGTGGTTAACCACCCACAGTTTGTGTACTACTTAATGGACACATTTCTTGTGACCTTGTGCTTCTAAAAATAGAACCATTGGAGTTATGCAACTCAAACTTTGGAATGCGACAATTTTAAGGATGACCTTCATGTAAAATAGAAAACATCAAGTTAAAATCAGGCCAACAATCACAACATCTACCTTTAAACTGCAACAACCCAACTACATGTTTGGATGTGAAATAATTATTGACCTTTATGAAAATGATATTTTGTTGAACAAATCCAAGATGTGTACTCACATTTAGACGGTGTCGTCATCCAGGTTGGTTGACTTCCTCAATTTTTGAAAATAACAAATAACAAAAATATTGGAGCGGCGTCAAAAATTGGTGCGGGCGGGGACGAGATCCAAGATGTGTTTAGACAGTTTTGCTTGACTGTGTCTTTGATCCACTCATCACAACTTTGCATCCTGGGAACGAGAAAAACATCTCTCGCGGGAAAAATAAGTGGAT
Organism: Ophiura sarsii; assembly: GCA_035610835.1. Lineage (NCBI taxonomy): Eukaryota > Metazoa > Echinodermata > Ophiuroidea > Amphilepidida > Ophiuridae > Ophiura > Ophiura sarsii. The sequence continues at coordinate 21,263,190 of CM069458.1, forward strand.
CAAGCCATTACTGAGGAAGTCATCTGACCTGGTTGACGAAACTGTCTAAACACATCTTGGATTTGTTCAACAAAATATCATTTTCATTTTAGGCATAGATAGTGATACGAATATCGAAACAATTCTTGCTAAAAGCTTGTATTTTGGCTTCTCAAAAAAAAATAACAAAAAAATCCTAAAATAACAAATAGTAAGGGCCGCCCTCACTGAATTTGAAAAACGTCCGGACGAGAAACACATTATTTTTGTTACTTGGCCTTATATCTACAATCCTAATGAACTTATTCAAATATTGACCTTTATTTTCAGCTCATCTATGATAGCCTTACCAAAGTATTTGTGGAAGATTTTGGATACAGCAAATCTCTTTTAGAGCCTCTTGATCTGTATAAAGATTTTATGTGAGTATGTCATCTCATCAGATAGTACTTTGCTTGAGCCAAGTAAGGGTATTGCAAATCCAAAGTACCCGCTAAACAGGGTGAGTCAGAAAGAATGGGCACTTTTTTAGCGAAAGCGCCACCAAAATTACAGGCCTATATATTCAAAACCAATGATAAGTCTACAAAGACCACATATTTGGCTTTCATATTTGAATTTGAACATTGTATCATGATGTTACAACAATTTTAGTAGAACCCGGTATTTTAAAGTCAATCCATGGAATGGCAATAACACATAGTATTGTTGGCTGGCTGATTCAGATATGCTAATCAATGAAACTAGTAAAAAACATGAAAAGGCACATGAATGTCAGAAACAAAATCTTAAAATGACTGAAAAAAATAGAACTGTGAACTTATAAGTAATAAAAAGCCTAAATTCAAGAAAGAAAAGTGAAAGGAGGCATATCTGCTGATTCAGAAAGCAAACCTCATTAGAATACATTAAGGAATTGGCTTGATAATTAGACCATCCCATGGATTGGCTTCAAAATTTGGGGCTTTACTAAAAGTAGTGTAACATGATAATGCATTGGTCGATTTTTAAAATTCTTTTTTTGAATGAAAGCCAAATTGTAGGTTTTTATAGTGCTTTCATTGGTTTGAATATGCATGCCTACATTTTTTCTTTCTGACTCGCCCTTTTAGACCATTTCAAATTGAGTCGGATAACTTCGGAAATACGGGTCACACAGAACAGGTTTTTCTGACAAGACAAAGTGCGCAGAGTAGGTTCACAGGCGATAATCCAAAATTTAGATTTTAGGTACTGTTCGGGATAAAACTGTTGGTTTTAGGAGTGAGTGATGACATCATTGTGACATCTAGTGATAGATGCAGCACTTTCTGCCCCACAAATGAAGTGCAAAATGCAGTCCCCATAGAGATGCGTACATGATTTCATGATGTGTTCACTGTGCTGACGTCAACCCAACTTGACACTTTCCACGCGACAGACATCTGCAGACAACATTCCGAAATTTCACAAAATGCTTAAACAATGTCATTACCATATTTGGAATCACCATGAGAAATGCATTGAAATATGTACAAAATGCCTAGTATTGGTTCAGTTATCCTTGAGGTAAGCCTTGAAAGTTGGGAAAGGTTTCTGAAAAATCTGTTTTGTATAATAAAATTGTAAAACCAATAGCCGCATGGAAAGTGTTAAGGTGACACAAAGTATAGTATACAAATATTAGATGATTATGAGTGTGATAGTAGAAATATGATCATGAGGTGAAAGATGGATTGTTCCATTACACGAGCCGGTAGGCGAGTGTAATGGAACAATCCATCTTTCACCGAATGATCATATTTCTACCATCACACGAATACAAATCATCTAATATTTGTTTTATATAATTTATATATAGATTCTGATCATTTGAAGGCCTGACAATATTAGTGTTACTACAAAAAAACACAGACACTTTAATACCTCTATCTGTTTTGCGTAGTAGTGCAGCAAAAAAAACGAGAGAAGAAAGAGTGAAGCTCAGACTCTGAAGCCTTCTACGGTAGCAAGACTACTCCCAACAGCTAAACTATAGTCTGACAATATGTTGACTGCATATTTAATTTGCCGTTTCGTGTTTTTTGAATCAGCCGAATCGATCAATTCATTTAAATCTGTATCATTCACTACAGGAAAACGGGCACCCTCCGTATCCGCCATTATTATTGTTTACGTCTGCTTCCGATAAATAATCTCGTACCTAACGTCACAGTTGTAATATTCTTGACGCGTTGTGTGTACGATAGAGGAAGCATACAAAATTATATAAGAGACTAATCCATCTCTTCAACAGACTAATTCGATCGCTACTACGCGTATTGCTTATACAAATTCACACGCTTACTTAATAGATGGATAAAGAGACGTTAGGATGGGAAAACTATCACACGGATGACATGATGGTAACTTTATCAAATGATCACATGTTACAAATACACCAATCAAATGATTAGAATCTATGTATGAATTATATAATAATTTTTATATGAATGACCTCTAGACTGACTTCTTTGTTCTTTTCTTTCTCAGAACCAAAGGTTTAGTGCTTGATGTCGCTAATGGAAACTTCCTTAAGCTGTCGGGAGATGGTGTTGTGCTAAGGGCGACGCATGGGACAAAACCCCTATCTAATGATGAAATACACAGTTACTATGGCAATAAAAGACACTGGAAGCACTTTGCAGCGTTAAAGGAGACCTTAAAACAAACAGGTATGGTCCAGATATTGATCATCATTCATAACTCTATGAATATACAGGGTGTCCCCCAAAAAAACTTCAATGTGACTTTCGCTCATTTCTCCGTAATTTCTGAACTGATTCAAATGCGGTTTTGTTCAAATTATAGCAAACTAATTCTATTTTTGTTTGAAATGTTCCATTCCGAAATTTATTTAGGAAGTTACGATCAATTTCTTTTAGGGACACTCTGTACATGCCAGATACATTCCAATGAGATTCAACTATTCTGCGAAGTTGTGTATGTGAGTCAGGGAGAGTATAATAATGGGAGAGGAAGTTCGAATCGCAATACTGAAGCCTCCTATATATGGGCATATGGGCGTGAGTATGCGCGATGTAACTCTTGACATGCTATGATTGACAGCACGAAAGTCCTTATAAGGGACATTGAGACGCGCAATGTAACTCTTAAAATGGGGGCGCTAGCACACTAGAGGCTTCAATCTCAGCAATGGGAAACTGTTTATAGTGGCACCGGCCTGTTTGAGTGCAGGTATTGAAAAACTATCATTACTGCTTGCTACATGAACATATATTTGGCATCTGTTCGCTCATTTCTTCTTTGATCATGAAAGTACAGGGTGTCCCAAATGTTTCAAACCTTTATAAAGCTGTGTATCTCTGATGAAATAATTTACAGTATAAGACAAACAAAAAAATATATGGATAGAGGAGAAATTTTAGTTATCTGTGTCCAAACATGTTTTCCATTTGGCACTGCGAATTATTTTAAGAAAGGTACAAAGCTTTACAAAGGTATCAACACTTTTGGGACACCCTGTACATACCCGTCAAGCACATGGAAATCACGCTCTCACTGGAATACACTTGTGACTTCACATTTGTGACTTGATCAAGCGAAATGAGTCACATGTCGGCAGTTTTGAATTTTGATTTTTGTCCATCATTTAAAAGCAGGTGAAAAATGCTACAGTATGGTCCAAACCCCACTAAAATCGAACTTTTATTTTTAAAGTTACATACAGTTTACCAATTGAGAAAACAGAGTAAAACATAAGAATTTGTCACTTCTTTTTACCTGTAACTCAAAATCAATATTCCCGACATACGACTCATTTCACTTGATCGTGTCACATTTGCACTTCAGATGGGATCAAGTATAGACCAGGAATTCTCAACTTAAATTTAGCTTGAGGGCCATGTATTCAAAAAGACATCAGGGCCAATATTGCCCCAGTTTTCTTATCTTGTTTAGAGCTATTTAAGGGCCAGCCAGTTCACAGTGCTTAGAGGGCTGTATTTTGACTGCTGGCCGCCATTTGAGAACCCCTGGTAAAGACTAGTTCCTTTAACTTTGTGCAAACTTTGTGCAGTTATGTAATGACAGATTTTAGTTATCAATGCAGCATGTATGTGTGAGTAGCGAGACTTAATCTATGATTGTGCAGGCTCTATTCCAATCATGTGCGCAATTATTAAACCGGATTATTGGAATGTGGTCAGATTTCACTGCCCATGCAGAGTTAAATGAATGAAGTAGTATACCTAAGGGGTCGTCCAAAATTATTGCCATATTCACATATGTACAGATCAGAGCATATGTAACTTTTTACCCCTCCCCCTCGAGTTACGCACGCAATAAATGGCAAAAATGTCAAAGCTTGATAATAAATGCCCTCCTCTCAAGATCGCCATTTAAGTTATGTACCCTTAGGGTATATTTTTACCCCCTCCCCCTGTTACGTACACTTTGTACGTATCTGTAAATGGCGAAAATTATGGACGACACCTAACATCCAACACATAGCAGCCATTAAGATAGATCCTTGTTCTCAACCTGGGACTAAACCCTGGATGTAAATATGCTTTTCAGGGCAGGGAAACAGAAAGTAAATGGTATCAACAAAATATTGTACAGAGTTGTGAAAGCCTATCAGTTCTTATAAATAGCAACCCTGTTCTAGAGGGCTGAAGGACCCATATTTCTGGATTTTTAAAAATGTCTTGAAATTTAAAAAAAAACATTTGAAACCGGTTTGAATTTCTTTTTGAAAAACTCCCTAACATTTTCACAAATATTTTAGAACTCTCCTGCCCCAAAATAAAAATGCGCGACCAACTGACCTTACCTAAGAGTTTAAGTGTTACATGTTTGTTTTTCGTCACCTTATTGATATAGAAATAAGGCAACATTTGATTCATGATTTTTTCCCTGGAAAAAACTCACTTCAATCTTGTTTATTGACCAAGCCAAATACCACAAAATACCCCTATTGCTTCCTTCTCATCGTTTTATTCTCATACACAACCCAGTAGGGTCAGGGTTAATTTTTTCCATCCAATTTGTTAAAACAATTCAAAACCATTATTCGGAAGTCCAGACATTTTTCAATACCGGCCTCTGTGTTTGTACATAGTGAATATGAAACCACCACAGACGTGTCAACTTATTGATTGCGCAGATATTCAATTGTCAGGATGCTAGTTTAAATTTCCTTGTTTTATCATTAAATGTTGTCGATTTATGCATTTTAGAATTGAATTGGAATTCAACACGAAACTGAAAGACATCGCTAAATGTAGACAATATGATGCATTTATCAAAGTTTAGCTTTTGCTCTTGACTCGTAAGAAATTTGTAACCAGGCATTTCCATTTTGTTATTAATACAACTTTCACTAGTTTAATATAGTACATGCAGTAGTAATAATATAGTAAAATAGAAAATCAAGAGCTGCATAAAGTAATTCCTCCCTCGGAATTTGTCAGATCAATAATTCCTATGGGAATATTATTGGTGAGAGTATCAGATTTCTTTACTGTCAAATGTTATTGTTATTTCTAGAGAGTGGTGCTCCCCTTTTCTACGCTTTATGCAGCTCTGATAGAAATACATGTGTACACCTACAACTTGTTCTGTATAATTCACACATAACATTGTTATTATAGTTTGAGCTGAGTGTATGATGTCTGCATATATACTAAATTGTTTTCAAAAGCCAACAAGGACATTATTATGTATTTTACATTTCAGAATATAAAAAATCATGCCGATAACCATCATTTGCATATTTTGTCTAATGTGTTTTAGTTTTATGTGGTCTAATTCATGATAAATAGCACTTGGTAAAAGCCCAGGGTTTTGTGGTGTATTTCCATTCTCACTGCTAGGGCTCTGTCTGATCTGAGTATAAATAGACGAAAGATATTAACAACCAACAATCCTGATAACATTCAGATGGCTCATTCCATGAAGTTGGGGCATATTATGTGACATCCAAGTGAAATTTTCAAAATGGATATTTTCCAACTCTTTCTTCTTTTTTAGGTTCTACATTTACCAAAGTCCAATGTAGAACTTTTTATTTTAATGTAACATTTGGTGTAAAATAACCGCACATGTTCAACAGTTGGATGACATTTCCAAAAATCCTGATGCTACATGGACACCATTTCTCATTTCCATATCATTTTCTAATAAAATAGCTTAAGATGTGGGCCAAGTTTCTATACCTCAATTAACTACTTGGAACCACAAATACATGAAAAGAAACCAGATTTGTCTAGGTTGAACATAACTTAATGAACAAGACATCATAGATTAACTGTTTTATGTAAAAACTCATTGAAAAGTGACTCTTTATTTTGCAATTTGTATAATGAATTTAAATAAAGTACATATCAATATTTGTTTGATGTAAAGTACTCTACAAACCATGCACATTGATTACATTATAGTCATAAAGTAAGTATATGAAGTATTATTTACCTGTATAATGTTATAAAATGCACTACCGATGCTACATGGACACCGCGTCTTGTAACATTGTTAATAATAAGACTATTCATACTGTTACAATTATTTGAGTGTGAATGGTTTGTCTACTTGTTCATCATATCAAGTAGATACACAGAGTGAATTGCTTGAAATTTATCTAAACACTGTTCATGTAAAATTTACCTTTTCTGTGTACTTAAGTATTACGATGCTACATGGACACCATGCCCTAAAATATTTGGAACAGCTTGAACAGGTGCATCTTTTTCAGATCAATAGAGAGGATGTACTATGATGTTAACTTTTTATGTTATAAGCACACGATAAAATTAATAACATGGATTGTAAAACTACAAATTACACAAAAAGATAACCTGCCATGAAGCATAAAACATAATTACCTATGATACACATACACCATTTCTTACAATTACACAATAACAATACACCATTGATCAAAGAAACTTAAGATGTCCACTGAAACAAACTTCATGTGCAGTGTTGTTCTTAAAGTACCCTTTGTGATCTTAGTCTCTTTGCTTGTTTCTGATTGAATCATCCTCTATTATTGATAAAGATGATTGAAAAGTTTGATCACTTAAAAAGTCAGTTTGCAAAAAAATAATTTAATTGCCATGATGGATTTCTTTGGATAGGTACTAGTTTTTGAAAATGATGGGTTCCTTGTCTTCATCTCCATAAATTCCAGGACGATAGAACTGTCTTCTGAATTAATGTCAAGAACCTGCAAAGCAAAACAAAATAAACCCTATGGCTTAGTATCTTCATGGAACATTGTGTATTGATATTGGAGTAGATTATTTATTCATGTTGCACTTTTTGTGTTGCAGGAAAATATTTATATTAAAATCATGCTGGAGTATTTTATTTATTATTCATTTAACATGAAAAAGAATAGCAAAGGATAGAGAACTTAAATGATTTACAATTATTTGTTTTATTTATAGTAAATAAAACTAAAATAAGGGAATGTTTATTGTGAATTCAGTGAAATGCTAATGGAAATGGTGTCCATGTAGCATTGTGTATTAATATATTTCATATATTTCATTAGATATACATCTCTCATAATATGCCTTTTTTTCTGTAAAGTGTAGTAAAATGTAGGCAATGTTTTGAATGTTTTGGGTGATGGATAATTTCGAATGGGGTAATTGTTTTAGTCTAATTAGGCAAATTTTATGAAATGCTACATGGACATGGTGTCCATGTAGCATCGTATTGGTAAGCTATATTATTAGCATTAAAAGAGCAAAAACTAATTCATTATTAACTTCAAAGTTTATTAATGATGTGATTCTACAAAAAAAATACAATTTCAACGAACTATAACGATACCCAATGCAAAATATTGCCCATGCTATGCCCGATGCTACATGGACGCTTAATTATTATGGCGTCCGTGACTCAAAATTAATATCATAACATGAAAAGAAATTCTGATTCAGTGTTTCCCTTTCAATAAAAATGCATTAATAAATACAGACATACAAGCAACATTAAGAAATAATTACAATCGCACTTACCATTCACAAAACTATCCAATGTTTACATTTTGATGCTACATAAAAGTCCCGATGCTACAACGGGACACCAGCGACTGAAACCTTGATAAAACTAGCACACGTGTGGCAAATTCCAAACAAACCTGATAGCTATTGACCTCTATCCTTACAAAAAGAAATATGGAATGTTTTATTTATCTCCAGGGGGGATTCCCACAAATTGCATAGGATGTTTATCACGATGCTACATTTTATGGTTAGGACACCATGCACACGGCACGGTATACTTTTTCATGAATATATGGAATGGTCTTCATGAAATTTATTCTCATTTGCAATAGTTTTCAATTGATAAATGCTCTTAATTTTGGAAAATAATTTAAAAATGTATGATAGAGAACTACCCCCATTCAGCAATGAAAACTCCCGATGCTACACGTGTATATTTTGTGGACACCGTGCGTAGCATCGGAAAGGCAATTTTCATGTTGCTTGGGTGAAAAATCAGTCCAGCGTGACGAGGTGTTTTGGTCAGTAAACTATGAATACATGTATCTTTTATTAATCAAATCGATTTCCAAGCAATTCTATGATAGTTTTGCTTACATAAAACTCATATTAATTGTTGTGTTTTCCATGTCACGTTTTTTAGCAAAAATGGTCTTGGACACCACCTAATTTTTTATTTTTTTCTTCTTCAAGGAAGGGTCAATTTTTTTTTTTTTTTTCATGGCTCAATACTATAACCTAGTACTGTTTTTGGACACTAAATTTTTTTGATATACACATAGAGTAAAACAGTTTATAAGCTGCCTAAAGTACCAAATTCTGCTATTTTAACAAATGCCCCAACTTCATGGAATGAGCCAGATATAAAGGCTGATCCCAGGTTTTACAAAACAATGTGCAGTCCGGTGTACAGTGTCTGTCATACCTGTAAAAGACTTATGCCGATTCTACTCCAAGTTAATTTGAATATAAACAAGACTATGTACATAATATACTGCTCAAGTAGCCAATGCAAGTCAGCAAGAACAGGAGTAATACCGTCAGATTTTTAAAATAAGAGTGTATATAGCTGAGCTGCCATGTGTTGCAAGCATTGTTCTTGTCAAGATACTTGGAACTGGATGTACCAAACAAAATGAATCAATCCTGGATGTAACCAAGGTGTGGACAATGTTTTCCGTCGCATCACAAGTCAGATGTTTTAAATTATGGCCATATTTCTGTTTTACAAAATTGCCGCCGTGGACAAATCATGGTTTAACCGGGATCAAATATCACTCCTAAATCGCAAACATCAAGAGATGATGCTATATTCTATATCAGCAGAACCAGCTCGTAAGGAAAGGATGGTGACTTTTGCAATTTTTTTGGTCAGTTTTGCAATAATTTCGTTTTGGAAAGTTGGCTTTCATCCAAGCGTGTATTTCATCAGTACACTACATAATACACCCACGCTGAAACTTGAGTTGGTATGATTTTGTCAAGGCTTACAATTAAATGTAAATTGGAGGCTGGAATCACCAACCAACGGGCGATGTCGTTATCACTTGTTTGGTACGGTGATATTTGAATAAGGCGAGTCCATGCTGATGTACAATTGTGGCTCACAGTTAGGTAGAATTTCAATGTACGTTGCACGATTCGGATCATTTATGCGAGACCTAGGTTCCATGCTGACATAACCCGATCCAGATGTCATACATGAGGGCTCTGCCATATCAAAATCGTTGTCTGTGAAGCTTGGCACAAACGATGGTCTACCCTCGTGTAAATAAGTGTGTATAAGACGCTGCGGTCTGTGGGCATCAGTGTTTGGCAATGCAATCTGATCGTCGGAATCATGAACTATCTCCTCTGTCAGAGGTGGTAGATTCATGGTGTGTCTCTTATTGTCTCTTCCTGGAAAGGGCGGACATCGTGGATGCAGTATGATAAAGGCTTGACTGCCGCTATCTATGCTGGAGTCGCTGATCAATGAAAAGGTTCTGTTCTGTTCTCTGTTTATCCACAGGTCGGTCGTTTGTGCGGAGGCCTTTTTGTGACGCTTGTGGTTTATGCGCAATTTTATCAAGAGTGCTGTTATGAATAACAGCAGTATGAAGCTCACTGTAGATAGGCCAATCTGAAGGGTCAATTTGAGGTCAGATGGTTCGGTGTGTACGTCTGTTGTCGTATTGCGTGCCATTATCTTTGTTGCCGTTGCCTCTGTAGATGATTGTGCATGTGTCTGTGCCCCTGTTGTTGCACTGCGTGTCAATAACTCTGTGGAAGGTTGGGCATCTGATGTTGCGTTGAATTGGATTAACTCTGTTGCCATCGTACTGCTATTCTGTGGATTCTGTAGTTTTGTAGAGGGTGTATGAGATATGTTGTCCATAATGGTGGTGTATTCACGAGTTTTGTTGTCAGTCAGGGTGCTCTCTGTGGGTGTGTCAGCTGTTGTTTCAGGGTCTCTCGGTGTGACTGTAGAAGTCTGATTGAACGAGACCTCAAAAGGGCCCAGTTGGCACTTCCAGTTGAAAACTTTGTTCTGTTTCGCGATAGTCCAACGTAAATTGCATGTCAGTGTCTTCCCTTGAAGTTCCCTAGAGACGGTCACATCTACCGCATTTCTCAGTTCATCTTGATCCCAAGTAGTACATGTTTCAGCGGCGGTCTGTTGATAATGCACTCCAACAGGGACAACCCATGTGAGTCTAGGTGTGGGTCTTGCACATCCGGCTTCACAGTGAAACGATAGTATGTCACCCTCTATGAGGGGTCTATTGTCTATGACTCTATTGTCGGGTGATGAACACCGGGGATTGGGACCAGAGGGAGGATTGTAAACTTCTAGGTAAATTCCTCTGGAGCATTGGCGCTGTACGCATTCATCGATACCTTCCACGACGCAGCACTCGTAGGTTCCGTCGTGCTCCTGTCTAACATTCCTAATCAGCAGATCAACTGCGTCGTCGGTTCTGCTTCTGGTGACGTCGATGGTATCGCTGGTTGTCGAAGCTGGTTGATCGTTGTAGGACAGGCATTCCCTGTGTCGTATCCAAGACACTGTGTAAAGACTGGCATTGCTGACGGTGCAGTTTAGCCGCGCTGTCCTGTCTGGAAGGATATCAATGTCGTCTGCTGGCACTTCAATCTGGACTTGACTGTTAACGGTAGTCAGATTGTAAGTAACAGACAACACAATAATGGTCAGGATCAGATGGACTAGTGTCCTTGGCTGGTTAACCGCATAAACCATGATCATGATGTGTGGAATTTGTTGCGTGTGAATCAATAATAAATTATTAACAAATCAGACTAGTAATTTTTTGATATCATATTAAAACTTTCATTTCTTGATACTTTAGTCATGCCAATACTTACCTTCTGCACAATCTTAGTTCAACCAATTAATAACCAGATAGACAGAAATTCACAAGTGTGAGAGGTTAGGGATTGCGTGTAAGGGGTGATAATTTTGTTTCCGCTGCAATCAAAACCATTTGATACAAGAAAGGTGATAGATATAAAGTAAACTTTCCAGAAATAATGTTTCACTTTTGGATGTTTAGTTTCCTGGTGCTTTATCTAGTCATGTTATTGCACTATCACCCAAAATAATTACTTTCCTATGAACAGGGTGTTTTAAAATAGGTTTACACCTGGGCACAAAGGTCTGGTTAAGGTGGCTAACTAGGCTACGGTGACTGGCATTGATTTGCTTCAAAATAGCAGAGGATGTGTACATTGATAAGAAAAGAAGATACGCCCAGTTTGAAATTTTTCAAGGTGGCTAACTCGGCTACGGTGACCGGCATTGATTTGCTTCAAAATAGCAGAGGATGTGTACATTGATAAGAAAAAAAGATACGCCAAGTTTGAATATTTTTCAAAAAGCTGTTTTTGACTTAGGCCAAATTAAATTAATTGTTTGTCTCAAAGCTCCCGCGCGCGTTAGTTTATTGATGCGCATTCATTACTTCATGAATAATCGCGATAGCTGCGTACCAAGTGCTTTCCAATCAAATTAATCGTTAGATGAGAACGCGCACGCCGAGCGCAGGTTACTAATAATTGCCCGAAAGTGCTGCGCCAAAGTGTTCTATTGTTTTGCTCATTGACCAATCCAATCAAATTGAAGCCTCACGCTCCTAAACTGAATATTCATTGAGTTATGAGGGAACACGATTAAAGCTTATTTCTGATTGGTTGAATGAGGGGATGACCCGACTCGGATTGTTTCAATAACTAAGAAGGGCAGGGGTGCACAAAATAAACAGAAAACTAATTAATTATTAGCGAGATTATATCGGTACAAATCAAAGATTTGGATAAATATGCAGTCTTTTTCAGTAATGAATGAGAATAATGACTGCTTAACAACTGTTTTCGCGAATTTGTTGTGAAATACTCGGTTGCTGTTATGGTCATTCGGAATTGTCCCTCAGGGGCTGCGCCCCTTCGGGACAATTCCTCAGACCATAACATCAACCTCTTATTTCACAACAAATTCGCGAAAACAGTTGTTACGCAGTAACTATTCTCTAATTAGAAAAACAAAAATCTGAAAAAAACCTTTTTTTTTCTCTCTTTTTTTTCTTCAAAAAACCCCAAAAAATCCCAAAATTTCACCGATTTTTCAGATTTTTATTGATCACATCATCTTAAATACAAAAGTTCACTTTTACAAGGATTTCAATATTTTATATTTAAAAAAAAAAAAAAAACCTTAAAAAAAACCGCATTCCGCATTAGTTTTACAACAGGAGAGGAGCTTTGAGACAAACAATTAATTTAATTTGGCCTTACAGAATGTTTCGTTATTCACAAACCCATTGACAGGAGGCGTTGTCGAATTCCTAAATACTACCAAATTTCAGAAAACACATAGTTTTATAATTATAAATACATCGTGCGGAGAAATTGAAACTGCATATTTCTCACCAATTTGGAACTGACGAAACTATATAGAATAGAAAACATGCTTGATCAAATATGAGAGTGCAAAATGTAGTCTGATTTGTGTCTGTCAAATATGAGAGTGCAAAATGATACTCTGATTGATTTTGTCTGTAGCTTTTCCTTTGAAATGCATGTATACAGTACCTAGGAGATAAGTGCCATTAATCATAGCTAGATTCTGTCATTTTACCCAAAACATTGTCAAAATTTGCCTTTTTGGTAAACAAATGACCGAAATGATTTACATTTCACAATTTAGCCCAATAAGAGTATTATTTATGCCATGGAAACAGGACAGCCCAAAGATGGTCAAAATTGTCATTTCTTTACTCAAAACGGTCAAAATGTTGTGAGTGGGATTAATAAGAGTGAAACAGTGTATTGGTTTACATAAGATATACTTGTCAAACCTTCCTGGAGGAAAGATTCTGACTAACGGCATATATCTTTAGGGTAGGAGTAACAAGTCACAACCAAATGTCAACATTTTGGTCGTTATGAGACATACATTCTTTTGTTTCTTTTGAAATATAATTGTAGACCTATATGTACATAAAATGCACAACAAAAGCATCAATTTTTATTGGAAAAAAGTCTTAAGTTTATATATTCTGATATACATAACATGATCATGTATTTTGCTATATTTGGTTTGTTTGTCATTATTAATATAGCAAACATATTGTCTATTTTCTCTCCTTAGAATATGTGCGTTACTTTGAGAACTATTTTGACATGCCGATAGGCGTCTTTTCAGCAAGATTGATTGATTTGATAGATGAAGAGGTCAGTATGTGTGTTTGTTTATGTTTGTTTGTTAGTTTGTATGTTTTTCCCCCTTTTTTGGTATCACTTCGTAACATAATACCCTCGAAACTGATTCGAAAAAGCAATTGAAAAACAATGGTGAAAGCTGCATGTCAAGTACTAGAACAAAGCATTTCCCATATTTTAGCGTTTCATGTATTTTACTTTATTCTTTGTTGAATCTTTCATTCCTCCTGAACATGTCTGTGTAAGTTATTGCTAGCCATTGTTAGCCACCCGGATGATCTATTATATTCTTGTTTAGGTCCCCACAAATGTCTATAGCTCTTATAAAATTTCTTCACACAACAAACCCATTCAACAATTTTACAACTACAAGGTTTTAGTTTTGAGTTTTGAAGATATAATGATGCTAAATTATCAACGGTCAACACACTTTTGATAATTGAAATGTGAAAGCATCATAGCCTTCATTGGAGCTGAAATTGAACTCAAATGATTTGTATTAACAAACGGTATGCAATTCAATGAAGAATTGGTAAATATTGATTATTGTATAGCTGCTAGCTTAACACTTTCCACACAGTTATTAGTTTTACCATGTACAAAACAAGATTTTCCAGAAACCTTTCCAAACTTTCATGCTCTATCTCAAGAATTACTGAACCAATACTAGGCATGTGTGTACTTATTTCAATGCATTTCTTGTGGTGATTCCAAATATGGTAATGAAATTCAATAATGTTGAAATTTTTGAAACATTTTGTGACATTTTTTAATGTCGTCTGCAGACGCCTGCCGCGTAGAAAGTGTTAAAGGTGGGTGACCCAATGTTCTGACCCATCATTTTCTATTCTGCACAAAGGTGCATCATTAATACAGCCATATTCTAAAGTTTAAGTTACTCCATGGTGTGATCAATAGAAGCACAAATACTGTAAAAGTGGTATTTTTCGCGCGATTAGTTTTCTGCGCTCTGGCGATTTTTAACTGTTTTCAGTGTTTTTAAATTCGCAATTTGTAGCTTTATCACATATATCTATAGGCAAAAGAATTATATTTGTGTGCTATTATTTTCGGGGTAGCGGCTTCAAGAGCGCAGAGCACAAAAATAAATGTAATGTTCCACATTTACAGTAATTACTTCAAATTTGCACAGAGAACAGAACAAAATTTGTTTTGGTCAATCCCATTTGAAGATAATACAGTACTTTTCTTCCTTATATATCACCTAAAAGGGTTCACACCACTAAACAAATCCCCTATGCTTACTGTGTAAAATGGACCAGAATTATACGCCATTTTCTCGCTTATAAATCAACTGGTTGCTTCAACTTTGCATTCTGTGTGAAGATCATGGTCTTGGCTTTCCTGCAAATAGCAAAAAAATATAAGGTCAAGGCAAATTTTTTGAGACATGCACCGTCTAAGATACGCATGTTTGTAGACTGCCCAGGCCTAGCCTAGGTCTAAGCATTTCTAATCAATTATTTGAAGTCTATAAATGGCTATAAAATCATACAAAATTGGTCAAAAGAAGAAAATTTGCACTGATATTGTTTGATAATCTTCATTTAATAATCATCCGATCAAAAGTTTGGCCAACAACACTACTTTTGGAGCATTTTTATATATTTCACTTAGAGGAGGGTCATCCCACCCAATTCAACAGGCTTTTCATGGACTGTTCCATTATTTATTTAGTGGTATGAATCCTATAGGAAACAGAAAGCATATCTCTGGCCTAATGAAGGGTAATGAGACAAAATGTGCACTTTCTTCTGATACTTGATGGAAATAGTGGATTTGATTAAAGGTATATTATGTGAACTTTTCCAGGAGACGTCCTCAATCCTAGAATTTTTTTTGGAAGCAGATTTTCTTGCAGATTTATATTTCTGATCATAAATCCTAAATATATTCAGAGTTACAGAGCGATACGATTCCTAATTAGTAATTACCTCAAAATCATAGTTTTAGAGAGAAAATAATCGGAGAAAATAAACTGTCGGGTTAACATGGTTAACCCGACAGCTTATTTTCACTCTAAAACCACGATTTTGAAGTAATTAGGAATCGTATCGCCCTGTAACTTGAAATGTATTTACGATTTATGATCAGAAATGTAAATCTGCCAGAAAATCTGTTTCAAAGATTTTCGAGGATTGAGGGCGTTCCCTGGAAAAGATCGCATAATATACCTTTAAGTCACACGCCTTTTATATATATTCCTATTTCAGGCCGGAAAGAGACAGGAGACTTATACGCTTAGTAGGAAAATGGTCGAAGCATTGAATAAAGTATTTAACAGAGATCATTATAAAGGTAATATAATTAATCATAAATAAAATAAATATGTGTACAGCTGCAGCAAAATGGTGCAGCTGTCTCTCAAAAGATCTTAACTCTAACTCTACCCCCCTGGGATTTGAACCACCGACCTCCGGCACATGGGGCAGGGGATTTTCCAGTACACCAAGGGTGTCAAGGCTACTTGGCGCAGTATACTGCGCCAAGTATAGGCAGGGTCCATGTTTTCATCTAAAAACTTCCACGCCAGGTGATACAAACAGGCTGGGTCATGGTATTTTGTGGTATATGGTAGGGTTAGGTTAATACCAATAAAAGAGGCTTTTGAATGCTGCAAGTGCCACATTTTTTGAAAACATCACCTTGGTGAAATGAGACTATTTTTGTAAAAGTAAACATGATATTGACAAGGGAAAACTTTCTGTGTGTAGCTAGCCAAGCATTTCCCTTTTCATAAATGTTTCAATCTCTCAAAACATTCAAATGTGTGTGGAGTTTTGCAAACAAATGCTTTTATTTAACCCTTTAGGTCAATCATGCCTATAAAATAGCGATTTTATTGCCTTAAAAGAGGCAGAAATTCCCAAGCATTTACAGTTGTTAAATTGTTTGTGACTTTATTAACGTATTGTAGTATTTATGAAACACAACCAAAAAGCGACATTTGGTAGATTTTAGTATTCAATGCATCGATAACCCTCTTATAATAATGACCCAATAATAATGATTTGTTTACCAGTTAATCATTGACTCCAATCTCTAATATTTTTTTAAATTTGTTTTTATTCTGATCAGATGGCACCAGTCACTACTTTGCCAGTGTCCGAGCTAATCCTTCCACCTATTTACAGCCGTGTAGTGAAACAACAAAACAATGGCTGCGCAACCTCAGAGCCAGCGGCAAAACTGTGTTCCTCAAAACCAGCTCACATATAGATTACGCTGTTTTGCTTCTAGAATATATTCTCGGGTAAGGAATTAATATCGCTTGCTTGGAGAGTAAAAATTATGCATAAATCAAACTTGTTAGTTGGAATTATCAGGTGACATCCTGACTGGTTTATCAATCCTGCATCAAGGTATTAAGTAACATACCAGGGGATAAATTTCCTCATAACTGTAAAAGTGTAGTTCCATTTTAAAGGGGCATTGAGAGATTGCCAAGAAAAATGAAATTTGGATAAAAATAATTGTTTCAATAGATTAGGAACGTAGGAACCCTGAAAGGTAATTGTTTTTGGGAAAATGGTTGAATGATGATGCTAGATAGAAATTTGGTTGAAGCAATTTATGTGGTGAGTGGTGCTGATAATTTCGATGTGATCTACATCGAAATTACCAAATTGTAACATTTTACATGATAGACAGCGAATTAAGGTAAACGGTTTCATAGCTTATGCTTAAGAATTACGTAGGTGCAAACAAATAATTGATATCCAGGAAAATTGAGGGTGCACTCCCATACGTATTTCTCAGTGCCCCTTTAATAAATGATACCAAATAATGGACTGCTATTGTGTGTTTAGGTGACGAAAACAACCCCCAGTTCTATGGGCAAACGGACCTCTCAGGTTGTGTCGGTCAGTCAGGCTTTTTTCTTCTTCTTTTTTCCCATAAAAAAATCCCAAATATCTGTAAAAATTTTGCCATATTTTGTCAAGCAAAAAAAGAAATTTGGGTAGGTATTCATTTACATGTGAAAATGGGAAGGGTGGGCACGTGGAACAGTTGTTTTGTTTTGGCCACCCTATTATCTGCCATATAAATCCATTAACTCTAATTGCTTGCTGATCATTAATTTTGTTGTTGAATGTAATCATTGGTATTAAGTGGTTGTTATATCAGTAATGGAACAATCAACCATGCTTGGATACCATGACTGATGGGGTAGGTATGGACCTAATGGAAACAACCGTATGTATTATTGGGTCATCCATGAAACATTGTGTCTATTGTACATAATAAATCAAAATCAAATTGAAAGTCAAACCATGCATTGTTTAATTTAATCAAGTTTCCCATCGCCATATATAGCTTGTCATTATTTGTCGTCCATGATTGAGCAATGTGAAACCGAAAAACCAGCATTTTTTAGTTTATATACAGAAAAATAATCAAAATCAAATTAGAGGTCTACAACCTTTCATGTTTTAATTTGAATTTACCATTGTGATATTAATATAGATTGCCGTGATTGGACATTATTCCGAAACTTCAAAACATGGAGGGGTACCAGCTCAGGGTTAGGGGGTGTCAGTACTCAACTTTCATTATGTGTGGCGTGAAGCGTCAAACCTAGGGGCTTGGGAAACTGACAAAATGAGAAATTGGGCTACTATGCATTTTTGATTTTTGATTGAAATGTGGTGTGTGTGTGTGGGGGGGGGGGGGGGGTGGTAGTGGTCTTGGAAAACCGCACATACCTATATGGCCAATATATGTGTGACAACACCCTCTAAGAGGGTACCAGCATTGTATGTAGTGTGTTTATAGTATTTATTAAAGATGAAAAGAAAAAGGTTTATTGACAGACACCGCACACTGTATAACCAGGATGTCATGATTTGAACAGCACTTAAATATGAAAGTGATGGAATTTGACATAAGAACTGGAATTTGACATCATAAGGGGTTAATTGTTGTAGAATTCCTTCATAAAAAGGTGATAATTCATTGAGGATTTCTAAAAAGTGGAGTTCAATTTTATTGGGACCATTAATAATTTGAATCATTAACAGTGGAAAACAATGTCTCTCCTGTCATCTTGTTCAAATATCACCCGCTATATCTTGCTAGACATCCCGTACGGAATAAACCATGTACTGCAACGACACATTTGATTTGTTATGAGCATTTGCACATCAGTTACGGGACGTCTAGCATGACATTGCCATATTTACCTGCTCTGAATGTGCAATAGTTTACCAGGGCAGGTCCATAAGGCCAAAAAAAAAGTAATGTTGTCCTCCACAGCTTTCAGAGAGGAGGGCGGGCGGGCGGATTTAAAAATAAAAAAATAAAAATATTTTTCTTCTTTCTAATACCAGCGGAAGCTCAAAGTTCAGCCAACAAGAAGTTGTAATCACTCTAAGAGTCACACATATATGTTATAAACACTTAATTTAATATTCAATGCCATTTAAACTGTTAAAAAAAACATCTAAAAAAACCCCAAAAAATCTGACGAGCGGGCGGTCGAGGACAACATTTCAAAAAAAGAAATTGGCCTAAGGCCGACTCCAGGCTGGTCCCTCATCTTAATGTTTTATCTGTTTCTTAATGTTGTCATATGTTATGTGATATATCATCGCTGTTCTGTCAACACCTTGTATGTTTGTCTGGCCCTTCAGCATGTGTAAAGTAAAACTGCCTAACAGTTATGTGTATGAAGTGTTGCTGCATACAGGAGCAAGAGAACTTACCAGGTTTTGATAGATGTGTTTTTGGCCCTTGAACATGTTTAGAGCAGACTGCTCAAAAGGTTATACATAGGAAGTATTACTTTATACATGCTGGAGGGCCCAATGGTTTTGACAGAACAGCGACAATATATCTCCTTTGAGTCCCAGTTTCAGTGAGAATATCTTTTTAACGAAGTTAGTAATTTTTTCCCAAAATGATTTATCATTTGTTTCAGCAAAAAACAAAGATTGCTTATAAATACAATAAAGTAAGTTTCAGCAACAAAAAAAGAAAATTGCGTAGGTGATAAAAAACCCAATCCTCTACATGTCTGACTGACCCTTTTTCCAATAAACATTTGGTTTTTCATTCTGGCTATGAGTTATTACACAGGAAAGCATTACTTAAAGTACAAATGAGGGCGCTTCTGTGTGCTTAATGACAAAACTGACAAACAAACTTTACACGCTTATGTTACAGATCTGACTGGGAAAGCTACTTTGATATTTGCATAATGTATGCCAGGAAACCAGGTTTCTTTACTGCTAGCGCTGAGGACAGACCTTTTTATACAATCAGTAAGTTTCAGCAAAAAACAAAGATTGCTTATACAATAAGTAAGTTTCAGCAACAAAAAAATAAAATTGCTTAGGTGATAAAAAAACCCAATCCTGTTCTGCAGGCCTGACCGACCCATTTTTTTTTCAATTTTGAAAAAGAAAAAACAAATGTACAAAATTGTTTTGAAAATGTTTGAAATACTGTAAAGCATAAAACGGTTTGCTTTTAAACGGTCCTGTTGACCGTCATGCATTATTCTGTCCAGCCCCGTCTGCGAGTCGATTCTGCTGGTGCCTCTTACAGGAACCGGGAACTCCCCAAAACGCCATCTGTTGGATTGTGATCGCCGATTGAAGCAATGTTTTGTTTGTACACATTTTGGAACCCGTTTTTATGATACTTAAATACTCAAAACAGTATTTTACTAAAGTACACTTAAAATCATGATGAAATTGTAGTTTGGGGGCTATATCTGGTATATCATCACAACAATTGAATGAAACAGCTAAATTCAGAGAGGGAAGAGTTCCAAATTTTGCACCAATTGAATTGAGCATTCGCGAAATGTGCATGCCGCGAAAAAGGCTGATGTCAGTGATTCGTGATATTTTAATGCCACAAAACTTTAGCGCTTTACAGTATTTGCGAAATATTTTGGAAAAAATATTTTGTTGTAGAAAATATGGTAACATATTTTTAAAAACATTGAATTTCTTTGAATTTATGAATTGCACAATTTTTTCGTTGTCGCCTTATTTATTCATCTGATAAGTCAACACTATGTATAATGATTAAAATAAATAGGAACAAGTAACAACTTAAGGTTACATTTCAAAGCAAATACATGATTTCACAAACAGAGATTTATTAATTAATGCTCTACACTAAAACAATGGCCTGAAAAAATGTATAATGTATATATATATGTATGTACACTCGGCAAAAGAAGTTCTTGGACACTTAAATTAAATTAATATTTAATAGAATATATATAATTATATATATGATTATATATATATAATTGTATATCAAAATAAGCAGAAAGTAATCCTCTAACAGCTTAACATGGAATGTAGACATGATCACTCATGCATGGCAGATCCCATTCACTTGACAATGGCAAGAAGATTGCAAAAAATTGGATCATCCCTCCATTCAAATGACTGTAAATGCTCATTTCTTGCAATTTCCTTTTACGCACCTTACCATTGCTTAATGAATGTGCTCCGCCATGCATGAATGCGTACATCTTAATTTCATAAAGACATGATAGAGAATTATTGTCTGCTTATTTTGACATGCAATTGTTTAATTTATATTAAATATTTATGTGAAATATTTGAACTTCAATGAGTGTCAAGGAACTTCTTTTGACGAGTGTATAATGATTAAAATAAATAGGAACAAGTAACAACTTAAGGTTACTTTTCAAAGCAAATACATGATTTCACAAACAGAGATTTATTTATAACGATCATGAATGATGTTAAGATGACTTTGATCAGTTAATTTGCTGGGTTCTTTCAGGGCTCTCCCCTCTGGAAATTCTTGGGTTCCACAATACCTTGTAATTTTAAACGTCTGAAACATATTATTGAACTTTAGGAAGGTTGACTAATTGATACACACCATGGTTTGGTGAACTCAACTGCTTTATATTACAAATTGATACAAATGAGACCAGATACACTGTTTTTTAATTTGTTGTTTTAATTTAGTCGAGCGCTGTGGTACCATTGTATAATGGTGTAAGAGCGCTATATAAATGCTCATTGTTATGTTATGTTATCCTAGCCATTACAGTGTATATCAATTAATTATTTTAACAGAAAATTTCCAGGAAGATAAAGCTGTAACAGAGCTGAGTAGCCATAACTGCTATCTACAGGGTAATATCCATGTGTTCAACCAGTATTTACAGAAGACCACCGGCAAAGACAGTCCAAAGGTAGGCAAAATTGTCTTGATTCACATTGACCCAATGTGGACTCTGATCTAGCCACCAATGGATTGTGACGCAAGCTTGATAATAATAATGTGAACGCAGAAAGAAAAGGAATCTACTATCGTTTTAAATGAGTGTTTCCCAGGCTGAAAAAAGTAGGCAATACGGAAAGCTCCTTGCAGGGAAATTTGAGCATTTGGAGGGAAATTTTGGCATTTGGAGGGAAATGTTACTCTTTCATTAAGAAATGCATTCCATTTTGGAGGGAAATTTGGAATCGCTTGCCGGGGAAAAAACCTTTTTTCAGGCCATTGTTTTAGTGTAAATTTGAGCATGTAACTAATACATTGAAATTTAAACACAATGACATGTGTTCCAGTGTTGTTTTTGTATTATGCGGGCTTTGGATGTACTACATATTTTTGGTCACTCCCAAGCAAATGCTGGATCCGGAGAATTGTAAATATTTCTCTGGGTAAATTGGAAGAGGTGGTCACTTATTAATATTTTATATTTGAAGCAGAGCCAAAAGAATAAAGCCAACTTTATAGTGTTAATTTGCAAATAAGATCCTCGCCAGGCTTATATTATTGCCCTATACAATCAATCTTCAAGTTTCAGTTATTTATCTTTGCCCGGGTAGGCCAAGAGAAGATACAGGAAGCTTCCCAGAAACCATTGTGGCTGGTCGCATTACCATGTCTAATCAAACGTGCACTCTCATAGTTTTGTACATGGTTCTCATTCCTGGTTCAGAATAAACTGGGTAAACATGAATCGTTAGTAAAACAAAACACACCATTGCAAAGTACTAGTTCTGCTCTATTCATTTATGTTATTTTTTCACTAATGATTCATGTCATAGAGGGAAATATTACTTTTAAAAGCTCTAAAAACATACAAATAGAATGCATTATGGGAAGGTCCTGATTTCTGTCGGTCCAAAACCCGCTAGCTTTACTGCACCTGTGTTGGCACCCCTGTGTGAAATAGTTTTGAAATGCCCGCTTTGCACCGTTAGGCCTATCATGCATGTATATGCTCCATAAAGACATGGATCGATTACCAATCCTTTGTGAGTATTTCTGTAGATGTGGATTCATTCAACTATCTGACTCAAATGATGACAATAGCCGGTAGAATAGTATGGCCAGCAAGAAAAGGTCCTTCCCACAATGCATTATGCTTTAATGCTTTTAAATTTGTCAAAAGAAGTAGTGTAAGTTAATTAGACATGGTAATTTGATCGGAAACAATGGTTTCTGGGAAGATGCCGATATCTTCTCTTGGGTAGGCCAGTATCATAGCTACACATAGAACTATTTAAACATTTCTCAAACTTTCAAAATTTGTTTCCAGATGATTTTTAGCATTTTCTTGCACTTATCATTATAGGTGATGTATGTGGGTGACAGTGTACGTTCCGATGTATGGCCGACAAACATCTATGCCAAATGGTCTAGTATCGTAATACTTGAAGAGATGGAAGCAGAAGGTCTGACGGAAGATAGTAGCGAGGAACCACCACCAAAAATGGCTAAGATGGCAAAGGTAATATACAGGGTGCTTGATTTATTTAAGGAAGTCCATGTTTAGTTTTGGAAAAAAACCCCATTATTAAGAGTTTGATGTAATTGTAACAAACAATTATTAGAGATGAATGATGAACATTTTAGTTTTGTTGCCGGATTATGCTATGGTAATGGATTGGCAGGTCAATATCATTGCGCAATCATAGAGAGGTATATATGCTCAGAAAAGTTATTTTTGGTAGCACGACCAGGACCCCTTAGCATAATGCATGATCACCTGGACTCCCGCTGCGGTGGCCTGGGTTTGAGCCCCCATTGTGTGTCCCAAACTCCCCAGTGTCCCCCTGTTAGTCCTGCAAACTATTCGTCTGGGTTAGGGTTAAGAAATAATATACCAATATACAGTCAATTGAAGGCTTTGATTAAAATATTGAGCCTAGTGACATAATTACAAGTTTGGCCCAAAATACCTATTTTTAATTCACACAACTTTTTTAAACTCATAATTCCACAGTTCTATTTATTTACAGTCATTTAAGATGTTTTTATTTATCAGCCATGTGTCCTTTTAGGTATCTCTGAATCAGCCAGTCAACAATACATTGGTTTTATTGCCATCCTGTGGATTGGCTTTAAAATACCAGGTTCCACTAAAATTGATGTAACAATGACGCATTGATCAATTAAAAGAAAAATCTATTTTTTGAATTTTGATCAATTTGATCAACTAAAAGAATTTTGATCAATTTGATCAACTAAAAGAATTTTGATCAATTTGATCAATTAAAAGAAAAATCTATTTTTTGAATTTTGAATGAAAGCTAAATATGTGAGAGGCATCACCTTAACTATATCAGTCATGGAAGGACCATAGTTTTAGTTTCAATCCAGCAATTCAAACAAAGCAGTATGCATTTGTTTTGTATTAAATATGTCATCATTTAGATTGTTTGTTCATTGATTGATTGAAAGACAATAATTTCTCCTATATACGTGAAGACCATCTGGTACAATTCTGGTACATCTGGTATTGTACTGGTACAATAAAGTTCTACAGTGTTTCAATAATTAAAAGTACATATTGCGTTATTGAAAGTACTATTTACGGCTCATCCAGGAATTGAAACTGACGGTAAAACTATTTTAACTCATATGATTCATTTTTAACCAATCAATAAAAAGAATCTATTAATGACATATTTGAAATACAATAACTAGGTCAAATCGTTTCCTCAGGCTCATGCACTGGTTACAGGCCCATAACCCTGAACCTGGAAGGACAAAGCGATGAAAAAGTTTAGTTTAACTAAACTGAAACACTGCATAATTGGTTTATTTTTATTCGCTTGCAGGGTCTATCTGCCAAAGAGCGAGAATATCTTCTTTCAAATATGTGGGGGTCATTCTTTGTAGACAGTGTACCAACAGAAGGGACATCCTCATCTTCCCACGATGCAACAGGTGATTCCCATGATGCAGCAGCAGACAAAAATGGTGTGTCGAGGGAGCAAAAAGACACCTTATGGGGACATTTTGTGAAAACATTTAGTACTATCGCAGTGCCCACAATAGAACATGTAGCAGGTAAGTGTCAAAGGTCAAAGATCAGCGAGCATTGGGGGAAATATTACTCAATAAGGCCAAACATTTTGTTGTTGTGTTATCCTCAGCGTCCAACCCTAGAATCTCACAAATTATGGTTCCATTTTTTTTATTTTAAGATTTAAATGTTACCCAAATTGTCAAAATATTACTATTTTCTGCTGGAGATGAATAAGTTTGCTTGAATCAATAGTTTTGAACTATTATCACACTAGAAACATTAGTAAAATATACTTTTACAACCGCGACATATTTTTCAGCAAAAGAAAAAAGGAAAATCGACCGACCGACCTGACCTCAAGATTTTTTGCGCTTGAGGGCAACACAACAGTTTGTTGGCCTAATCTAAACATTCAACATAATTATACAATCAAACATTTTTTGGTTTGGTTATATGCAAGTTCACTTATTTCAAAGCCCTAAAAGTTAAAGGCGTGGTATAATGCATTCAGTGAAAGCAAATTTAACATTTGCAAGTTTGTGGCAAGTTTAGCATATGTCTCACTCTCTGACTGCTAAGACACGTGAGTCGTACAACTACAACATTTCAACACCTGCTGTGATAATGCAATGAGAAAAAGTGGCGGCTACCAACGTAGATTTGCTGTAGTATTTTGCAGTACTCAAAGAGTGTATGACTTAAAAGAAAGCACAGATTTAAAGGCATATTATGTTATCTTTTTAATGGAACACCCTCTATCTTTGATTTTCCCTCTGAATGCAATTCTTTTGTCAAATTAGATTTATAAACATGAAACTAAAATATCTTGTAAGTTACAGAGCAATGCGGTTCCTAATTACTTCAAAATCATGGTTCTGAGTGTTTTTTGGTTCGTAAATAGAATTCCATGGTTTGACACAGAGTAAACGCCACTGTACACAAGTGAGCACAATATTACAGAATGCTTTTTTATGATGAAAATTTTAAAAAAGAGGAAAATTCCTTAAATAAAAGAGAGAAAAAATGTGTGTAAAAGTTGACAAAGATCACATAATATTCCTTTAATATGAGTAAACTTAAACAGAATGAAATGTGGAATTATGTCTCCGAAACCATGTAATACAATCTTTATTTTATCTCATTTCACCTGCAGCTTTCCCTCTAGATCATGAATTTAAGACGTTTGCTGGTGATGACACAGGAACAGCAGGTTTTTATCCCAGCAGGCCGTGCGCCTTTAAGCAGTGATGAATCATGGGTTGTGCAATGTTCCTCTGGTTCCGTCCATCTGTGCTAAGACAAAACATCAGCATGGTTTGAGATATCCATCAAAGTATTTGTTGAAAAATACTTATTTAAACAGATATAAATACATAGTATATAAATGTGTAATGTGTTGATTATTTACATTTGCTAGACAAGCCTTATTCATGTTGTGGGGAATCGTTTAAAGGTGCATCACTATTGTGAATGTAAACATTAATTTGATGTAAGATACCTGAAAAGTGGGGAGGATGGGAATAGTAGTAATTGTGAAGTGCAAGGAAAATGTTGACAGGATTTTGAAGAGGCCTCATGTAACAGGCCATTTTGAGTGAACGATTTGATTCAAAATGTCAGGTATGTATTTAAAACAATTTAAATATTTTTAAATTGAATTAATATGTAATGAAAATAAAAAAGTGGTGGGTTTATTCTGAGGTACTTTATAGGGATATAGGGATAACTAATCATTTAAGTCACTAATAACTTATCGGTGCTAGAACATGTGTAACTTATGCATCATTTTCAAGACACAAAAGTGTAAAAAATATATGTAGTGTTTTCATAAGTAAGGTATTTATAGTGAGATTCATAACCCTTTAATATTTAAATGGAATGTCCATGGTGTTGTCCAAACGCCAAGCAACTTACATATCTGGTGATCTGGTAATGCAAAGTATCCAAGTGGATTATTTGCTGTTATATCATCGTGCGAGTGCAACAACGTCGTAAGTGACATTTTTGCAAAATTAACTTTTTTACATATTTTGAAAGAGCAGGTAATTGCGCACCTTTAAAGCTAATTTTGAAGTTCTAAACAAATTAATTGATTTGTAATTATTAAAAAACAATGTCGTAAGTGCACTACGATTTTATGGTTGCGTGCAATAACATCGTATCCACCACTTACTACGTCAGTATTGCATTCTGCTTTCATAGCATTGTGAGTGCAATAACATTGTATCTACCACTTAAGATGTTGTTGCACTCTGTTCTCCCGTCTGTTCTCAAGTTTTTCCCAGTGCAATAACATCGTATCTACAACTTGCGTCAGTATTGCATTCTGCTTTCATAGCATTGTGAGTGCAATAACATTGTATCTACCACGTAAGATGTTGTTGCACTCTGTTCTCCCGTCTGTTCTCAAGTTTTTCCCAGTGCAATAACATCGTATCTACAACTTGCGTCAGTATTGCATTCTGCTTTCATAGCATTGTGAGTGCAATAACATCGTATCTACCACTTACGATGATGTTGCACTCTGTTTTTTCATCTGTTCACAAGTTTTTCTCATTGCAATAACATTGTATCTGCCACTTACGATGTTATTGCACTCACTAGATTTGCTAGCGCAGATACGATATCTAAAACTGTCAATAACTTTTTATTACTTATTTTTAACCTACGATTTTCTATTTATATTATCAAAGAAATATATTTTTATACTTCCATAACATGTGGTTACTCAAACACACAACAATTATGTAAAACATAAAATTGCTCCTCCTGCAAATATAGCAAAATGCAGATACGATGTTGTTGCACTCACACGACGATATGTGATAGGGGATTTGATTCAGTTGTTGGGGTGTGTGTGTGTGTTAGAATAGTATTCATGATACAAGTGTCTATCTGGTTAAATATAACTTTCATTGTGAGCAGAACTAACATCAGTTTTATTGACCAAAGTAAAGATTAAGGTTATACATATACTGTTTTTAATTTTTACACAAAGTATTTATACTGTGATTTATTACCACCAAAGCGACGAAAAAACCCTAACCTGTTGTACGGTCAAACACGACCTCTCAGGTTGGGTCGTTTGGTTGTTTTTTCCCCTTGAAAATGACCGTAATTTTTTGAGAAATTACACCGAACTAGGCAGGGTCACATTTCAGTTTTTGATGTAATCATTAAACGTTTAGAATTCTGTGTACAATGACACTTTTCTTTTTGAAATTGGACATTTCACATAGAATTATAGAAATTCTATCTGGGCCTTTCTCTCAGTTTTCGCCCTTGCCCAGTTCAGTCAAATGTTGATAGAACACATCATATCACATATTATATTATTGTATTTGTGAACAAATCCAAGTTCAGCTTTACTGATCAAAGTAAAATGTTAAATATTTGAGTTATTTTTATACACATAAAGTACAATAAAGCATGAGTCATCAATTTAAATAGTTAAGATTGGAATCCTTAATACACAGCCATTTTCTTACACTTGGGATCATGGCTACTCAGCTGTCAGTACCTGTACAGGTATTGTATGCTTAGTATATGTATAGGTTGGCCAGTTCATCCGGATACTTTGTACCTTTTGCCGTTGACAATAAACCAGACATTTTAACTACCTATCAGTTTTACGCTCTACTCGCCCATACCCAAGGGATTGCATCAGGCTGTGTATGCTGTGTAAGAGGCTTTTATTTACCTCTTTGGTTTGTAATCAACGGCACGTGACGTCACTCCGTGGCGACCTATAGGAACTGTCCAGTTCCTGCGCAGTACAACAAAGTAGCTGCGCAGTAGCAGAGTTATTGGTACTAAGCTGTTACTTAGGTAGTAATTGACTGTTACTTTACCATTACCCATTAGGGTACTAAGCACACAGTACTCACACAGGTACTGACACCAGAGTACCATGATACTGGGCTTGAGAAAATGGCTGTGTAGTTGCTCATGCTATGCATTGTGGGCACGAGGGTCCTATTTCTTAAGTTAGAATTAATCTTTATTAGACTTAAGATCCGTTCATACTCCTGTAGTGGTGCAACGCCCAACGTCGACTTAATTGAAGCAACAGTATGTATGTAGGAGTATGAACGAACCCTTCTAATTTAAGTTAAGTAGAATATTTAAAGATTCTTCCAAATTTGAGTTTCATGAAGATGACTAAATCTGCATCATATTTCATGAAAATCAACCTCTGAATTTTTAAACATTAGCAAGTAGCGTTAAGAACTTTTATAAAGAAAATTCACATTTCTTTAGATTTATCTTACCTTTTATTTATGAAAAATGAATTTTGAGACATAATACATGCAACACTTTTATGAAATATGAATTTTGGGACATAATACATGCAAAACTATTATGCTATAGGAATTTTGGGACATAATACATGCAATATGTAAGGGGATTTTAATGAGTTTTAGATATAACATGTATTTAGAATTCATGTTTATATCTAAGAATAAATGCTACCAGCAATCGGATCACCTATCTTTATGTCTACATTTATTTTTAT
Source organism: Ophiura sarsii (assembly GCA_035610835.1). Lineage (NCBI taxonomy): Eukaryota > Metazoa > Echinodermata > Ophiuroidea > Amphilepidida > Ophiuridae > Ophiura > Ophiura sarsii. Next base: position 21,292,687 of record CM069458.1, read on the forward strand.
GCACACTTTGAATGGTGAAGAGACAAAATGAAGTCATCTACTGGATATTAAATTAATAACATTTTAATTTCAAACAGATGGTTTGTTTACTTGAATGATATTTCTCTTCAAAAGGCATTTTACTATAGTTTGTTCAATATGAAATGGGCATGTCTTATTAAATCAAATTCTAATTACATTTCAATATAAAGCCACAACAAAACAATGCAACAATGTGCTTGTGATATTTTGTGATGCCACTTTCACCCATATATATACCTGTGCAAGGTGTGAATTCTTATGACCGCAGCTAAACAATTTTCACGGTTGATGTTACCCAATTGGTCAGCTATGGTTAATACTCCTTAAAGGTGAACCAAAATGGTGGTTCAAGTATATTTTATTCGATGAGGTATGTTTAGAAGAATTTATTGCAAATGTCTTTAAATATCGTCCAGGGAAAAAAGATATACATAAAATCAATCATAATGGCCCGGATTTCTTTTATAGTGTGGGATGAACTGTATACGGATGACACGTACTCCCAACTTGGTACGGGTCTCGGTATCGGTACGGGTCTCGATCGATAGGTCTGCACTAACAAAAGTCATGAGTGGATGCTTACGCTACCGACCTATTGAAGTGCTGGGTGCGAGCCTGGGTAACACCTATGACGTATACAGGGTAGTAACCTGCCATCATCAATATATATGATACACATTATGCATGCTTAGAAACTCTATATTTTGTTTCCGAACAATATTAAAAGGTAATTCTTTTTGTATTTTTACAATATCCTCCATCGAATAAAACAAACTTGAATCACTATATTGGTTAACTGTTAAATGGAAGTGCTCAATTAAATTTCATTTTTAAACATGAAATAATTTAGTGAAAGGGCTTCCTATGTAGAAGAGATTACATGTATAAACATTGAAGATGGTATTCATCAAATATCAAGTTTATATTCTATCATCTCGAAAAGGAAAAAAAATAAAAAATAAAAATATTTTGTATCCAATTTGTGGAGGGAAATTCTACACTCTTGGTGTAGAAGAGAACATGTTAAATTCAATAGCTTATTAAACCATGAGAATAACCTCAACATTTGCCTTTTGGACACTGAACTTTCTGAATTTCATATATTTAACTCTGTACAGTGACATGAGGGCGTATTCCAATGATCATTTTCAGACGCGTAATTGTAATGTACCGGCGCATGTTTCCATGTAACCTAAGATGAATCCTGGTACTGGTTCGTTAACCCCCTGGGGTCTACCTGTCTATCTTACAGTGATTCTGATTGGTTTATCAAGATGTACTTATATGAATAGCCAATTAAAATGCAGCTTGTAAAATGTTTCACTCCCATCTTTATCAGGGATACAATTATTCTAACAATGTCTCTCATTGGTGCAAAAAATGATGTATCCATCTTTTTAACCAATCGGCCGGTAGTTCTCCCCATACCTTAAGTACAGTAGCAAATCTTTGTTTATTTGAGATAAACTACGCTGCTATGGGTAACAAGCACGCCGATCGAACTGCACCACGCATAAAACGTGTTTGGGCGCGACGCGGACACAACCGGAGGTGTGTGTTGTTTTGGAATAATCGTGCACAGGCTGTTTACATCGACTTTTGAAGCTAAAAGGAACTTGACTATCATTTAAATTTGATCATTTTAGTGATAAGGTTTTTGAAAATCGTTAGAGTGAAATTGTTAAAAATGAAGTACATGTGCTAGATTGGTGATACACATGTGATGCGATCTGTGAAAACCCGTCGGATGTCGCAAAATGTAAACTAGGGATTATGGGTAAAACAAAAAAACAAAAAAAATAAAAAAATAAAATTAGTTTCCAATACTTTGTGTCAACATCTTTCATGAAATTTCACCTTCAAAAACTTACTTAAGTCACTTTTATTATTAACCTTATAACGTTATTCTATTGAATTATGTATCTTTTTTGGCCTGTTTTCATGATTTTTTGTTTTGTAGCTTTTTATGACATCACAATCATCATTCACCCATAATTTTTTTTTTTGTAGTGATCATAGAAAAATGATCGAAACAGTTCTGTAATCAGTAGCTTTCTTATGATATAAAAATCTCCAATATGAAAAATGCCACCATGTGGCGGGTTTTCACAGATCGCATCACATATGCTGAAAAAATTATTTAATCCCTAAATCAATCCCTGGAATATGCTCTAAAATCACTGCACAGGATTAGATGAACAAAGTATTAAGTTGCAGAAGAGTGGGAAATCTCCATATTCTATAGCTGAGTATCAACCAATGAGCATGTGAGAAAGATCCATGTAAACCTGATTGAATATAGGGTATGGAAAAGCGAAGGCTTGCTGTCATGCAGGCACCTCAATCAATATACCATCAAGATTCCCTGGCTGGGTCACACAGGCATGCATGAGCATTTTTAGGTTTAAACTGAATTCATTTTTAAAATCTAAAATATCTGCACTTTCTTTTAATTTCATCCTGTTTGTCATTACCGTAGTCCAATTTCACACAGTTTTTCATGTATCCCTTCCCTCCAATTATGTTCACTCTCATCCCTGGTCAAAGTATATGGTTACCAACTCTGTTCATAATTAACATGGCATGGGGCATTCATACACACATTTGGGCCACAATCGAAAATAGTAAGTTAGCATTTTTGCCCACAAAATCTACAAGTTGTTATAGTTTTTTCCCGGTTTCAAACCTAAAAAATACCAGCTCAACAGAATTAATCCATTCAGTATACACACGTGACAAATTGTCTCATCTTATGATTGACCACAAAGGGTACTTTATTGATTTCAGTAATATACTTATACAATTTAAAAATCAAGATAATTTTACGCACAATTTATCCTTACTCCAATAAAGAGATTTAAAGCAGGAATATTTCTTACATGATTAAAATTAACTTTCATTAAAGATGTATGTAAGCTCAAGCTTAAAGGTAGATGACCCGATCACATTCCGATTTTCAACTTGAACTTTTCTATTCTACATGAAAGGTCATCCTTAAAAAAGTCGTGTTCCAAAGTTTGAGTTGCATAGCTCTTATGGTTCTTATTTTAGACGCACAAGATGCTGTGAACTGTACCCATTGAGTAGTACACAAACTATATCGGTGGTTACCACCATTCGCGGTAATTCGACGTTATTTCATCGATTTCTCTGTAATTATACCGATTTAGGCCGTCAAATTTCAGTATGATGATGAGAAAAATACAAGCTTTCATATGATATAAAAATCTCCGTATGTTTGAAATAATTCTGTGTTACGAAAATGTGATCGGGTCATCTACCTTTAATAGGTGGAAATAAGTTCGATTTATAATTTTTCCAGTTAGAATGAATGTCCAAACCTATAAAAAATCATACTTTTTACATCACAATCCTCTAATTGCAATTTTGTGATATATTATCATTTATATCAAGTAAGCTTTATTGAAAATGAGTGAGATTTTTACTGAATCGGTTTTCTTAAATACCTTGCCCACCTCTTTATAAATGCAGCACACATTTCGAGTTGCTAACTAGAGACTATCTATACTCTATTTGGCTTTCTCTGGACAGTGACGTAACCTAACAGGCGCAGATTTTACACACGCGTATGTATTTTCCGTCTTTGAACGCTTGTGTGTATACGCCAGCGCCTCGTGAAGGCGCGCACGTTACGTGCTGCAATTAGTAGAATACTCAGTTACGTCACTGTCTCGTGATGGCCAAATAGACTATATAGTAAGAGATTATATACATATATGAATAATAAATAATGTAAAGTTTACAAAATAAATGTTCTTTATGTTTTCACCTTGTAAGTTCTATACTCTGTATTATAGAGTTTTTGGGCGACATTACATGCGTCTGTCTGTGGCACAATCATTGATATTACTCAATGTTCACTTTACTTGGTATATGGGTGTTATAGGAAACTTTCTCAGAAATTCAGATTTTACATTTATATTTCAGTTGGACCAGGGGTTGTTCTTGGGATATGGTCAAAAAGGTAAGTTTTCAATATTTTAATAGGTAATCAATAATTCTTGATTGATAATTGAAATTTGAATGCAATTTTTTAATTTCTTGTAAAATGTTTTATTAACATGTAAATGCTAGTTTTGACAACAGACGTTTGCTTTTAGAGTAATATCAACAATTGTGCCACAGACGGATGCAATTAACATGGCCCAAAACTCTCTATGGATAATATCACAATGACAGTGCTTATACAATAGGGCTGTTGTCATTTTGTCGACAGTTATGTTGACAATGGTAATCTCCTATCATCTTCAATAATTTAAAAAAAAGAAAATATAAAATTTATGTAATGTTTACTCTAAAGAAATTGAACTATGGCCATGAAAATTATCAAAAAGTAATGGTTTTCTTAAGGGGGCTGTGCACCTTCAGGTACAGCCTCCCTAAAACTGCCGTAACTTCTTTATTATTTATTAAATCTATATAAAAGTATACATTTTTTTTGCAGAAAAGGGTTCAATGAATCCAAACATGATCATGAAATTGACCATTTTGGGAGAAAATGATAAAAAACACATTTTTTGACCCATTTTAGGTTCTGCAAAGATAACTCAAAATATATTTTGTTAAATTTTATCTAACTAGTTTTATTATATTCCTCATGTAATTCCCTAGGAATCTTTTTTTTATTGTTATTTTACTTTATTATTTTTTGAATTATCGACCAAAAAGTGCCAAAAAATATGATTTTTTTACCAAAAAACGTGATTTTCACGATTTTGGAGGTTAAAAATCATGTTTTTTTAGCACTTTTTGGTCTATAATTCAAAAAATAATAAAGTAAAAATTAAAAAACCCCATCATTCCTAGGAATTGCATGAGGAATATAATAAAACTAGTATGACAAAATTTGGCAAAATATATTTTGAGTTATCTTTGCAGAACCTAAAATGGGTCAAAAAACATGTTTTTTATAATTTTCTCCAAAATGGTCAATTTCATGATCATAGTTGGATTCATTGAACCCTTTCCTGCAAAAAAATGTATACTTTTATTAAGATTAAATGAATAATGAAGAAGTTACGGCAGTTTTACGGAGGCTATGCGAAGGTGCACATCCCCCTTAACTAAAACTATGTGTTTCATGAGAAAAGAAGAAAGGTTATAAAATATCATTCTCTTTTGGTGTTCTACCAATGGTAATGGCAAAGGTGTTTTTTGCTGCCATCTATCAATATCAGCGTTTAATTTACTTGCACATCAACAACTAATAAAGTCAATGACAACAACCCTAAACAATGCCCTTCCCATGAGGATCGTCCATAGATGTGGACTAATTAAAATGTTCACAAAATGGCAATGATGCTTTTCTCTACACAATATTGTAAGGATGACTTTTACAATCTACAGCAGTAATAGTACTGATGCTTTTCAATACATAAAGTACAATGTTAATGGATTCTTAGATTTATACAGACCTACTACTTATTTCCAGAGGATACAAAGTGCAGTAATTTTGTGACTGCTTGAGAATTTGCAGAATCATGCTGCTGATTCTGGTCATCCATTTTTTTAGGCGTAACAATCCTATCAGTACTTAGATTGTAATATTAAATTTTTAACAGCAGCCCCTTTTTACACATACAAGAGAAGTGGTTTTGATGTCACTAAACATTCAAATTTTCTAAAGTTAAAGAGCAAATTGGAGATCCTCATAGAAAACCTATGACCCTATATAAAATCACTGTGTGCTATTGAAACTGGTGAGCTGTGATTTATTTCACACAAATTGTCGCTGCTGAGCATACATTAGGCAATGATATTCCATAGAAAATAATCTTAATGCAACTGTTTAAGGTTGGTATGGTTACTTACTTCATAATAACTATTAAAGTAGCCACTCGATTTTTGCAAATACGATCTCCAATTGCAAGGGAAGAAATTTGCTAATTTAATGTATATCTAAGATTTTTGATACCGATTACCGATTAAATTAGTTAACATTAAAGCACCTGGCCAGGAAATGGTAAGTGTACTACTGTTCTACTGGGAATATGCTCACATGTCACAGTCATATTTCAGATTGAACACGGTACTATTGCACAAAACGTAAAATTCATCTTAAGACGAAGAGTTATATAATTCTTGGTAAGTTTTTAACTAAGGGACTTCAGTAAGTTCAAGTTCAACTCTTGTCTAAGAATTCATAAGTCGAACAAATTCTTAAATATTATTCTTAAGAATAGCTCTTCCAAAGTTCATTTTAAGATTAATCTTAACTCTTATGCAATATAGGGCCCTGGTTGCCTTACGATTGGACTTCTCATAATTATTATACCTTGTTCACCTGACTCTATGCAGTGACATCGGAGCGTATTCTAGTGATCGACACATCATTTTTGCATGAGTGCTGTGATTTGTATTGGATTGCTATGGTATAATAATCATGCTCATGACACATGGCTGTAATCAGTGGAAGATGCTCTGATGTCACTGCATAGAGTGATGAACAAAGTATGGGAACTAATCTACAACAATTGTTATCATTTTATGATTAATAAGTATCAGGGATGCAAGACTTCCGGAAATTTCCAGAATTCCGGAAATTTGGCCATAAAAAAAAGAATTCCAGATTTTTTGTTTGTTTTTTGTTTTGCATTTCCAAAATCGGATGATGATATTTCAGCATAAAAAGAGTCAAACATATTTTTTTTAGGGGGTGATACCCTATAGCCTATTCTCCAGACAAGCCCTTATAAAAGTTTGACACCGCGTGCAAATGCTTGGGCCGTCTGGCCAAGCTCGTGTAAAAAGTTCAGGAAATTGATCAATCACCCACTTGCATCCCTGAAGTATACAAGCCAATATTTTAGCACACAAATATTCTTCAAAAATGTATATACAATACATGCAAATGATTAATATATACACACAAAAAACAGACCAAACTCCTTTCTTAAATTATTACTCATTGATTAGACATGAACAATATTACCAATCTTTACTTTATAATTATAATAAGATATTTCTTACAGTGAAAGTATTTTAATACTTTATAATAATCAGAACAACAATTAGCTATTTATGCATTACATGCTATTATATATAACAAATCACAATATATTGACTTAAATGCCAGCTAAAACAAATACACACTCGACAAACAATAAATATAGAACCATTTAATATTTACACTAGGGAATCAAAGAATTAAGATTGATTCATTTGTTGAGTTCCGTCTTCCAATCCCTCTATATGACCCCCCCCCCCCCCCCCAACCCGATCCCAGGATTAGGATTAAATCATCCACAAATTGTAGAATGACAATACCTAACTGGATTTTCAGGCATTTATTAGTTTTTCAATAATTGAGTTTAATTCAATTCATTTGAAGTTTGCACTATTTGCAAATAACACTTTACTTTTTAACAAAATAGTAGCATATTTCTGGTTTAAATACAATTGTATGTTTAGTAGATAATACATGTTGGCACACCCTGTATGATAAATATAAGCAGAAAATTGAAATATTTTACTTTTTTAAGAAAATGCAATTAAAAAACCCAAATATTAAAAACAGCAATTTCTGAATCAATTTGTGATTCTTACATTACCCTGCAATATGATATACCGCATTTACTCCATTAACCCCCCCCCACCCCCCGTTCTATTGAATTTGTATGGGGTCGTCAGGATTTTCCGGGGGGGGGGGGGGGGGGGGGGGGCGTTAATAGAGCAGGGCTTTTATTTGAGTAAATACGATAGATACTATAGATTCAATGGTATGATACACCATTTTCAGCCTAGAATTAAACTATGTTAGGCCAATTAAAAATTGTTTCTGAGTTTACTGTTTCCCACACACGTCCAAAATTTAAAATTGCAAAATATTTAATTACTTGATTTTTATTTAACTTTTCTGCTTTAAAATGACTTTGAGTTAATGTCATTTGCAACTTTCTGACTTTTATGATATTAGATATGATGATTTATAAACAATGAACATGATTGTATTATACTTGGTTGTGAAATTAATCATAGTTGTAGAATAATTGAATGAAGAGTCCACAAAATAATGATTGATATTGGTTGCGACCAGTTGTTTCAAAATACAGAAAATAAAAGATAATAACAAAATTGATATTAAAAATCACCTCGCCCTTTTTTAAACCTTGAAACTGTAAACTCAGAATCTATTTGAATTAGCCTGAACTTCACAGCCATAATGTTATAGATATTTGGTGAAGTTATAAACATCATTCTCGGACCAGAATATCTATTATATCTCATCCTCAGCTACAAATAGGTTAATTCCTAGACTTTAAAAACATACCCTGTTTTAATAAATTCCTAGACTAAAAATATACCCTGTTTTTACTATTGTCTAATCTAAGAATTTAAATAAATAATTATTTGGACTAGAAATTTATCCTATCTAACCACAGGCTTAGATAATTCACAGACTAGAAATAAACCCTGTTATTACTATCATCTAATCTAAGAGTTCAGATATTTCTTCGACAAGAAAGCTAGAAGTTAGATCATTCCCACGATTAGAAATATACTATGTCTTACTGATACCATCAAGAAGTTTATAGTCTATTTAATTCCTTTGGACAGGCGCAGCATTGGTGCACATGGACAAGTACTTATCTTTAGTCTTTCCATGTGAGGGTGTTTATGCCAACGTCTCAAGTATGAGCATAATATACCCTGTCTTAATAATATTTCAGTCTACACTTCATTAATCTACCTCTGTACAGTTACATCAGAGGTTCTCCAGTGAGCTGCACCTGATTATCCAGTGATTAACTGTAATACACTGGTGTATCTACCCATACCCATGCAATCAAAGAAAAAATGCAGCACCTGTGTGTAAAGGTACGGTTGATCACTGAAATACACATAGATGTCACTGCACAGAGGTAGATAAATAAAGTATAAGTAGGACCCTTCTTACACTATTCCCTCTTTGCACGGATCCGCCATTTGTGAGAAGAGACACAAACTGGTACCGAGTAACTACATGTAGTTTGAACTCTCTGTGCACAATATGACTGGTCATGCAGTGAGACATTGTGAAATGATACAACACTTTCATTCAATCTGATTCCAGTTCGTCCCGGTGCTGTCTAGATATTCACAATCTAACTACTGACATAAAGTGCGCCTCTGAGCAGCCATTATGGAGGATGTGAACTGATTCTAATATCTACATAGGCAGCCGTGCTGTGATCTTGATGAAATGGCACGTTAAACAAGCCTATTATGTATGCTCTCCTCACAAATGGTGGATCCGTGCAAAAAGCGAATATTCTGTGACAGATCAAGTTGGGAGGTGAATCCAGGGCACACATTTGTGGTTAGGTGCAGCACTTTCTGCACCACAACATACATTCTTCTTTGATCGCGTGGATGCAAACCCCATCACATGTTGATCACATTTCATGATCCCTTCCAGTGGCAGATACAGATGGGGGCAGAGGCCCCCCCCCCCCATAAAAGTTGACAATATCCTTTTTTTGTGTACCACTTTACCTTTTTTCAGTTTTTCAGAGGCATAGGTAGGTTCCGTCGGTACATTTGCCACTTGTACTATGCAATTTTTTTTGGCCAACCACCACATCGCTACCCCCCACCCCACTTAGCTGAATTTCACGAGCTGACGGCAAAAACAATTGGGACCTTTTACGATTTTTTGGGAGGTACCAATTAAAAAACCTTGGTCAGCCCCCATAAATTTTAATCCTGGATCCGCCACTGCCTTCAGAATAATATAATATACACTGACTTCACCTCCCAACTTGAGCTGACAAGAAGTACGGTATACAATTATGCACTATCTACATTATGTACAAATGAGAACTAATCGTCAGTCTCAGACCCAAATATTAATTATGTTTAATCAACATATGTGATGTGATCAAGAAAAATGAGTCAGAGGTTGCTAATATTGATTTTGAGATATTTTGAGATATGTTTTGAAAACCCTTCATGTTCTCATATCTTTGGAATTAATTATCCATTCTTAACGGGTTTTTTTGAAAATGTTGTATTGTAAATGGTCAATATAATCATGTAGAAATCTAAAAATGTTATATTTTTGACTTCAGACTCATTTTGCTTGATAGCTTCACATATGTGACGTGTTCTACCGTAACCAGACGAAATTGGGCATAGCTCCAAACTGAGAAATAGCCCAAAACATAATTGGGGTGATTTTTTGGGAATTTGGGTTTCTGGTCAATAATTAATCTTCAGAGTATTTATAACATTATTGTCAAATATTCAGATCAAAAAAACATCCTAAATGTATGTTTCAGTGATTTAAAGGGCTTGAAAATGATGTAACTCCGCTTTGGGAAGTCCGATTAAAAAAAGAGAGGTACCATTGTAAAGCTGAAGATCTCTACACTAATAATCAATTACTAACTGAATTTTGATACCTTGCCCAATTGTGACTGGTTTCGGTAGAACACGTCACATATGTTCTTATCACAATCTCTGTCCAGAATGACACTGTCAAAATCCAAGATACCCTATTTGTAGGATGTCTAAAGGTGGAACTCTATCTGATCATTCTGACACTAGAATATATAAATATTTTTGATATAGTTAGTACTATTAACCATTATTAACCCTAACACAACCAAATATCACAAAATACCACGACCTTACCTATCTCCCAGCGAATGCGTGGACAGTTTTCCATGACATATCAACCAAGACTATATAGTGAGCGCAATATACTGTGGGAACGTGAAGCTGTTAGCCGTGGCTTGCCTGTACGGTCTGGCGCTTGATATGCGGAGGGTCCCTGGATCAATTCCTGGTGGGGGAGCAGCGATTTATTTGTTCAAACTTCTTCAAAATCCTTGTTTTTGTTAAAAAACAGGCTGGGTAGGGTTAGGGTTAATTTGAATTATTGATTATCAAATATCAGTTTAAGATAGGACCGGAGATCATTTTTCCTCCGACTATAATATCTATTATATCTTAGTATAAGATATAAGGACCTTAAATGATTTTCATACCAATGTTATATTCTGCTTGATATCGTAGAAGCAGAAACTATTTCTCATTAGAAGCTGGTGAGTATACTTTTTCGGATAGCGAAGTACTTTTTTAGATTTCTGCTTGGTGGACAGTGCCACTACTTCTTTTAAAACCCTGTGGATGACATACATTCATGAGATTTACTAACCCACATACAATCAATCAAATTGGTCCAGTTATGTCCAAGTAGGAGCATACCTGTACGACTCAGAACGTGCGACTTCATATTTTTATTTGAAAACCATTCTGTAGTTGTAACATAATATATTACCTCTACCTTTTCAAGCTAATTCATTTCTGAAAAATCACTGTTTAAAACACTGTTATGTTTTTTGTCGATTCTAACATACACCTTGTGTCACTTTTATCAATCTCAACACTTGATTGGTCACATCCAAGTCACCTGACCCTACTTGATGACATCATAATGTACATTCTGGTAGGTTAGTTACACTATTCTCGAGTATATCCATCCACGTACGTCGCGTCAATCCTCTTGTACCAGCAGGGTCCTATCTCCGCCAAAACCTTGACCAGCTCTGTACCGCCTGACAGTGACCATCGTTAAAAGTGTTGCCGCTACCGTTGCGAGGATAGTACACACGACTGACACGGCTAACGCCCAGATTGGCACTGAAATAAAAAAAGAAGAGGGTTGGTGGGTAAGTATATATATTAGATCAGATCTACCAGTTCAAACATTGCAGCTAATAATCGGTTTTGTTTCTTATAATTTGTTGGTATTTTTGATGCTCTTGTCAACATAATGTGACGTGATCAAGCGAAATGAGTCGCATGTCGGCAGTTTTGAAATTTGATATTTGTCCATCATTTAAAAGCAGGTGAAAAAATGCTACAGTATGGTCCAACCCCCACTAAAATTGAACTTCTGGTTTTTAAGTTACAAACAGTTTACCAACTGAGAAAATCAAGTAAAATATAAGAATTTGTCACTTCTTTTTACTAAAAATCAATATTCCCGACATACGACTCATTCCGCTTGATCTTGTCACATATAATCTTCAGTGAGCTGCAATAAAACAATCAAGTCTTTCCTTCATCAATTACCCTCTACAAGTTTAGATTGCATTCAGCTATATTTCAGGAACAAATTGCTTTTAGAGGTACCCGTTCATACCATGTACTTACCAACATCTAGAGGAATACTTTTGCAGTTGGGTATTGGGTTGGAGCATCCTTGTTCATCAGTGTTGTCCCCACACTGATCTATGCCATCACAACGCCAGGACTCGTGCAGACACAAACCATTGTTGCACTTTTGATCGCAAGCTGTTGTTGAAAAAAGAAAATGTTTGGGTACCCCACATTATTGAACAGTCATGTATTCCAGATTGGGAATAGAGTAGAAGGCTTCTTTCTGGGGACATTTGACAAATGTTTCTATTGCGTATTATACCGCCATTGATATGACTTTGTACTTTGGAGATTCCTTTGTAGTAGTGAAGAACCAGATATGTCTATGTGATTCAAAATAATTGGAACTTGATTCCTAAAGGCTGTAGGGATCAATCATAATGGACTTGAGGTAATCTGGAAGCTAACTTGGTTCATGTGTATGTATAAAATCTGAACAACTAATTAAGAGCAGGTATTTAAGATAAGATAGTTTGCCATTTTATACTTGCTATGCCAAACCCAGCCTTTAAATCTATAAATTGAAGCTCCGAAGGCATATATAAACACCAATATAACACTTTTGCCTAATATCGTGAACCTAATCATTACATAAAGACTTACTGTAGGTGCTGTACTTCACCAAGAATGGAAATCCAATTTCCGTTGGACTATTCGGATGGAATAAGTAAGATACAAATATGCGGCTTGTCCTTGACAGTATCTGGGCATTGGTGCTGATATTGGTAGCATTTTTGGGGTTCTCTGGTAACTGAAGTAGATCCGAGTCAAAATTGGGTCCATCTCTAATCTCAAACCAGTTCCTAGAGGTTGAAACACAAAAATAGCCACATTAATCATATACCCTGTTTACTTTCCACTGTGCAGTGACATCAGAGCATGTTCCAATGATTATAGCTTAACCCACAAGTTTGTCTCAGAAGACCAAGCATGTAGATTTTAAAATTCGAATTTCAGCGCATAATTTTTATTCTTGAACTTTTGAAAATGATACTTCATCAAATTTTAATTTCACATTGTGAAGTATCATATCAACTTCATTTTCTTGCTTACAAGAGTAAAATTGAAACATGCAAATAGAAGTTGAATATAGTTCAACAAAATGTAATTTGTTTCTACTACTGTAAAAGCTGAAATGTTTATTTTCGCGCTTTTCACGAAAATATTGTTTTCAACATTCATGCAGTGCATCCAGAAGGTCGCCAGCGAAAATAACAATTCGCGAAATGTCTATGATATCAAAATGCGCGAAAATATTGGCTTTTACAGTATACTTTGCACGGTAGTGTTAAAATATACACTCCACAGAGCCTGTCTCATGTTTTAAAAAAAATACAGCATTTCGCATAGCATTTTGTACTGCTTCTGAGATTAACTTTTTTTTTGCCTTATCATTGCTTGTATGATTTTCATGTACTGGCACACATATCGAGGGCTCGGAACCACAAGGCCTCATCTCCATTTTTTCAAAAATGAGATTATGGTATCAAAATGTTCAGAAAGAAATTCTCTTTCCAGTAACACAGCCTTATCTCCATAACACAACCCCTTTCAAATTTATAGCCAGTATCACAAGGCCTCATCTCCATCTCCCCAATGTATTTAAAAATCTTCAATAGTCTTTTTCTCGAAATTCTCAAAATGGAGATAAGGCCTTGTGTTTCTGAGCCCTCGATATATGCACCCAAGCAATCATACCAGTTACATAATGCTGTATTAATCTGTGAAATATGCTCTGATGTGACTGCAAAGAGATAGCTGAACCTAGGGAGTATAGTTGCCCTTGGCTGTAGTACATGCAGATTGGTGACCAAACTACTGTATAGGAACTGTATCCATTGGCAGGTGATTCATGAGAATGTATGCTTGATTGTGAGAATGTGGCTTGTATAATCCATGCTGAAATGTGTTAAAATGACCTTAAACATGAAAAGCAGTTTAAATCTTAAATCACTGTACACTTTTGTATAGTCTTTACAAAACAGTAATTCACTGTGCATCATGCACTATATTTTTTATAGAAAATTGAACAAAGTTTAATGTGTTTGTGCGAACTTCAGAGTGTGTGCCCAATTGCATAGCACAAATCACACTTTGCATAATCTTAAAGGAGTTGTTACTTCGAATGTGAATGGTTGTTATGCTATAGTCTGATCAATTATTGAAGAAACAAGTTATGAGCTACGTGATTGATCTAGCGCCAGTGCTAACAATTGTGTTTGTGCATATTTTTGAGCTTAAGCGATCTGATGCACCATATGCAGCTTGTGTTTGAACACATTATGGAGCATTCATAGTACACGATGCTTGACTATAGTTTTTATCTATTTAAATCTATGCTGTATATGTAAGAATAATGAGTTTAGCAAAAGAGGGAAAATATGTGCTACCAGCCCAATTGACCTTAAATATGTTTTTGTTCATTTTTTAAAAAACTTTTTGAATTTTTTAAACAGATTTTTGACAATTTTATTTTTAAAATTCTAAAATTTGTTGAACTTTTAAAAATATTGAAAAGTTTATGAAATATTATTAAAAAAAGAAAACATTTAAAAAAAATAAACACCCACCCTTGAATGATCATTCTGCCTGTAGAACAGGGGTTTTTTTCTTCTTATTTTGATCATTCGATGGTTAAAGGTCATGAAGTTGATTGTATGTAAGGTAATTATGTCAGTTTCAACTATATATCTGAAATATTTGCTGAGAATGTTAAAAGGCTGACTCAGAATAATACATATGTATTGAACACAGTTTTGTCCTCACCAAACCCAGGTGACAGTGGGTATGTGCGTTAAATAAGGAAATAAAACAAACTTACATTTAGGATGAGTGCATATCAAAGTCAACTGACTCTCAATAAAAATGGAATAGTTTGTTATCTTTGACTTCACTAAACTCAGCCAGGGGAAATGGATACCAACATACATGGTGAGTCAGAAAGAATTGGCGCCATGGAAATTTACCGCCTGCATTGAAGAGTGGTGTGATAGTTTGACCATCCTGTGTATTGGCTATACAATTGGAGGCTTCACTAAAATGAGTGTAACATGCTAACACAATGTTCAAATTTGAAAATCAAAAAACCATCCAACAACAACAACAAATTAATGGTCTTTGTAGCACTACCATTGGTTTAATATATGCATGCCTGAATTAATATTATGACACCTTTGCAACCCCGAAAATGCCTGTTCTTTCTGACTTACCCTGCATATGCATGAAAAGTTGAACAGATTTGATGTGTATAGAGCAAGAGTGAACATCACAGTAATACATATGATCAAGTTTGTTTACTATTACTTGAGCTCTATCTTATCACACACTTCATACACAGATGATCCAGTATTATATGGACCTGTAGGTAAACTTTGTGAGGTGAGGTGATGTCAGCACAAAGTCTAGTAATGAAAATCACATTGCGCAGAGCTCCATTAAAAATTGGCTTTGCACCTCCACAATCCATGAAGATTCAAAACCATAATGCAGAAATTATACTGTGTATTTGACTAAAATGCATGAGGTGACTGACACAAAGTATAGACCATTTCAAATCCAAAATATTTGATCGGTTCTGATGCTTTGTTTTCCAATCTCGATTTGAAATGTTCTATTGGTGCATGGATAGGTAGACATACTTTACTATAGTTAGTTTTTATTCCATGTTGACATGAAGCCACCGCCTTTGCCTTGTTTCCATGATGATTTTTCCAGCCGGATAGCCACCTGGTGTGTTTGATTTATATAATGTAAACTTAGACAATAAATCACAACACCTCAGGTGGCATCCCAGTCTAGTACAGATAGGCTAAGACGATCAGATCCCTAGTGATGTAACAGTAGATCCCATACCACTAAGAAACAATTACTAGCATTGACACCAGTGTTAAAATATATCAGCCATAAACAGCATTAACTGATCTTAACAATTTCCATGCGGCATTCCAAAATTTCAAAAATTGGTTTCAAAAATGTCAAAATTATTGACTGCCATTACCATATTTAGAATCACCATGAGAAATGCATTGAAATAAGTACAAACATGCTTAGTATTGGTTCAGTAACCCTAAGATAGGCCTTGAAAGTTGGGAAAGGTTTCTGAAAAACCTGTTTTGTATATGTTAAAACCAATAGCTGCGTGAAAAGTGTTAATCTTGAAAATGAACAAGCGCTTCTCATTAGACTAAAGTCGTAAGCAATGAAGTTGAAAGAGACATGTTATACTCTGTCATTATACCTCTGTACAGTGACTTTAGAACATATTCAACCAATTGATTCAGCATTTATTTCAGGGTGTCGTGATTTGTTGTTGAATAGGAATAACACGAGCAATAATCAGTTTAGATTAACAAGGTATAGCCAAATAAATAACATATTTAAAATGGTTTTAGAAATAATTCGTTCTCAACAAATGTTTAGATATTAACTGAAACATAATTAATACAAATACAAACAAATAATATAATTCATATTAAAATAAAGAAGAAGATATACAAGCTCCCTCATTAGTACTAATAATTCTCATGTAGAAACATCTTGCATCTTATTCTCAGTCAAGTTAGTCGGTCATTGGTCGAATTGTCTAGTTGACCTACCACTGGCATGTTTGATTTATAACATGTGTCTAATGAATCAATACATGACATGCGGTAACTCAACCAGGAATGCATCCTGGGTAAATGTTGTGTCTTCAATCCCACTCATCATCAGGACATGGTATAGCTAGAGAGATGCACTGTGGGTATGAGGCTTATCATTAGCCTGCTCATATCCATTGATATCCATTGGTAGCTTACTGTAAAAGTAGAAATTTTCGCGAGGTTTTTATTTTCGCGAATTTCGCCAATCAATCCTCACCCGCGAAAATATAAACTCGCGAAAATTCATAAATAAATACCGTTTTGTTCACAAATGTTGAAAATCGCGAAAATAAAAATTTGCGAAATGCATTTTCGTGAAAATATCTTCTTGCGAAAATATTGACTTTTACAGTATTCAAAAATGCATTATGGATAGGTAATGTTAACAGTCTACAAACCCATATTCAATAAGACAGACAATCCATAAATGTATCCTGTTTAGATAACATATGCGATGTGATCAATCAAAATGAGTCGGAAGTCGCAAATATCAATTTTTAGATATAAACACCATTGGATAGAATTTCTTTTTTGTTCTAAATTAATTATACAATTAATTGTATAATTTACAATGGGTTTTTCTGCAAAATGTTGAATTAGAAATGACCGCTACAATGAAGTAGACACACAAAAATGAAATATTTCCGAATTCAGACTCATTTTGCTTGATCGCATCACATATATGCCAATACCAAAAGTAACAAATTTCAATAGACTTACGATGGATAATTCTGCTCATCCAACAGCTGGCGATTGAATGTAAGTTGCACAACTATGGGTTTGTCATCGTCTGCTTTATCTGTTGATGTCGGAAGGTCCACAATCCACATACAGGTGGTATTCTGGGTGATGTTAGCCGGATAATGAGGTGTTTGCAATGTCCCCTCGTTAGCAGTCATGTGACCACCGCAGTCTGAAAAAACAAGGAAATAAAAAAATATTTTCTATATATTAGGGTGGTATCATGGATAATATTGAGGTATTTTTAATATTCCCTTAGTAGAAGTCTCTGAGTCACCGTAATGCTTTTGACTTGATTCAACTGAATTCACATGAGTTTCAGAGGCTGAATTTCAATGCGGCAAGCATGATATATGGAGAATTGAAACGGCGTCTTTGTCGTATTTTTGGCTTCAAATGGCATCAATTGACATCAAATAGCTTCCAATGGCATCTAAAAGCTGCGAATTGATTCAAATGGCATCAATGATGCCATTTTAAGTCATATTTGGCATCAGTGAAGTCATATTTGGCATCAGTGAAGTCTTTCTTGGCATCAGTGAAGTCTTTCTTGGCATCAGTGACGCCAATTTGGCATCAGTGAAGTGATTTTGGCATCAGTGAAGTGATTTTGGCATCAGTGAAGTTATTTTGCCATTAGTGAAGTTGGTTTGGCATCAGTGAAGTTATTTTGGCATCAGTGAAATCATTTTGGCATCAGTGAAATCATTTTGGCATCATGTGAAATCATTTTGGCATCAGTGAAATCATTTTGGCATCAGTGAAATCATGTTGGCATACTAAATTGAAGGTATTAATGCCAAATTGGCAGCACTGATGACAAATATGACTTCACTGATGCCAAAATGATTTCACTGATGCCAAAATAACTTCACTGGTGCCAAAATAACTTCACTGATGGCAAAATAGCTTCACTGATGCCAAAATAACTTCAGTGATGCCAAGAAAGATTTTACTGATGCCAAATATGACTTCACTGATGCAAAAATGGCATCATTGATGCCATTTGAATCAATTTGCAGCTTTTAGATGCCATTGGAAGCTATTTAATGTCAATTGATGCCATTTGAAGCCAAAAATACGACAATGACGCCGTTTCAATTCTCCTATAGTGATCTTTTGTTACAAAATAAGAAAAATGGTGAAAAAACATTGTAAAACCAGACTAAATGGGCCTAAAACAGGCTGAAAATAATGTGAAAGGATTTCCTATTTAAATAGGAAAATTATCATGCATGTGTGCACTTAAATTGAATATTACACATGGAAAATCATTTCTATGTTCATGCAGCAAGCTTGACTATTTAGAATTATGTCCAAAACAATATTATGGTGACTACAGTCTGAACAAACAATAAAATGTGTGGACAACTTCAGCCAGATACTGAGGTGTTTCCAACTGGCCCATTTTAACAGTTTGAAAGGCAATACAATCTCATGTCAGCCAAAATAGCATTGTTGTGGTTGACTAAAAATTATCTTTTTCTCTTGAGTCTCTTACACAGGCAGGTATACTCAATTACATTCTGTAAGGAGAACCAACCATGCTAAAGTTGGTAAAGAGTTTGAGGAAAAGGAACATAACTATAAATACATACCTATAGCTTGGTAGTAAATCTTGAACCCTCTATCGGGATAAGTAAACCTCGCCGTACTGTTAAACTTTACCCACAATTCATTGCTGCTAACAATGACATCATTTGGTCGGACACTACCAGAGAATTTCATATCACTAGGATCAACGTCTGATGTTGGTAAGCTCGTCAAACTGACATAGTGGTTATCTGCAATGTGAAGCTCTTCAAAGATGACGTGTAAGAGATGATTTTCTTTGACGATGATCTCCCAAGTGCAGAGGGCATTCAGGGGGTATGTGCTGGGGTATTCTGGAGATGAAATGTAGCCATGTTGGGCTACGTTATATACGCCTCCACATCCTGCAAAGAATGATACAAGCAAGATTAGACGATGCTTTTAACAAATATTGAACATGTGCTGCCACTGATAAATCATTAAAGAATCATATTTTTGTTTGTTTTGTAAGGATGCATGCAGTCTTGGGTTTGAATATGAGTTATACACCCAACAAAATATGTAAGTTCCCCCTAGCATATACTAGAATATTTCCAAAAATATTTGATGGACTTAAATAATTTTCAGCTAGAAAGATGCACCCAATTGTTAGGCACATTTTGATACCAAATTTGTTGGCCTTGAGACAATGCAACGATAAGAAATTGTGCCATTTATCAATTTTTATACAGAAAAAAAAGTGGCACTAAATCTCACTGGCTATGGCTGGTTTTGTCTATGTATTGAAACATATGACATAAAATCGCTATAAATTTCCAAAATTGTGTAGCAAAATATGAGGATTGAGGAGCATTTTGCACTGCTAAACACTTAATGCGGACCCTACACACCAGTCATAGCAATGAACATGTATTTACTATTAAAGATGTTAATAACTTCATCCAATGTTACCTGTCAACATTGTATAGCTGATTGAATACACCGACGTCCTATTGGCAACTATCGGCAAGTCGTAGTACACTATAGTGACTGGCGATATTGGCCACACGTAAACAGTGAGGGCGCCATTCCATTCCTGGTAGATGGACATCAGTTCTTCAGTTTCTCCGTTGGCTGAGACTTGAGATATTTCAATCCATTCGCGGTCAATCAGGTCCAATTGAAGAATGGATATCTTTAATAGTGAACCTGAATTTGTAGAAAAATAAAAGATAAATAGGTATTCAATTGAAGACTTGATATATTTCTAGAAATAATCTGTAATCTGCACAAGAAGTGGTAAATATAATTAAAGCAAAAATCCATATTCTATTAGTCCCAAGTAGGCACATACTGTGCATGGCCATATACTGTGCATGTTACTGTGTGCACCCAAAACCTGTACATTCTAGGGGTGCATTGTATTTGTGTGTTTCTCTGGCGCACATTTTGTATCAAGAATTATTTCTTTTGATCATAGGAAGCCCGAATTAAGTAAATATGGACCAAGAGCTACTTTTTTGACAAAAGTTATCGTCTGGTCCTATACTTTCCTATGCGAAATTTGAAAACACCACAAGCTAAAACTAGGCAACCAGGTGTAAAAAAACTCCCGCTCCCGCTTAATTCGAGACTTGATCATAAGTATGAAATCCCTTCATACCTATGATCAAAAGAAATAAAATCCATTACCTGCACAACAGCAAAATAAACCATGTGGTATAAAAACACTAAAACACTAGACAGAAAAAAAACAAGAAAAAAATGGACGCCTTTCCTCCTGTTTCCTCCTGCCTATAGATGGGTACACCCTTTTCCATCATCATGATATGCACATAAATGATATGTAAATCACCCAGTAAATGGTAATTTATGATACAGCTGCTCACCTGTGTGGGCGCAGAATGTGAATATATTCTATTGTACCCAACAAAGGCCAATGGCCGACGATTTGTACATTACTTAACACTTTCCACACGGCGTCTGCAGACGACATTCCAAAATTTCACAAAATGTTTTAAAAATGACATATTGTATTGAATTTCAATACCCTATTTGGTATCACCATGAGAAATGCATTGAAAGAAGTACAAACATGCCTAGTCTTGGCTCAGTTATCCTTGAGGTAGACTTTCTTTGAAAATTGGGAAAGGTTTCTGAAAAATCTGTTTTGTATATGGCAGAACTAATAGCTGCGTGGAAAGTGTTAATAATCACAACATTCTTTTTACTTTTAACTTCAAATTATTTATATAATGTAATGCCGACGAAGCTTCTCTTCTCTGTTACTTATTTGAATATAATATGGGTCAAGCGTCAAGTGCACAACACCCATCATTATACAATATTTTATTTATATTTCCACAATTGCAAATCAAATGTCCATTTACGCAAACAAAGGAATCAGGTCAACTCATATAAAAGTATGGAGAAGACAGAATTGTTCAATGAAACCAGGTTGCAATTAATATGACCTGACAATAATTAAATGCTTTATCAAAATATGGATATCACTTTATTGTATCATTTCATATTCATCATTGTATTGTATTGGATAAATTGCAATATTTCTGTAGAAAATGATGTAGGGATGTAGCTATAGTTTAATCAGTTCCAAATTGCAATGCGTAGGTGCAAATGTGTGTAAACCTGGAAGTGCGTACCAGTCCCTTAAAAAAAGCATCCTAATTGGTCAATCCTGAAACCGTCACATGCCGTGATTGGCGGCGCGTGACCTTAGACACGCTATTCATGAATATGCATGTCGAGATAAATAGTTGTTCGCGCCTGTCAAGCATTTTGACGCTGCGCCCCGCAAGCAACAACAAAATAAGCTTGCGTGAAATAACGCAAATTTATATCCAAGGAACTATGACAGGGAGTATAGTAGCGTAGTGATTTGTAGTGATGAGGAAGGTTAGGGTTAACGTGTCAAACTTTTAATAACATATATCGTCATAGTTCTGTCAAAACCTTGTATCTCTCTGGCCTTTTAAGCACGTATAAAGTTACACTTCCTATGTTGGGCATTGTACTCTGAATATGTTCAAGGTAAAAAAAACTATACCTATTAATCTTGTAAATGCTCTTGCCTCTGAACATGTATAAAGCAACACTTCTTGTGCATAGCCATTGGGCAGTTTTACTTTATACATGATGAAGGGCCGGAAAAACATACAATTCTTTGACAGAACAGTAACGATATTATCATTTCATTTTTACCTGTTGATAGATCTGGATGTATAACCCATCCATTCCATACCACTGTTGTCAACAGAGATTGCACACGGCTACCGGACGGACCATAGGCGTGCTGGTAGGAGTCAGCTGTTGATGAAATACAATGAAAAGAATACAATCATCACATACTGGTAGTAAATATTTAATCTATAGACTATGAAACTTGCCACAATGCACTTGCGCAAATGTTGATATGCTCACAATAATAGCACTTCCCCACAGGGTCGTGCCATTATTCATACATCAACATCAGCGCACATGCATTGATTTGTGTAATTTCTCTCGAAACAAAACATACACATTTATTGACCTATAATTGTTTGGCATAAAATGTGAACATTTCAAGACAAATTTGCACAATTTGTATACATATTCCTTTTCTTTCCTAAATGCTTTCTATTTGGTTTATAATTTTGTAAAGATGGTGGCCATAAAAAGAATGCAGGTACCCTGTCTAGTTGTCAGACAAGAGCAAAAGAGTTTAGCGGGCAAAATGATACAACTGTCAATGACATCTACAACGAACGCCAAATTAAAAACAAGGAAATCATTTCCTAAAGTACATTTACTGAAGTTTATATTAAGCTTAGGAAAAAACAAAGAAAACTGTTGATTTGTTTGTTTGTTTTTTAAATTCTTTTTTGAAATTTTGATTTTTGTTGTTGATTCTTTTGAATTTATTTTTATTTTTTGTTACATTTTGCATTTGTTTTTGAAATTTTTTGAAATTTATTTACAACTTCATCAATACTTTATGACAACAACAAAAACTGCCCGACTGATGAGTGTCTCTACCGTTTGCCTGTATAACAGATTGGGTTTTTGTAGTCGCCTTACCTGCAATCATCCTCAATTCTCCCTCACAGTTACCACCATTTCCCAGGTGTTCCGCTACAACAAGCATCATCCTTCCATTGGCAAAAGCCGGAGTTGGTTCATCAACTCCAACATCGGTGGCGTCGTAACGATGAACGAGCATATTCTCGTCTGGTCTCTGTCCCTCGTAAATGGAGACCCGCGATTGGGTGTCGTCAAAGGTGCAATTCCAGTACGATCTAAAGAGGGCGCTTTGGGAGTCCTCCGGTGCCACACACTGATAAATGGTGGATGGGACAGAGGCAGGGAATAACAGATCTGTGTTGTCAGTCACCAAACCACCACTATCTGTAATCAACAAAGTTAATAAGAGTTTTTCAGTCAAAATAGAGAAGGAGTAAGGGATATTTACCCCTACTTTTGGGAAAGTAGACCTGTAAAACTATTTATAAGGGCAAAAATATCAAATTATATTGGCACTGAGAGAAACGTATAGGAGGGGGCTCTCAATTTCCCTGGAAATCAGGTTTTTTGCACCTACATAATACTTGGGCATATACTTATAACTACCATCTGAAACCGTTACCCTATTTCGCCGTCTATCGTGTAAAATGTCACGATTTGGTAATTTTGATGTAGATCACATTGAAATGATTAGCATCACTCATCACATAAATTGCTTCCAACTGAATATCTATCTAGTGCCATTATTCAATACTTTTCTCATAAATTATTACCATTCAGGGTTCTTACGTACCTGAATTTCTTTTCTTTTCTTTCTTTCAAATTTCATTTTTTTCGGCAATCTCTCAGTGCCTCTTTAAAGGGGCATTGAGAGATGTATCCATATACTAAATGAGCAAATAACGTAAAGATAATCATCAACATAGCCCAAATCCAAAATGTCATACAATTCCGACATCACCTTCATGGCAAAATAAGCAAATAACGGCACTTTCGGGTTGAGATTTGCCGCGAAAGTCCGTGAGTAGAACGATGCATAACTTCCGAATTCAGCAACTGAGTTTCGATATGATCATATCGAAACTAAAAAAATCATGAAATTTTATATGATAAACGGCAAATGTTGGTTAACTATTTCAGATGGTAGTTAGTATATGCCTAAGTATTACTTTGATGCAAAAAAAACTGATTTCCAGGATAATTGAGGGCGCACTCCCATACATATCTCTCAATGCCCCTTTAAAGATTGCTTTTCCTCAACAAATGTATCAGGAGAAGCCATTGCTAACTTTATATAACCCTTGTAAGTTTAGATACAGGGATATTTTGAGAAAAAAATAGCTCTTATAATGAAAAACACTGACAGAAAAAAGACATATTGAGTGGTTTTTTTAAAAATTTTCAACTACTTTCTAAGCAGAAAACTTTACTTGATTCATGGTTCACGCTTTGACAATTTTGAACTACTCTTGGAAAACAAAATGACTAGATGCTCAAATACTTTTCAATATTGTTAAATTGAAAATTTCTTCATGATTGAAAATAATGATAATAATAACTTTTAAAAATTGACCCTTGAGTGTTTTCAAATTGCAACTACCATTTCAAAATGGAAATTTTTGCATGATTTATTGCTTGTGCTTTGCAAATTTTGACCTTTATTGCTTGCATTTAAATTAACAATTTGAAAGTCTATTACAAAAGAATTATACACCAAAGAAATATATTTGTACGCTATTGTTCTTGTGGCATGAAAGGCACATTGGTATCTTTTTGCGGAGTAAGTGATATTTATTTGGGTATGGTTGGATAAACTTTTTTGAAATTAACATTTTCATTTTACTCACCTTGTGCACTGATATTAATGCTGAAATATCCCTGGTTGTCGCTCTCATCTGATGTGAACTTGAGCCACAGAGACTGACCACTGGAAACCAGCCACGGTAAATCTGAAATATTGATAAAATATATATGTTAAATCATTCTTTATTCAGTTATTAAAACATATTAATATGAAAGAGCCATTCAAGGGTCCCAATATATCAAATAATATTGAAATTAATATAAAAGATTTTCATATAATATATCCTTTTATCTCACCACATATTTTCAAACATCATTATTTTTTATTTTGACTAATGCATAGAAGAGATTGAGAGGAATTTGTGATACATTGTTTTGACTATATTAACAATTTTCATTCAAGGATTTCACCAAGATTTATGATCTTTCCATTATTCATCATCTTATCTAAGTTTGTACATTTCATTAGGCGGACTTTAAGGAACCTAACTATTTGTACCCATATTTCTACAAAATCAAAAAAGTCACAGATAATTTTCTGTGTAAAGACCATTTTATTTTATAAATATCTTACCTTGACACTCATAATGACCCCACATCCTTCACCAAACAAATCTTAAATGTTGAGTGTTTCTTTCCTCTCCCCTCCCTTACCTAACTCCCATTCCATCCCTAATTATACCACCAACAAGGCTCAAGATAAGCGGGCGCTGTCCTCCTGCCATAGCGCCCGGTAATCCTGAAAAATAAACAACCGAGCGCTTATATTTTGTCCAAACCAGCGCCCGTTGATGATCGGTAAGCTTGCCTAAGACATCGAATTTCGATTTGACAATACGATTTAATAAAAAGTTAGCTCCCGGTAGACTGAAAGTAGCTCCTGGTTCTCAATAAATCCCATGATCCAGGCGCTAATTTTCAAAAAGTAGCTCCCAGTAAAAAAACTGTTATCTTGAGCCTTGACCACCAAGCTGAGAAAACACTCACCTTCATCTTGCAATGACCCCACAAACGTCCAGAGCTGATTGGACGATCTGCTTCCCCCATCCTTCACCGTGAGTACATCATTGTCATCTGACACATTGTATGATGTAGTTATAGCAACCAGTGTTGTCATGGTGATGGTACTTTCAACCAACCAGCGACAGTCCAGGTTGTTAGGGTAGGGCAAGGGATAGTAAGGACTCTGTATTTGTATGGCGTTATATGTTTCAGAAAGTTGTATACGACCACTGCATTCTGTAATGTAACAAAATGAGGTTCAATTGCTAGCTAAATATTTCTCAAATCAACATGACATAATTAGTATTTATGTAAATATACTAAATTGTCCTGATGACTGATAGCAAATTGAAGGACATCTTTGAACTCAACACTTTCCACGCGGCATGTCGTCTGCAGACGGCATTCCAAAATGTCACAAAATGTTTCTCATTTGTCAAAATTATTGAATTTCTGTACCATATTTGGAATCACTATGAGAAATGCATTTGAAATGAGTACAAACATGCCTATTATTGGATCTGTAATCCTTGAGATAGACCTTGAACATTGGGAAAGGTTTCTAAAAAATTATATTTTGTATATATATATTTTTTTAATATCCTTCATACAAATATGTTTTGTATAATTTATGGTAAAACCAATAGCCGAGTGGAAGTAGTTATACATATATAGATTATAATGCATTATGCCTCACTGCCAGTTGCCTCATGGCCACAGGATTGTAAAATAAGGCGAAAATATAACCCACACATGCAAGGACATACATTATTAACCAGTGTGACATCTAAAGAGCACTCCTATCATGCATTTAAGAAGAGCATTTTGTTGCCATGGATATCTTACCTGATGATACTTGTATAAAAGTTGCATGGACATTCGGAGGAGATCCAAGGCCAAAGGTCAAGTTGACAAACACTTGATTCTGTGTACTTATGACATCCGGGAGCCTCCAGTTACCTGTAATGAATACACAATCGATCAATCAATCAATCCATCAATCAATCCATCAATCAATCCATCAATCAATCAATCAATCAATCAATCACCTTACATAAAAGTATGCGAGGTTAACCTCACCCCAAAACAGTGAAACAGACATCTTAGCGGAATTTTGTGAGTTTTCAAGCATGCGCAGTGAGCTGATCGAAGTGCGTGCGAGTATGTTGGACTGTGGCCAGAAGAATATGTGTGGAAGGTCCATCAGAAGATATCTATTCGAACTTTGCATCTGTTGCAAGGCGTCCCGAAGGGACGAACTTCTGTGATGGCCTTCCATACTGGTTTTTCAAGCATGCAGTTTTTCATGTCCTGCCTAGTTAGTCCTGTATCCTCTGATAAAAGCTTGATGTAATTCTTTCGTGGTGGTCCTCTAGCCTTTTGTCCATGCTTGGGTTGCCACAGGAGAACTTTGGAGACTGTGCATGCACACTCTGCACTTCTGATTTCTTGATGCATGTAGCATGGATACCTTATCTGCATTATTAGTCAACTTGTCAATATGTTTGTTAAACAAGAAAAGGTTCATATAAATTTGAATTTTGTATGAAGTCAGCACTGTCATGTGATCACCCAAAAGGTGGTCATGTGACAAGTGGAGGGAAGTAAACACTACGCTGAATGAAGGGTCTTGATGACTTCGAACGCTACGGAGCTCAAACTTAATGGTTCAAAAAAGGTATCAAAATCATTCCTAAAATCATGATCGGACTCAATATCAATCTACATGCTTCTATGTCTGCACTGGTTTTTCATGAACTTGCAGCATCTATGAGGCATGCACTCAGGATTATTGAATAAACAAGGTAGAATGGAATTTGGGTCATGAGAGGTCGTCCTTTTTGAAAATAGGAATCACCTACACAAGTAATTAAGTGAGGCTGTCAAAATATCTGTGGTAATTAAAGAGATGTGTTGGAGGCTGCGCCCCTCAATTATGATAAAACTGGGATTAGTAAATTTATACAATTGTATTACATGTATGAACTTACACCTACAAGGATTAACAAAAATCAGCCCTCTTTGTACAACAAAACGTCAATTCAAAAAAATTACGTCCGACAGTATCCCCCTGCAGTACGCGTGATAAATAACGTGAACCATATTTGCATAGAGGGCGTTTTTCAATAAATAGCGATGGGATTGTCTTAATCAAGTTTTGCTGTGTTTTTGTTAGTAGAAACAACAATAATGGCAATTTTTATAGTTCATCTTGAATTCTGAAGTAAATTTAAAAAAAATTAAAATTGTCAACATCACTTAATGTCCCTTTAAGTGATTAGCGGCTTGGTGATAAATGAGGAGACTTGTTTTGATTGATTATACTAGAAACCCTATCAGCCCCAATCCACCCTCCATGTAGTATGATTACTTCTTGATTGCCATGACAACCAATGTAACACCATCTAACAAAGAACATTTGATACAAGTGATTTAGATATAAAAATATATTGAAAGTGTTTTTAATTTGTCAAATTGGATTAAGTCTAATTTTATTCTGGAACCTGAGTATACAGCTAATATCCGTCAATCTAATATTGGTTCATTACTGTTCATAATTTTCAGAGAATTTAAAGTCATGGAGGTGTTTTTTTTACATGGGAGGCAAAAATGAGTAATTAGCCAACACAAGGTACCACCATAGCATAAGCAAAAATGTTTACTGATAGTATATATTTTGTGTTTCCGACCATTATAATCTTCTTATAATGTATTTATTTATTTACTGTTTGACTGTAGAACAGGGTTTTCCCCATCATTTGAGTACCTTTTGATAGCTGGTTAACCCTAACCCTACTACGTCTCACACAAACCTCACAGCCAGCACCACTCGGCTTGCGCGCGCACAAGTTCTATCTCATGTAGCACTAAACTAAGGGTATATATGGTCTCCGATTTTTTAGCCTGTGAAGCCCTCCCCACGTGGCTGAGTGGTAGTATATCTCGCCTGTCACGCGGCCGACCTGGATTCAATTCCCGGGGCCGGCGGACATAATTTTCCCCATTTTTTATTGAACCCCCTCCCCCTGTTCTTCGTTCCATTCCCACTACCACGTTCTAGGGTTAGAGTTAAAGGGACATTAAGTGGTGTTGAAAATGTTAAATGTTTAAACATTTACTTCAGAATTCAAGGTAAACATTAACAAATTGCCATTATTGTTGTTTCTATTAACATAAACACAGCAAAACTTGATTAAAACAATATAATCGCTATTTATTGAAAAACGCCCTCTATGCAAATATGGTTCACGTTATGTATCACGCGTTCTGCAGGGGGATACTGTCGGACGTAAAATGCTCGTCCCAGCTGTACGAGCATTTTTGAATCGACGTTTTCTTGTACAAAGAGGGCTGATTTTTCTTAATCCTTATAGGTGTAAGTACGTTCATACATGTAATACAATTATAAAAATATACTAATCCCAGTTTTTATCATAATTGAGGGCGCAGCCTCCAACACATCTCTTAGTGTCCCTTTAAGGATGCGCTTTGTTTTGGAAAATTTCTGCAAACAAAATTGCCCTTTCTCTTTTCTGTTTTAGTACTACAAATTAACTGATAGGGCATGATTTGCAGATAGACCCCAAAGTAGGGTTTCTGTTTTAGTACCACAAATTCACTGATTTGCAGATAGACCACCCCATAGTAGGGTACAATGTCACTGCTCTGTGAACAGGATAAACAAATTCCGTTATGCACTTATCAATTGCAGTCCCGGCCCGGGGGACCCGGGGCATGGCGGGGACTATGCGGGGACCGTACGCAAACGTACAAAAAACGTTGCCCGGCTATGCGGGGGCGTGCAGCCGGGACGTACAAAGCGTGCCCCCGCTAGCCGGGGCATGTAGGCGGGGCGTAGCGGGGACGTACATTACTGAAAAAATAGGCCGGGCATTGTAGCGGGGGCGTACGCTAGTACACACATATGTACACCCGGGGCATAGCCGGGGCGTACACATACATAGCGGGGACGTACGCTAAGGTACACAAAATGTACACCCCGGCTATGGGGGCCGGGACAGTACGCCGTCGTACACTTTGTCCCGGCCCAGGGGGGCCGGGATCGTACGCCGCCGTACACTTTGTCCCGGCCCAGGGGGGCCGGGACTGTAGCGGGGGCGTACAAAAATATGTGCCCCGCCCTGCGGGGACCGTACACGACTGTAGCCGGGACGTCACATCGGGAATTTGTACGTCCCGGCCCTAATCCCCGCTATCCCCAGATCCCCCGGGGCCGGGGCTGCAATTGATAAGTGCATTATAGTCTTCATCAGATTGCTTT
This sequence comes from Ophiura sarsii, assembly GCA_035610835.1. Lineage (NCBI taxonomy): Eukaryota > Metazoa > Echinodermata > Ophiuroidea > Amphilepidida > Ophiuridae > Ophiura > Ophiura sarsii. Next base: position 21,322,876 of record CM069458.1, read on the forward strand.
TACCAGCAGTCTTGAGTGTATTTCAAGCGCTTGTTGTGTGCAGTGTGCAACCACAATGATACAAGATGTGTCCAGGGTGAGATGCTAGATCATGTGATGCACGTGATCAAGCAAAATGATTCGGAAGCCAGAAATACTGATTTTGAGATATAACCAAACAAAGGATGGATTTTTGTTTGTTTTGAAAACCAATCAATAGCTTATATTTGGAATTAAGCGTATATTTGTAATGGGTAAGAATCTGGCAGAGGATACAATTCTCAAAGTAATTATACTGTAAAACATAATAATTTTGCGGATACTTTATTTCGCTAATTTAAAATTACAGCTATATTTGGGGCATTTAATTTCACGAATCTGGAAATGCTACTGTTACTTTCAATGCAAATTTGTGAGTTTCTCGCATATTGAATTTCGCGAATCCACACGCACTCGCAAAATTAAATCCCTCGCGAAACTAAGTGGTTTTACAGTAGTCTTGAGTTAAGTGCTAAAATGCTGCAAAAATTAACAGACTACAATAACAATTGCTAAATTTTCCAGAGAGAAAAGACTTATAAAATTGTAACCACAATTTCCCTGTCACCTTCTTGATGTGATACAGGGTGAGTCAAAATATTCAGGTCCTGTTTTCGAAAAATCAGTAAAAATATTTTGATTAATTGAAAAAGTATCAATTTTTAAATTGAATATAAATGTGTAAACCCTGTTTTATACCAGGTGAAATTTGAATCAAAATACACAATTATGAACCAGAATTATAACATATTTACGAAAAAGCACGAAATTAAAAGTGTCCAACATAATCTATAGTTTATAAACATAACCAGGTTGGTGCTATCGCAGTATTGTTATACACAAATCTCAAAGAATTCTTATAAAAATGTTGTTTTTCATCTATCATCAATGAAACAATATTGTTGTCTCATCATAAACCACTAAAACACATCAAATGTTCATAACAATCAAGTTGCTCATGTTAAATATCAACACACAATGTGTTATTTCATTCAAAAGATGCAAGCTTTAAGACAATATCACAGTGGTCCCGCGGAACAAGTTGGATTTCAGTACTTTAGGTGAAATACACATATAAAAGCAAGGTTGTAGCTTACAATATGTACATGTTATGCTTCTCATTAAATCTATTCAATTCTGTTTGGTTTAAAAAATCAATTAAATTAGGACCTGAATATTTTGACTCACCCTGTACATGAATTTGTATCTTTCCCATTATATGGAATAGGATGACGATTACACAAGTACAACATTGAACACAGATATGACCAGAAAATATGTAAAAGGGTGTTTTTTGTCAATGGACACTGATTTTTAAAAATAAGAGTTGTTAAAACTGCTCCACTGGAAAATGGGTTATATTTTGAATAGTTCATAGTGTCATACATTCATGTTGTAAAATAGCTCAATATAAGCTGTTAAAGGTATATTATGTGATCTTTCCAGGGAACGCCCTCAACATCGAAAAAAATTGAAAGCAGATTTTCTTGCAGATTTACATTTCTGATCATAAATCGAACATAAATTCCAAGTTACAGGGCGATACGATTCTTAATTACTTTAAACACGTAATTAGGAATCGTATCGCTCTGAAACTTGGAACTTGGAATGTATGTACGATTTATGTTCAGAAATGTAAATCTGCAAGAAAATCTACTTTCTAAAAAAAAAAACATGAATAGAGGGCGCTCTCTGGAAAAAGATCACATAATATGCCTTTAAGTCTGGGTTTAGGGCATGGAGTATTATGTGACTGGTCAATACAATTTTAGACCTATAGAGTTAATGTAATGGACAAAAGGTTCGTCTGAGTCTATATATTAGTTATCATAATCTGTAAGTGTAGGGATATTTTGAGACAAAAAAGAAAAGAAAAAAGGTTCTGCTGCTGAAAAAAACCCAATAAAAATAAATAAAACCATCAAGGAGGTCTGTTTTGTACGTCGTGGGGGGGGGGGGGGGGGGGTGTAGAGTCAAAGTTGTGTCGTGAAGTTGGTTTATAAAAGCTTGGAGGCAGTCTCTTCCTGTACCCCCTGGCTATAACCGAGAAATGAACTTGCCATTTGTAGTATAAAAACCATATAATACTCCTTATGTACTGTGATTCATCCTGTGTTCCATTATCAAATTAATCACGCGTCATATAATCCTATTGTAGCCAGTAATTGACTTCTTCGCTTACATGAGCCTTCTTTTTCCATTGATTCATGTCGTCTAATGATTGGATAGATTGATTAATTTTATGTAAGAGGACAGGAAATGATTACAATAATTAGTATAGACCATGTTGATATCAGATTCTATTCTGACGTATTTTGCTGCAGAAGGTAATTTCTATAGTGATGATCAAATGTTTTTATACTGCTTTCAAATCAACCCCAGTATCATAATGGAGAGATGTTATCTATATACTAATTTTCGGTCCTTCGCCTGATTAGATAGTTCAATAATAATTTTGCACTCGCGTCCCTCTTGAACTGAAAAAGCGTGGCAATTGCGCCTCTAATACACGAGCTAATTAGATAGTTCAATGCCCGTTTTTCCCCGTTTTCAGACATGCGCAGAAAGGATCACAGGTGATTATCCGAAATGTTGAATTTATTTTACTCGGGTAGCTACTGTTCGGACACAAATTGTGGTTTTCGGAGTGAGTGATGACATATGGTCTTCACCCAAAATATTTTCTTCAGGGATATAGCTACATTTCTGTATATGAGGCTGTTTGTTATTCTTAAAGATCGCATAGTAACAAGCATTTATACGTCCGACAAATAAAAATATTTCTCGACATTTTTTAAATGTAAACAAAAACTCTTACACAGATCTTAAAGTGACACTTTCACATTAGTAACATAGATGAATGCGACGTTTGCTAACGATAAAGAAACTGGCAGTACCATGTCAACCGTTTCTATGTTGTGCTGCGCGACCGCGTTTAACATGGCGCACGCGGTTCGGCGCACACGTAATGACGCAGACAAAAAGTGTACGCGTTTGTGGCGCAAACCGTGCACATTGTAACGGAGCAGAGTGAAAGCAGGCAGTCCGTACACTCTTAGAAAAGGATGCTTCAGGCTTCAGGGGTTCTTGGCTGTCCCGTATGGAACCCTCTATATCACCTTAAAAGGTTCCAAAATGAACCATTTTAAGGTTCAAAATAGGCAAAATATGGGCAAACATTGGTCTTTCGAACCTCTAAAAGTTCTCTACAGAACCTTTTTGGGCCTTTAAAATCAAAGAACCTTTAAAGGCATATTATGTGATCTTTTCCAGAGGGCGCCCTCTATTCATGATTTTTTTTAGAAAGTAGATTTTCTTGCAGATTTACATTTCCGATCATAAATTATACATACATTCCAAGTTACAGAGCGATACGATTCCTAATTACCTCAAAATCATGGTTTTAGAGTGAATTTAGAGTGAAAAATATAAACTGTCGGAATTCCGACAGTTTATTTTCACTCTAAAACCATGATTTTGAAGTAATTAAGAATCGTATCTCTCTGTTACTTGGAATGTATGCATGATTTATGATCAGAAATGTAAATCTGCGAGAAAATCTGCTTTTTTTTTTTTTCGATGTTGAGGGCGTTCCCTGGAAAGATCACATAATATACCTTTAAACCATTATACGGGACAGCCAAGGACACCTCTGAAGCACCCTTTTTCTGATACTGTACCCTAAAGCCACCTCCTCCTCTCCGCATTTCCCTTACTTGATAATCTGGATATAAGGGCACATGGGGCATCTGGATAAACGGAACGTGTGGTACATTATCATGATTATTATAGAGTGTCTGGATTATTCAGGGCATCCGTGGTATCTGGATTACGGGGTTCACTATAAAACGAGTCTCAAATTACCTGGATATACAACTATGCGCAGGTGGGCCACCTGTGATAACTGGATTTTAAGGGTGTACACTCAGGTAGTATCTCGGGAGGCTTTAGAACACAGCAAACATGATAAAGGGACTACATATACTATACGTTAAGGCCCCACATGCCTACTGGACCATGACCATGATTTTGAAGTAATTAAGAATCGTATCGCCCTGTAACTTGGAATGTATGTACGATTATGATCAGAAATGTAAATCTGCAAGAAAATCTGCTTTCAATTTTTTTTCGATGTTGAGGGCGTTCCATGGAAAGATCACATAATATACCTTTAAAGGAGGAAAACGGGGTGGCAGGGTAATAAAAGAATCGGGGGAGACATTTAAAAGCTAATTTTAAGTAACTTTCAATTTTGACATTAAAATTCAACTTTTTATTATTTGAGGTACAAAATAGGTAGAGACATGCGCTGACAGGAGTATAACTGGGGGTATTAAGAACACGTTGATGGAGTAGGCCTACTCGGATTAAGATCTTGGGTATCTGTATTATTTAAGAGCACATTGGGCCTAGGCTCATGGTGTATTAAGGGCACCATGTTACTTACATTATATCAAGGGCACCTTAGTACCTGAATTATTTAAGGAAATACTCTTGATTTATATTTATATAAACATTTATAACGCTTTGATATTACTGACCTCTGCCTATTGTGATATGACTTTTACTGCCCGCTATCTTCGGCACCCGCGTTTAATTTACTTGACTATGATAAAGTAAGGGCACCTGGGTATCTCGAGATAACGGCACACTGCAGTGGGCCTACCTTGATTATGTGGTATCCAGTGCATTATTAAGGGCACCTGGGGTAACTGGATTAGGGGGTAGGGCTTAGGCCTATGGGGTCCCTGGATATAATGGGACAACGGGTACCTGCATTTCAGGTCTCATGAGAGGCCTACATAGGTATCTGGAAACACAAACGTAGGCCTACCTAGATTAAGGCAATGTATAACCTGGATTATCAAAAGCACCTGCGATATTCGGATTAATTAGGGCCCCGTCTGGATTATGTATACATAGGACATGTTCTTGATATTATTGTATCAAATTTTCTTACGCTTTGTTTACTTATTCCCCGTAAAATCTTCTAGCGGGTCCAGCGCGAAGCGCTGGTGCCCGCTAGTCAAAATAATAACAAGTCCTACTAGAAGATTTGTGTGTTTTTTTGGTGGAAAATATTAATTCTTGCACATTGGGCTATATTTTGTCACTTAATCAATTGTTAGGAAATCCATTGTTTGTTGTTTTCAATGGATTGACAATGAACAGTTCAGATGCAAATTGCAAAAAAAAAATGCAATTTTCAAAAGGTTTTGAGTTGGAGTCTCCAACAAGAAATACATACTAATTGCTTTAAATTAAGACCATATAATTTTGACATAATTGACAAGATTGAAGCTTTACCTATGATGATATGATAAAAAGTGTTACAAATTTTCCAATGATTTTCTTTATATGTAATGCGATCTGTGAAAACCCGTCGGATGTCGCAAAATGTGAGCTAGGGATTATGGGTAAAATTGAAATTAATAATGATTAAAAAATGAAAAATGCCACCACGTGGCGGGTTTTCACAGATCACATCACATATTTGAAATTGTTTTTCCCCTTTCAAATATCTCACATTGGTCAAAATTAATGTATCCCATTTTGCATCTGAAGTGTTCATATATATTTAGGTACCCATTTGAACTCATGTGTTGCATTATGTGCAGCGAATATAATGTATAGACGTGCCTGCAACAGAGAAATCATAATTACTGGCTTCATGACGACAGACCCCCATAAGGATGAATCATTCTATCTGACATATTTCCTATTGTATACCATTAAATTAAAAGTTGGCAATAACGCATCTATTCTTGTTACTATTCTTGTTACGGTGCATTTGCCTATATTGCCACGTATAGAAAGCAGAGTCTATATTTAACCCACAGTGCACAGGAAAGCAGAGATTGCGATTGTGCATGAACAATGTATTCTTTTGAAATCTCTGTTAAGTCATGGTCATATCAAAAGGAAAGTACAAGAACTGAATTAATTGTGTCGCTGTTTTTCTTTTATTTGAAAAAAAATGTATGTGTGAATTCAAAATAGTGTAGATTACAAAATGGAATATACAGTACAAGTATATGTGATACAGGCTACACAGTTATATATTTTGAAAATATTTAAACATTTATGATTTTTTTATATTTTCTTTAAAAATCTTCTAACTTTTTGAACCTCTTAACAGACTAGCCATCAAACTAGTTTGAAATTGTCAAGTTTTTGTGATTATTACAAATATAATAGACGCTCCTTTGTCTATTTGTGAATCATTATTTGAAATCCCCCTTAACCCAAAGATGTGACAATCTGTAGGTGTCTATCTTCAACTAACTAAAAATACCTGGTTCTGAACCGAATTGTGCAAATGGACTGTCCTTGTAACAAACAAACCACATAAGTGTTAAATTGCTAAGAGCTGATATTACCTAAAAGCCAAAAAGTCAAATTTGAATTTAAAATTGACTTTTCTGTCATTATGAAGTAAATTGTCTGCCTTATATCAAAGAAGATATATAATATGGCGTTTTTTTAGTTTTTTTAATTTGTTTGTTTGCTTTTTGTTTTCTGGTATATTTTTACAGGATTTGCGAGTTGAATATCTGGAAAAAAAGGAACAGAAATATACCCACCCAATCTACATTAAATCAGACAGAGAAGATATATGTTTTTGTTGTATTATTTGTTGTTGTTGTTGGGTGTTTTGTAACAGCATTATGGGCACGTTAACAGAGATAAGTTTCTGAAAAAAGGAAGAAAATATCACCCAATTTATCCCATTTGGCTACAGTTATGTTTATCCATGATCTCGTCAATGACAATTCAATTAGAAACCAAGACCTTTGACATTAGTAAGGGCAAGGTCATCCATGTCTAATGATTCCCATATGATACTTCAACAAATTACAATGAACACTTTCCACGTGGCATGCATCTGCAGACAACAGTTCTAAAATGTCACAAAATATTTTTAAAATGTTAAAATTATTGAATTTCATATAACCATATTTGGAATCACTGTGAGAAATGCATTAACAAACAAATGCAAATAAGTACAAACATGCCTAGTATTGGTTCAGTATTGGTATTGATCCTTGAGGTTAACTAATAGCCGCGTGGAAAGGGATAAAGGCCAATTTGAAAATAGTCAATTGATATGAGAGTTTTAATCAAATCATAACGGTTCGGTAAGATAAAAATAGAGGATTATTCTTAAGAACATTAACCCTTGCTTTGCCTATGATCATCCGGATTATAACAAAATTATATTTTGAGAGAACGGTTTCATCGAAACTACCCTGTATCTATTGATTTGTATGGTACCAACAATTGTTTTTAGTTTGATGAAATAGCACTCAATAATATGTATATTAATACTCAATAATAATAAGTCAATTTCGATATGATTATTGACAGTAGTTATGAAAAATGAATATTATTTATAGGATTCACACATTTAAAGGAACATTAAGTGGTGTTGATATTTTTAATTTTTTTTAAATTTACTTCAGAATTCAAGATGAACATTAAAAATTGCCATTATTGTTGTTTCTACTAACAAAAACATAGCAAAACTTGATTAAAACAATACCATCACTATTTATTGAAAAACGCCCTTATGCAAATATGGTTCGCGTTATTTATCACGCGTACGCCGGGGGATACTTTCTGCAGGGCTGTCAACTTTTGGGATTTGCTGGGAGGGAGAGATACAGACTCCAAAAAAAATTGTAAAACATGCACAATTTTTTTCCCGTCAGCAGCTGAAATCCTGATTAAGGGGGGGGGGGGGGGGGGGGGGGGGGGGAGGGGGGGGGGGGGTAGCGATGATGTTTATGCATGATCAAAATCGTAAATGTACCGACGGAAGCTAGTATAAGCATGATAAGGGTGTTGATACACATTTTAATTGAGGTAATTTTGTTGAGGCGGGAGATTTTATATGCTAGGCGGGAGTGCGGGAGAAAGAGTGTCTATGCGGGAGACTCCCGCCTAATCCCGCCGACAGCCCTGCTTTCTGACGTAAAATGCAGATCTGCCGGCGATCAACATTTTTGAATCAAAGTTTTGTTGGACAAAGAGGGCTGATTTTTCTTAATCCTTATAGGTGTAAGTTCATACATGTAATACAATTGTAAAAATATACAAATCCCAGTTTTTATCATATATTTTTGTAATTGAGGACGCTGCCTCCACCACATCTCTTAATGCCCCTTTAAGGTGAAGTTCTTTCATGACATGAGTCACGGTATGCCATTCAATGGCCATTTTAAATTCATGTTATTGATTAATTTACTAATAATGGATGGATAGATATATATATAAATGCAAATAATGAATTGAAAATTTTCTAAATAGATTCAACTCCAACTGTGAAACATTACATACCTCAAAAGGCACACGTTGTCAACAGAAATGATAGAAAAATCTGCAAAAGTATTTTTCACTAGAATAGATTAATTGCAAAGTTTATTTTGACGTTTTAGATAGTGGCTGAATCTTAACCCTAAACCTCCGAATGGTTAAGAATACTACTCAAATGCTATGCCAGTAGATCCACTCATTGCGTAACCATGGCAGATTGACTATGGTAACGAACAATTTAGTTTTCAGGTGCATGAATTTTATTTGGTAGAGGTGTGCCAGGGTCATAAAAAGGGGGGCTTCGGAACTGAACTGAGAGAATTTTATGACGGAAAATGTGGTCTTAAAAACAGATTTTCTAAAAAAGTAGATCTTAAGTACGGTTTTGTTTTCAAATTTGATTAGTAAAAAACGTACATTTTCGAAAATGGGGGTCTTAAGAACTGATGCAGGCTCAAAAGGGGGGTCTTAAGAGCAAACGGAAAAGGGTTAAAAGGGGGGTCTTCAGAGTGGCACATACCTATACCCCTTTCCAATGTCAAAAAGCACAAAGCTAACAATTGTAGCCATTTATCCTATCAATTAGACATGACAGAAATCAAATCAACTTCAGAATCCATCGCCCCAATTTGACCCTCTCTCAAAAAAACCTTTTCAAGCTTCATCTATATCCAAAATTAAACTTGTTCAATTAGTGTCAAGATTCAAGCTGTCACTCAATGATCATTTGAAGCCTATTGTTTTATCAAATGCATTGCCAATCACAAGCAGGTAGAATAGAATAGGACTATACACAATTACTGTGGTTCTAAATGGCTGCAGGGCAAAAAGGTTTAAGTCTGCATGGTTAATGGAAGCGTGAAAACTGGCCTTGTGGTTTCCCAAGTGAAGTTATTAATAATGATTGATTATCAGTGCAGTCACAAGCCTTGTTCCAATCAATGATGGAGCATTCCGTTACAATCACTATTAGAATTTCACCTACAAATGAGTTTTAACTCAAAAACTAACTAAAAAGTTAATCAGGTATAGCTTCCATTCAAATGTACAGTTAAATTAATGTGTTTAAAGTTTTCACACACATATGAATCATCAGAATAAGTATTGCACAATTCTACCTTAGGCAAAAAAAAAGAAGGTTTGTCTCAAATGACATGATAGACTGAAAATCTAATGCGGTCTGCGGAATTTTTGAATTTTGAATTTAGAAAAAAGAAGAAAAAAATTGAAAAAGAAGAAGAAAAAAAAAGAGAAAAAATAGAAAAAAAAGCTAACGCGAGCAGTTTCGGGAATACGTGCGGGTCATTTGAGACAAACTTTTTTTGGGGGGGGGGGGGGGGTGGGGGCTTACAGGATTATTCCAAACAACCCTATTAATTTGTAAACATAATTGCACCAAAAACACATGGACAAGCATCACACATTTACTTTGCACACCATTATATTTGACCCCCCTCCCCCATCTTCCCAATAAGAGAAGAAATAAATAAAGGAAACACTGCTGGCATTGATCAATACAGTCAAAATTAAAAGTATCATCAAAATCACCTGGGGGACACTTGTATTGATAGGCGGATATCATCCCCAGGCAAAAAAAAACCCTATAAAACAAAAACACACAAAACAAGGTCTTCTAAAAAACTGGGTGGACAAGTGTTTTTAGTGTCAAAAGGATGAGAAGACTTGGAATGGATCTGTTGAATTTTGTGGAAGTCGGCAAGAGGATCACTAGTGTGTTGTTTCTGGAAGGAAATCACCGAGACGTTATGTGAGCGATATGTGGTGAAGTTTATGGAGAAAAAAAAATTAAAATTAAAAATATCATAATTTATAATTTAATTTAAATTAATTCCAATGTTGATTAATTACGAGAAAAACGTAATTTATGACAGATTCAAAAATGCAACAAAATAACGTTGATTTCCCGGGGCGTCAGGATAATTATAGTCAATCGTTCTGTAAAAATAAATCACGAACATCACAACACAACAGCCGAATCAAAAAAAGAAAATCGTAATAATTTATATTCATTAAACAACTTTGTAAAAATGACATTAAATAAAGCGCTCCTCAGCTGAGTCGAACGACGTAATTTATAAAAATAACATTAAATAAAGTGCTCAATCGTACCCCAAAAAAAGTCTCGTTAATAAAACAAACTATTGATATTGTAATTAATTAATATAATGGAACATCAAAAAGTACCAATGTATTACACACAAAAAAAAGTGGCTCCACGCGGATTTGACCCGGGGTTCTCCGCTTGACAGGTATCGATAACAACCACTACACTACTCGTTCTCATTACTTTCAATGGAGGTACAATGAGTATACATCATTCAGACTCTCATTCAATAAACTAAATCGAAAATTAAATGTGACATTTATTTATTATTTAAAGCTACATTGTCGATTAGAACACCATTTTATATACGGTAATAGACACATTTAATATAATATAAAATAAAAATATTAATTTCGCACTGAATAACTGAATTTGGAGATATTTTCGGTTTTATTACGACCCAACTCACGACGACACTGGTCTCACTCAGGTTCAAATTAAAAGTGACATTTATTTATTATTTAAAGCTACATTGTCGATTAGAACACCATTTTATTTACCGTAATAGACACATTTAATATAATATAAAATAAAAATATTAATTTCGCACTGAATAACTGAATTTGGAGATATTTTCGGTTTTATTACGACCCAACTGGTCTCTAAGGTGGCCAAGTTAACTTGTCCACCAAAAAACACCCAACAGCAACAACTTCTAGTACTAGTAGTCTTTCACAGCATCCAAAAACATAACAACATAAATGATGAGTCAACCTTTAGGCAATAGGCATTTTCATGACTAATTAGTTTCGTACAGTATGGACTAAATCTATGCTGCACTCTTCAGATGATGGCCTTCTACTGAATCGGAACAGTAACAGAAAGAATGTGAACGCGAAGTGTTAATAACGCATGGTAAAAATATAGAACAGCAGAGAGGAAATTCTTGTTTATAGTTTCTGTGGGTGACCAGAACATCTATTCGTTAGGGTCCATACTGGAGCATGATAGCCATCTTTTGTACACAAGTGCCCCCCCCCCCCCCCCACCCCTCTGGGCAAAATCATCATAAGACATTACTGGAAATTGTGCACGTACTGGTTAGACCATTATGAAAGACTGCAAATATGGACAATAAAAAAAGTCTGGAACTACTAGTTCGCTCATAGAAATATTTGAAGACAAATTCATAATGACACTACATTTGAGTAAGTAATCATACATACACACACCCCTACACACCTACTGTACACAGCGCCCTACCTCGGGTATTAACGGTACAGTGCCCCTGAAACCTAGGGACATGAGTTTTTGTGTACACTGACCGGGATGATCCCCTACTATTTACGAAGGAGTCTGTGACCTTTAACGTGCTCGGATTTTGCTCTTCTGATACACGAGACCAACATCATATTAGTATACTGAAGCACTTCAAAAGTTGGTATGAATTCTTCATACCAACTTTGATATATAGTTTGCATACAATTCAAAAGTTGCACTTCAAAATCAAAATTCTTCATACCAACTTTGATATATAGTTTGCATACAATTCAAATAGTTTATTTCCGCTAAGAAGTGCCCATGTGTTCAATAATTCAATATCCTTGTTTGTAATTTGTCAACATGTGTTCAAAATTTCACTCTCTATTTAAAAGCGTCAAACGCGGCAAATTGAACCAAAAATTTGTGACAATTTGCCCACTTTTAATTGTTTATAACCTGAAGGGTTGAATGGCAAAATCTGACTGAAGAAATTGTCCTCAATTCTTTGGACCAAAACATTTCTATGACAAATGCGGCAATTTGAACCACAACTTGTGACAATTATTTTCCCTGCAATTGTTGAAAGGGTTGCATAGCCATTTGCAATCCATTCATGTCATTCGTCATTAAAGGTAGATGTTCCGATCACTTTCGGGGGTTTTTTCATCAAAATATATCAGAAGAAACCGCATATTTTTCTCATTATTTCTGTAAAAGTTTTGGCGCAAGATATGTTCCATTTAGAAGTTATATGCCAAAAGACAAAATGCAGTGAATTACTGCCAAAGGTGGTTAACCGCTTGACCAGTTTGTGTACTACTCAATGGGCACATTTCATGTCACATTGTGCTTCTAAAATAAGAACTGTTTGAGTTATGCAACTCAAACTTTGGAATACAACTACTACTAGTATTTGAAGGATGACCCTTCATGTAGATTAGAACACATCAAGTTGAAAATCGGGCCAACAATCGAAACACCTACCTTTAACACTTTCGACGCGGCCATTGGTTTTACCATACATAAAACAGATTTATCAGAAACCTTTCCCAGCTCTCAAAGTCTGAACCAATACTAGGCATGTTTTTACTAATATTAATCCATTTCTCATCGTGATTCCAAATATTGGGTTCGAAAGTTAACAATTTTGACATTTTTGAAACATTTTGTGAAATTTTGGAATGTCGTCTGTAGACGCCTGCAGCGTGGAAAGTGTTAAGGGCTGTGTAGCTGTTTGCATCCGTTTGCATACATTTGAATCATTCAAATTTCATGGGCATCATGTAACCTATTTTTGCCATTGGTATCAACAGTGGCATCGCCAGGGGGGGGGGGGCGATCGCCCCCCCCCCCCAATATTGACGTCGAGTCGGTTGATATTGGCACTGTCAGTTCATTTGACCACAGGAATTATGATGGTCAAACGGTACACAGATGAAAAATATTTTTGCGTGCTATGCGCGCATGTGTCCCCAATATGCAACATTTTTTGCTACAAGTTTGTTTAGAGCCAAATTGTACCTCGATCGTGCCAAAAAAGGTGTAAAGTCAAAAAAAATTGCGCTCACTTCTTGCGCGCACTTCTTGACTCACAAAAGTCTTGTTGGTTCATTTTCATTTATCGCCCACCAATATGAATAACCTAGCTACGCCACTAGGTATCAATCAATCTCTAACTAAAACGAAGGAAATATTAGGCAAACAATATGGTTTCCTCAAGTGCCAAAAATCTTGAAGTTGGGTCGGTCGGTGGATTTTCCTTTTTTTATGGCTGACAAATATTACTGACAAACCATGGTTCATGACAAAACAAAATTGGTACATGTCTATTTGACTAATGTTTCTAATGTGATAATAGTTTAAAAGCAATCTATTCAAGCAAACTTATTCATCTCAAGCAGAAAATAGTAGTAATATTTTGACAAATTGGGTAAATTTAAATTTTAAAATAAATAAATTGCGACCTTGATTGTCCGTTGCTGAGGGCAACACAACAAACAATTGCCTAAGGGTGAAAAGAACTGCCCCCTGGCAATGCCACTGATCTCATAATAATGATAATAAATGGGGGGAATCTGAAAAAGTATGAGTTAAAAGGGCAAAATGAGCTAAAATTTCAAGAAAGTGCAGACATTTGGACAAAAACACAATAACTGAATTTAGGTTAAAATCTGACAATTCTCATGTCTGATAAAAACACAACCATTTGACTTACCTGAGTAATTTGCAAGCAGAGGAGCTTTCACATCAAAACCATCCCTTACTTCAAGACTGCTTTGGTTACCAAGTAAACTGTCATCGAAGGAAAGCGCCATCTTGTGATCTTCGCTGACGTCAATCTGCCATGTGCAGGTCATGACCTTTCCCGATGGCATGGACTTGGTGTCGTAGATGGGAGTTGATAGTGAGCCGGATGGCAACTGGTGGTATAAACTGAAACAACCTGCAATGAAATGTATTTGAATCATTTTCATCTATTTGGTTCTAAACAATAACTATAGTTTGATCAGCTCCAAACTGGTGAAGCCTTCTTACAGCAGCGAATGAATACAGAAGAATGTGGGAGTGCATGAAGGCAGCAAGCATACTGTGCATCATATGTGTGCTGCGTGGGTGCAGCCAAAATTGTGTACGTGTAGCCAAAATCACGCTTGTACGCTTGGATTACTTTTGCGTGCATAGAGATAAAAAACCAAATATTTCTCGCCAACTTGGAACGGATTTAGAGAATAAAATATAGTTCTTAGCTGTTTTGCTATAGACAATGGTCTTATAATGTATAGGCTGTACCATATTTGGAGTCGTGTATGGAGTCGCTGTCTCATTCTTATTTAGTTTATTGGTTAATTTTATCTTTTATCATAAAATAACGCAGTTTGTTAGATTTATTTTAATCAAACAACAACAAATTTCCCCCTTTATAAAATTGGCGAATCCAGCGAGCTGTTTTCCAACTTCCTGCTTCGAATTAATCACGTTCTTTAGCACACAAACACCTGTCATGGCAGCGTTATAGGCACAACGCATACGGCGGCGACTTTGTGTTTTATTTTTTCAAATGAATTAAACCCCGCCCCAAAGTATACACCATTGTCTCATAATGTATGGGCGTGTCAGATGCCTGCTGACATCCCAAACCACACCCACTATATAAGAATATACTATAGGGTATAATATTTGAGATGTAGAATGTTGAGGGAGATGGAAGTGGGGGTAGTTTCATTCATTCATTCAATCATTTGGTTGGATTTGGAAGTGACATTATTGCCCATTAAAGTTTGAGCAATGAAATCTTGATTTTTCTTGGGATGGTTAAAAAAAATGGCCGTAAGATTTTAACGTGTTCTGGAAAACCATCCGACATAAGTCAAGTCAAGTCATGAACAGAAAGTGAGAAAACATGCTTAACATTTGATCTTGAAGGATATTTATTCCCTAGCGTGTGAAATTCATTCATCCTCATGATGCCTATCTTCACAAAGCCTTTAAGTGCAAACAAGTTTCTATTCAATTTAAAAATCACATAGGAAGTCTTATTGAGCAGAAAAATTCACAATAAAGCTAAAAGTACAGACGCTGCAAGTACAATGTTGACAACCATGTGGTTCATTAAAACATAAGTGGCTAGTATAGACAGACAGACTATGTGTATTTTGTATACAGGGTGTATCAAAAAAAATAGGACTCTCTGGTAGCATGGATTTAATCCTTATTAAATCCACTGAACCATAACCAATTCGATTTCAGACAAAAAACTAAGTTAAAATCTTGAAAAGATGAGAAAAAACCATCATCAGTTAACCCTAATGTACAAGCATCGGGCCGGCACGATTTGGCCTAAAAATGAATAAAATATGAATTTAGGTATATTTTACATGAAAAATAAAAAATATTGTGATAGTTTTGTGTCACTTGTATCTCATTAAATAACTTGTATCTCAAAATAAAAAATATTGTGATAATGAATTGTGTCACTTGTATCTCATTTCAACAAGAATTAATGACTATCATCATATTATTTTCTTGTAAAAGTACTAAATGTAACAAAAATGTATAATTTTGTTGCTAAAATGACCACATTTGACAGGACATTTAACCTTAAAGTGCCTTTTAAAATCATCCAAAATATTAAAATATTATTCAGATTACTTTTGCATCAAGTAAGAAACTAGTTATTGTACACTAATTTGAGTAAAAGTCACAAATTTAATGTTCTTGATGATGTGAAATATTGCAATATTCCTGAACAATTTAATATTTTTGTCAATTTCTAATTAAACCTCATTAATTATTCATGAGCTAATTAACATATTGTTTGCATAATTAATTTGTTTGTTATATTTTTCTGGAAGCTTGAAGTCTGATCTATCCATTGATATGCTACTTGCTTGGTTTTATCAATACCGCATTGAATTGATACAGTGATCAAATACCTTCTGAAAACCCCCATTTTTGTGTTTGTAGATTAGGGTTTTAAGTATGACCAATTAGGCAAGTCAACCCATTTTGTAGTATGTACAATGGTGATTCACACCGTAAAGGTAGGTAGAGTAACTTAACGTGAAATTGTAAGATTACATACTTAACACTTTCCACGCGGCTATTATTTTTACAATCAAATAAAACACTTTTATTTGGCAGTTTGCTACCTTGGGTTTCTCGCTTACGCGATCGTCAGGCTATTATTTTTACCATACAAAACAGATTTTTCAGAAACCTTTCCCAACTTTCAAGGTCTACCTCAACGATTACTGAACCAATACTAGGCATGTTTGTACTTATTTCAATGCATTTCTCATGGTGATTCCAAATATGGTAATGAAATTAAATCATGTTGACATTTTTGAAACATTTTGTACAAATTTGGAATGTCGTCTGCAGCCTCCTGCTGCATGGAAAGCGTTATATAAGCTAAAAGGGAAATTGTACGTCTTATCAATATCATGCTTATGTCAGAAATTGAAGTTGACTTACAAGTCCAATTTCATCTGTCTATGAATGGTTTTAAATGCCCGTCTGTCTATGATCGGTATCAACACACTATTGACATGATTGGTGCTTTCCTACCATAACTTTCCTACATGCTTTCCTACTGAGGCTTTCTCATGAGAACACTGAGCAACATTGAATATTACACAGAAATATTCAATATTACACAGAAATATTCATGCATCAAATATGTGGATTATGAAGCTATTAATGATCTGTGCCAGAATTAAGAGTAACATCGAACTAATCTTTTCTATTATTATTGATAGATATTTTACAATGTTTATGAATGTAAAGTATTGAAATGTAATCCATGTCATTTTCTGATTTGTATGTGTAAATCCCATTGTACTGATTAGTAAATGACATGATTTACGCAAATTATGCTAGCAGTCTTATTTTTCATTGGATTGATCTTAGATTTTCAGATTTTATAATTATTAATTGGGCTTTGCACTGAACCTGAATTGGTCATGGTCCAGTGGTTTTGACAAGTAACACCCGTCATATAACAGAGTCATATTTGTTTGATACACCCTGTAGTGCATTTCTTTTCCTGGACTTTCAAACCATTCAATGCCTGCCCTCAGTATACTATTTATTAGCATACTGTTCAGATTGACTTGCAATAATAAAAGTTTACTTGGTCAAGTTAAATTACAGCATACTGCCGAAGTACACACATAGAAACCAAGAATTGGGCTATTGTTTTGTTTAACAAATGCCTGTCCTCACTTTTGGTACATATGTAGCATAAAGAATTTCCTTGCTAAGTATGTGCTATTTATTAGCACACTGTTCAGGTTGATTTGCAGTGTATTACCACACAGTACATATGCAGGAGCCACTAACAAGAATCTTACTGTGTATATAACACATACCTAAGCATATATGCACATTTGGTACATATAGTGAAAGTAGTATGAAATCTCCTTTATGAATGTGTTCTATTTATGAATGTGTTCTATTTATGAATGTGTTCTATTTATGAATATACAGTTCAGATCAACTTGCAGTATTTCACCAAAGAGTTCATTATGTAGGAACTAAGGATGGGTACATTATAACAAATGCTTTACTTCGCCCATTCCACATTCAGTAGAGAATGCAGCTTGAAATGTCTTTTGTAAGTATGTGCTATTTATGGGTGTAATGGTAAATCTAACTTGCAGAATGTTACAATATAGTAAACATGCAAACATTGTCATGTGCTTATGCATCATGTCAAAGGATACATCTTGTTGTCAACATTTGAAGAAATGTGAAAATTTGACAATATCTAACAGAATATTGAGCAAACTCTTCACTGATACCCAGCTATTGAAAATTAAAGAAATAATTTTCAAAATAAGAGAAAAAGGGATTTCTTTACATTTTCTTTACATTTTGCAAGCTATTTTTTCAGAATCTCTCAAAGTGCATGTGGTCGACAAGATGTTTCTTATAACACAATGCATCACATTATATGTCCTTTAAACTCACCTTTGGTAGTGAATGTCGCACTAAATCTTCTCTGCAAGTAGGTGCTATTTATAAGTGAACTTGAAAAGTTGACTTGCAGCATTTTACCAACAGATATAACCATAAACCGGTCTGTAATGTAATAAAATAAATATAGATTAATTATCCAAATTGTATCAGATTTGGTTCTTTTTTTTTCCTTTTTTTCTTTTTCTTTGAGGGGATTGTTGAAATTCATTAAATGACTATGATTTATTTCAAGCCTGATATCCACCAATGAATAGGCTATTCCATTTGAAATCCATACACTCCCTACTGAAGACATTACCTTAATTTTCCACACAGGTAGTGTAGATTTCAAATGGAGTCACCCATGCAGGTAACCCCATTTGAAATTCACACTCTCTGTGGGACAAATAAGGGCAATAGTGATTTCTGTAAATGTTTTGTACAGCGCTTTGGCCATTTTTGATTAGGCGCTTAATAAATGCTGTTATTATTATTATTATTATTATTATAGGGGGTGTATGGATTTCAACTGGAATAGCCCAATAAGAGTGCTGATGACCCCTACTCTCGCAAACTCAGGCTTTAAAAAAAGTCTCAAATGAGATGATTTCAAAAGTCATATTTGGAACCATTAGTCACCATAGACTTTATACTGATTACAATTTAATCACAATTTTTGATTTCCTCAACTCAATAAATTTGAGTGATCTTTGACAGAAAATCGATCACAACAAATTTGTAAGCATTTTGCAATTTTTTTCAACCTGCAAAAAAGAAAATAAAATAATTTGGGTCGGTATTCAATCCCAATTTTTTGCTTCCTAATCTCAAGAATTTGAGTGACAGAAAATTGATCACTTGCCATTGTCAAAAGACAAGACATATACTTGTCATATTACCCGTTGTATAATAATATTAATATCGCTGCACAGTAATATTGAAATTCTAAAAATATAGCATATCACTGATTTGATCATTTCTCAACTCATCCAAAATAATGTGTATGTGATGCTCCAATCCCCCACCTGCTCCCACGAAAACAAGGTCGTAACTCAACTTTTAGGCAAAATGAGTTTTTAGTATCAAAATAATCTATATAAACATAGATTTTCAGAACCATAAAGAGATAACTCATAAACAATCTTAATTTGATTAAAACCTGAGTTATAAGTTGGGTACTACAGTGTATTGTAATGAGTCCCGAATATTTGGAAGTTGATTATCTCAGAATAGCATTTTTTGAAACATGTATGTGTGGCTCTTATCGCCCACCTGCTCCCCACGAAAACAAGGTCACTGTACATGACGTGATTATTAAGCAAAACGAGTGGGAAGTCGCAATTATTGACTTTGAGATATAATAAAATAAGGTGAACCACCCCCACTCAGTTTGGGTCAGTTGGTCGGTTTTTTCTTTCATTTTTCTTATTAAAAAATCAAAGCAAATTTGCATTTTTGCTGTTTTTCAACAAGCAAAAAACAGAAAAGAATTTGCATGTGAAAATTTGTTTCACCAATTTCTAAAAAAATGGGTCCGTCGGACTGAACAACAGGTTTGGGTTTTTTCGTCGTCTAATGGATCAAATATCTTCTGTATTGAAAAGACTTCGATCATTTCTTTAGAATAAAGTGCTCATTAAAATGTGTTTTTTCCCCTTCAAAATATAGTTATAATATAACTGCTACTGTTGCCAGGTCACGTCAACAGGCTCACAATGACATTGTTATGAACCACTGATCACATTGATCGTAACACAAAGCCTATGGCAGTATCATAATTCAGGACAAATGATTAGGATCAGACTTGAACCAGTAACCATGAGTTACTAATGTGCACTACGTCAACTAAGCTTTACAAGATACTAACTTCTGTTGCATTCACACCTTAAATTGATAGCCATACACCAACTCAATCAAATGTAGGCTAGGGCATGCTCAAATCATGTAACAACTTATATATCTTTAAGAAGACACTTCTGTTGTTGCATTACATGTAGGTTTATGAACACACATCTTTTATGATACATATTTGGAAGTATACACAATTCGCACCTAAATTGACAGCCATACACCAACTCAATCAAATGTAGGCTAGGGCATGCTCAAATCACGTCACAACTAATATATTTAAGAAGACACTTCTGTTGTTACATTTCATGTAGCTTTATGAACACACATCTTTTATACAAATTTAAAACTATACACAATCCGCACCTTAAATTGACGTCCATACAACTCAATCTAATGTAGGCTAGGGCATGCTCAAATCATGCTCCCAACACCTCTCTATTTAGAACTCTTGGATACTCTTTCTTTATAGAATCAAAGATAGAATCAGTGGTAGTAATTGATCTGTGGCAGAGACACCACCTGCTTAATAGTTACATATCTTGGCAAACATAAGTCACGTTTCAAGTTTAGAACAAATTATATTTCAATTTGAAGGTGGCAATTTTGATTCATACAGTTCAGTGATAGTGTAGAAAACTAAAAAGGCAGAGTGCATTGAATTGTCTAATTTGCACTTTGCCTCCGTGTCATACTTATGTTCACTATATACACCTTTTGTTTTATTCATTGTTGCACGCAGCATCGGTTCAACAATTGTTTATATGTTTTCATTAATTTGAAATTGACATTTTTTTCTAAGAGGGTAAAAGTATGAACACAAATATAAATTGAAATTATCTCCCTGTATAAGAAAAGAAGGTTAAGGCAAACCTAGTTTTTTCTAGGTAATAAAAACAGACCTAAAACTGAACTTTTCTTGAACAATACTGAAATTGCTAAAAAGTAGAAAAAACAGTGTCAATCGAGATAGAATAGGTCAAATGGATCTGGAATGAATGAAATATGTTAATTTGAGGAAAAAAACAGATTTCAACTGAAAAGCTAAAAGGTTTCAGGTGTCAACAATTACACTGTGACCAAAACTGTTTAATAAGTGGTGTTTTTCAGATCGGATATTTAAGGTTTTAAATGGTCTTAAATCAACCATTTACAAGGAATAGGGTATTTTGAAGGTATTTTTCAAGAAAAAATAGGTTTTTTTCCTACAAAATCCAATCAATTGTATACATTTAGGGGGTCAAATTGGAGAGAAAAGCTAGCAAATTCATCATTTTATTCTGAATTTTGGCTTCAAAGGCAAAACGCATTACTAGGTGTTTGGAAAATGATGGGTCATGTATGCTTACAGCATGATGATCGACTGCCCCCATGAGGTATCCTTCAGATCTGCAAACTTATATAATTCAATAGTATTAACGTACTGTTCAAATTATTTGTTGTTTTGATCTGTATTAGGTCTAAATAACAGGTTATTGAATTTGTATTTTATTTCCTCCAGATGTATTAAAATATGTACTTTTCTTTTTGTCTTAAACCTTTTTTTTAGGGGGGAGGGGGCAAATACCCCAAAGTCACGACCCTTTCTCCCACAGTAACCTCAAGCCCAGCTCCATTTTCCCCACAAAACAACCGTAGAATGGAGATACTTGATGGCCCTTGATGGGTAACTTTGGCCCACCAAAAATAAAGAGTTTATTTGTCAAATTTTGAGAAAAGCTTTATAGTGACATTTTTAATTTGGTATAATTACAACATACCCTGCTACATACATTTCGAACTGTACCAAAACTCACCACCCTGCTGGTTTATTTTTTTAATTTTTTTTAAATTTTAGGATAATTTTTTTGGCCAAATTGCAACTGTATCACCCACCATGCATTCAGCAATTTTTATGTTGTAGTTGGATAGACAAGTTACCAATGACAAAACAATACCCAATTTGTTTTCATATGCATTTGTTAGGACACAGACCGGGGATTTACTGAAAAATGAGGCAAAATGGGTTATAAGGAATAGGAAAAATTGAAAACAATATAATTTCAACATTTAACTAGCCTGATTTATTTGTTAATACTTGTAAAGTCATAACAAGCAACCTATCACAACACATTGAATGATTTTCTATGTTTATTTGGAATAGTTACCTCTGATTTTACAATTTCTTGGGTATTTTTGGTATTTTTATGACATATTATAATCCATAAAATTGTTATAGAAAATGTTTTTGTATTTTAAAACATTTAAATGAAGCTTAAGAAACCTTAATTGGAAATAATGTTTGAAAACCCTAATCATCCGTGTTTTAATGCGTTTTTAGCACGTGTGCCAGAGTTGCCCCCATGTAGGGGAACTTGGGCCCACTTTTAGATTGAGGAACAAAGTATCTAGAAATATATTATTTTCAAAACAACAACATGTTTCCTCCATGCAGAGAATAAGAATCAAAATCTAAAAAAAGTGGGTCAAAATATCCTCATTCTATGGTACCTAAAATTAGCTTAAAATTGGGGTGATATGTCTAATTTTAGATATAAGTTAAGGGGGCTGTGTGTGGACTCTCAGGTACAGTCTCCGTAAAACTGCCGTAACTTCTTCAATATTCATTTAATCTTTATAAACGTATACAGTTTTTTGCAGAAAAGGGTTCAACGAATCCAACCATGATAATGAAATTGACCATTTTGGAAAAAATTATAAAAAATACGTTTTTTGACCTATTTTAGGTTTGGAAAAGATAACTCAAAATATATTTTGTTAAATTTTGTCATACAAGTTTTATGATAATCCTGATAACATTCCCCACGAGCGTTTTTTTTAAATTTTTTAATATTTTATTTATTTTTTGAGTTATAGACCAAAAAGTGCCAAAAAAATGTGATTTTTCATGATTTTGGCGGAGCTCTACAATGGCAGTCTGTGGACACAGGTCATAAAAATTGGGAGAAATGTGTGACTTTGCACAGTGACTTTTTAAAGATGTCTGAAGGGTCACATTAATGAAAAAAAGTTTCTGACTCCTTCACTTCTGGGTGATTTCAAGAACTGTTTGATACCCCCTCGTATTACGAGGGTCATTCAATTTATTTCTAACTCCTCACTCATAACATTGGTAATATAAATGTCAGCCTCATGACATTTGTCCTGATTATAGCTCTGAATTATAGCTACACATAATATAGTAAATTATAATTGATATCTGTTTCACTTTTGTTACAGCTAAGTGGTCAAAGCCAGAGAAAGATTTTGGACAACAGAAACGGAAAATAACCTTATAAATTATACATGTTTTTCTTTTTTCTTTTTTAAATATTTTATTTATTTTTTGAGTTATAGACCAAAAAGTGCCAAAAAATGTTTTTTTGGTCTATAACTTAAAAAATAAATAAAATATTAAAATAAAAATAAAAACACTCCTGTGGAATGTTATCAGGATTATCATAAAACTAGTATGACAACATTTAACACAATATATTTTGAGTTATCTTTTCCAAACCTAAAATGGGTCAAAAAACGTGTTTTTTATAATTTTTTCAAAAATGGTCAATTTCATTGTCATGGTTGAATTCATTGAACCCTTTTCTGCAAAAAAACTGTATACGTTTATAAGATTAAATGAATATTGAAGAAGTTACGGCAGTTTTATGGAGGCTGTAGGGGCCTACCTGAGAGTCCACACCCTCCTTAAGCTAATTTCAGGCAATTTCCTCGGTGACAAAGTGAAATGTTATGAATTTCCACAATACCCTCTAAACAATTGTTACACCTTGAGTCATTTGCCTCTTATCATACTTCTTCAGAGATATTATCAAAACAAACCTTTCTATTAAGCCTTACATAATAACATAAGTAACCAATAGTTTGATCAGTTTCAAATTGGCCAAGCCTCCCTACAGCAGCGAATGGATATAGAAGGACGTGGGCGCACATGAGGACAACAAGCGCCCTGTGTATCATGCGTGATGCGTGCATGCGACTAAACCTGTGTGCGTGTGACCAAAATCGCGCACGTACGCTATGATTACCAGGGGCGGACTGGGACCTGAAAGCGGCCGTTGCAAAATTATTAAAGCGGCCATTTTTGACCATGTCAGCGTAGCGAGCGGGGGTGGGGGTAGGACAAATTTTAGTCCAAAACGGCCCGAAAAAAATGCTTTACACAATGGGAAAGGGGGGAGTTTTCGGAAAACTTTCTGAGTAACCGGCCCTGAGAGGCCCAGAACCAAGCGGCCCATGTGGCGATCACCACAACGCCACAGTGGCCAGTCCGCCCATGATGATTACTGTGTGCAGAGAGATAAAAACCAAATATTTTTCGCCAATTTGGAACTGATCAAACTATAGTACACTCAAATAATACAAAAGCCATGCAAATTACCTTTATTTCCACTGAAACTTCCTAACAGGACCCTGTCGCTGACGTTGTACACATCATACACCTCCACAACATCTCCCGGACCGTCCATGTCAAACTTGTCGAACTTCAAAAAGATCTGCTCCCCTTCCTGTGCAAAGATGGTCCACAGGCACATTTCACCCCCAGGGGAGGGGTGAGGGTACCCGGGTGACTGCAACACGGCATCGTCCACTGTGAGGTTCTCTCCACACAACGGGGATAGCGTCGGAGAATCTGCATGTGTAAGTGTGTGTGTGTGAGAGATGATGGAGAATTAGGAGTATAGTACCGAGACCAGTGCCTGTGCTATACCAGTGGGGAAATCAATTGATAATGGTAATGGCAATATATTATAAAGTGATGAGCAACAGAGATAGATGGGTGGAGTGAATGAGATTGCTAAGAGTGGCAGAGGTGGAGGAAGCTGAATGGCTAAGAGTCGTTGGGATCATAAAGTCAACTACCAATCACATATTGAGTAGTGTGTATGGTGGTGGTCTTATGACAAGATGGGGGTTTTGTGTGCTATAGTAAAGCAGGGCTGTGGAGATTATAACATTGGTGCAATGGGGGAGCTACACGTATAGCATGCATTCGACATAAAATCACTGGGATATTTCTAGAATTGTCTTTACAGATGGAGAGAATCGAATAAAATCAGTCATTAAAAGGTGCTGAAAGTTATTCCATACATATAGGTATTCATAGGTCAGTTAACACTTTCAATGCGGCAGGCGTTTGCAGACGACATTCCAAAATGTCGCAAAATGTTTCAAAAATGTTGCAATAATTGAATTTCATTATCATCTAGAATCACCATGAGAAATGCATTGAAATAATTACAAACATGCCTAGTATTGGTTCAGTAATCCATGAGATAGAACTTGAAAGTTGGGAAAGATTTCTGAAAATTCTGTTATGTATACATGGTAAAACCAATAGCCACGTGGAAAATGTTAAGAGACAATTACTTTCCAATGGCAAAAACCTGCACAAACCAGGTTTATAACGGTAATTAACGCTAACTTGCCCATTAGAAACAGCCACCCGTTAAATATTAACGCTAAGTTCTTGTAACCCGGAAGTATACATGTACAAGCTGGACTCTACGCATTGTGAGGCAGTCTTTTTCAAGTGTGGCTGCATTATTGATATAACAAAAGGTCAAATGTTGTGACCCAATGATTAGGATCGATAAACTAAGCGGTAACTTTTCAGGAGTAGAAACGGGGAGGGGGAGTTAACTTTGCAGTGCCCCAGTAGAAACACGCTCTATCATACAAACTTATCTTCATTATAGTCTCATATGTGATGCGATCTGTAAAAACCCGCCACATGGTGGCATTTTTCATATTGGAGTTATTTATATCATAAGAAAGCTGAAACTGTGCTGATTACAGAACTGTTTCGATCATTTTTCTACGATCACTACAAAAATAGTTATGAGTGAATGATGATTGTGATGTCATCAAAAGCTACAAAATAAGAAATCATGAAAACAGGCCAAAAAGGATCCATAATTTAATACAATAACATTATAAGGTTAATAATAAAAGTGACTTAAGCAAGTTTTTGAAGATGAAATTTCATGAAAGATGATGACACAAAGTATTGGAAATTAATTGTCTTTAAAGAAATCTAAAAAATAAAATAAAATAAAAAAATATTTTTTATTATTTTTATTTTTTATTTTACCCATAATCCCTAGTTCACCTTTTGCGACATCCGACGGGTTTTCACAGATCGCATCACATATGTCACCAATTGGTTTTGGACAACAGAAACGGAAAATAACCTTACAAAATAATACAGGTTTTTCAGGTTTTTTTTCGTATTGTATGGTTAGATATAAGAGCATGATTTAAATACTCAAATGGAAATCAATGAGTGATATCTGAATATATTATAGTATTATCATATAAATAAGATTGTAAGTAATATTAACTCTCGTAGGCTTGACAATTAGGTAATACCAATTCAAATGTATTGCTATGTCTTTGGTATACTGGATTACTACTATCAGTCAAATTTGTTGTTGTTACAAGTCAAACCACAGTGAGGCCTCCTATGTTAAATTGTTAACAAATAGTCACTTTATATGAGGCAATATTTTGCTGTTTTTCATCCGTTTCTGTCACACTAAATGGAAGTTTGGTTTTCACTGCATCTCCAGACAAGTATAACCATTACTCAGATCAATTTATACTGAATTTGTGCCCCTTTAATGAATTTTTCATGACAATACACATCACAAAACCAGAATTAGAAAATATTTACGAAAAAGCATAAAATCCAAATTGTTGGACAGATGGTTATATTAAATGTTACCAGGTTGGTAATATTGGAATATTGTTATAAACAAATCTCAAAAAAAATCTGATACAAATGTCATTTCCATCTATCATTAATGAAAAAACATGTTGTTGTCTGAATATAAACACATAACTTTCAAGTACTTTCAAGTGAAAGTCATTTCTTTTAATCATTATTTTCACAAAAATATTAGTTGACCTTATTCTCAAGCATCTGCTTTGGGAGACAAGGATGACACCCCCACACATAAAATGCCAACCGAATTTATAATGTTCATCTATAATTCTGGTAAATGTTGGTAACATTATAACCAAACATTATAACATTTTGGTAACATTATAACCAAACATTATAATATTATAACCATCTGTCCAACACTTTGGATTTCATGCTTTTTCGTAACTATTTTCTAATTCTGGTTTTGTGATGTGTATTGTCATTACTGGCACTCCACATCATAGAAGGGAAAGTGGAAGGCAGCAGGAAAAGAGGTCGTCAAAGGAAACAATGGTTTGACAACATCAAGGAATGGACTGGTATGAGTCTTATAAAGGCCAAGCGTCTGGCACAAGACAGAGTAGCTTGGAGAAAGATGATCCGGAGATGTGATCGTATGGCAGCCAATCGTCATATCTGACGGAGGCCGAAGAAGAAGAAGAAGAAGAAGATTGTCATGAAAAATCTAAAAGTGTCAAAAAAAAACCCACACCATTTTTTTCATGTTTTTGGCACTTTTTGGTCAAAATGTCAAAAAATAATAGATTAGGTTTTAAAAAAAATTGTCCCTTCATTAGTATCTTTACATCATCATCAAGCTATTTGGGCATTTTTTACTCCAAATTATTTTTGTTAGCTTGTGTCAAAAAAAGGGTCCAAAAAGTGAATTTTGTGATTTTCTCCACAACAAAAAAAATCGGCATTTTTGGTCAAAATCAACGCACAATTTATTTTGGTTCACCCTGTATAGTTTGATCAGTTCCAAATTGGCAAAGCTTCCTTACAGCAGCGAATAAATACAGAAGGACGTATGTGCGCACGAAGGGAATAAGCTAACTGTGCTTCAAACGCATGGCGCGTGCGTGCCACCAAAACCACATGCACATGGCCATAATTGTGTGTGTACGCTTGGATACTTTTGCATGCGGAGTGATAAAAACCAAATATTTCTCGCCAATTTGGAACTGATCAAACCATAGTGCCACCATTTCAGGAAGACTGCCCTAAGGTGACAACACACTATTTTCTTCTATGGGCTTGACTGAATTACATTTACGTGTGATGTTCGAGGAATTCCCTTCCTCAAATTTAAACTAATGTAAACTCTGAGCATGAATTTGTATGATTTCAACGGTGAACGCTGAGCCTGAAGGGCCAGATCCTTGCAATTGCAAGTAGAGTTGATTGTCTCACTATTTCGTTCGCGGAGCCTTTACTT
This sequence comes from Ophiura sarsii, assembly GCA_035610835.1. Classification (NCBI taxonomy): domain Eukaryota; kingdom Metazoa; phylum Echinodermata; class Ophiuroidea; order Amphilepidida; family Ophiuridae; genus Ophiura; species Ophiura sarsii. Next base: position 21,350,989 of record CM069458.1, read on the forward strand.
GCATGTTACTTTACAACAGATCAATATTCAGCGTGATGATGTGATTTTAGTTCTTGGATCATTTATTATGGACAATTTATATGGAATGATCTTTACTTGTTTTTGTGATTAGTTTTGTTGCGCGCACCAATTTCTACTCACTTTGAAGCTAATATTCTTGCGTGTCCCTACTTCCTAAAAATGTGCAAAAAATTGTGTTGTTCAAAGGTTGATTTTTCAAAAAGCTTCAGTTTGCAAAACAAGCTTGGGGATTTCCTATAATTTATTTACTTTAAAAAAATCAACCAGGCATTTTACAGTGTTTTTTATGATCTGAGCGACTATGAACTCACATCCGTAACAAACACAGAGAGAAGCTTTGAGATACATTATTGTCTAACTAACCCAATCGAATATCAATGTAACCAAATTAGCATTGGAAATGTTAAATTTGAACATTTCTTTTCCACTAAACTGTCTTTTACCTTTGACTTCCCAAGCTACTTTAATAGACTGCTGTTTTGTAACAACGGCTCATCTAAAAATATCCCCACGACAAAACCCGTCACATGGCACTTTCAATAGTGACTTAGTGTTGCTTCAACGACCAGTCTACATGTATTTATATAAGCATGATGTCTAGAAGCCTAACGGCGATGGCAGTGGCGTAGCTAGGTTTTTCATATTGGGTTGGGGGCAGTGGAGTAGCCAGGGTCACTTGTCGGGGGGGGGGGGGGGGGGGGGGGGGGGGGAGGGGGGAGGGGGGAAAAGGGAATTTCCCCTGGTGAACATCAGTTCGACCCGGTGGCGCAGCCAGACTGCAATTTTCCAACTAATTTTCCTGTTTTCCTTTCTCCTTTCTGTTTTCTGTCCGTTTCCTTTCCCTTTACTCCCCATTTTGTCTCCTCTTCTCCCTTTCTTTCCCTTCATGATTTTCCTGTCTCCCGATTTTCCCGGTCACATTTTCTTTCAGGGGAGGGGGGGGGGGGGGCACTCTGACCCCCTTGCCCCCTGTCTGGCTACGCTACTAGGGGCGTAAAATGAGAGTGAGAAATCTGATTACATGTTTTCTTCAATAACCAAATTACTGGCGGTTCAATCCCAATGGTGGCAATCACAACAGACGGTGGCAATCGCAACCCACAGTGCCAATCTCAACTGACTGTACCTAGTCTCAACCTTCAAGACTCTAATATTGGGGGGGGGGGACACCCCCTCTGGCTACGCCACTGGACATGTCGCTACTCGCTGGCTGGCTTGCATGATGATGCAACATGCGCTTGTCATCTTTGGGTCGGGTCACGGATTGCAGCTTTTAAAGTTTTGTTATATGATGGATATTAATTTCATTTGATACTGGTAAGTGGTGAGGGGAGGGGGGGGGGGGGGAACTAGCGTGATTACTTTTAACGGTTTGCTATTGTTGGATGTTGTTTTTTTCAACTCTTGCCAAATGTCATTTATGAAAATTACTTTGCCGATTATTTTTTTTCTCAAATCATTACCAACGATTTAATGTCAATTATATCGACATCCCAAAGTTGATATCAATACATGTTGGGATAATAGCCGATATCGACATAATGTCAACATCATCCATGTCGATGACAGCACTAACACATCGTGTTAGTGAGGTATGAGTACGCAGTAGTACGCGTAACGCAAAATATCATGCAATTCTAGTGGCATTTTTGAGCCAAGTTTGAGCGGTTTTTTTGCTGTTTGTGGAGCCAATTGTTAACCAATTTCACTGGAATATACTTAATCACACTTTCCGTTATTTCCTCTATATGTCATGCAAAGTAGTCGACTCTTTGACCAAAACTAACGGAGTACTAAGGATAACAAACACACCCCTACTTGTAATGACCTGCAAACGAGGACCAAGAGGACCCACCAACCTGGACACACACCGGGACACCGAAGACCAAAATTGTGGCCGAATCGGGTGTCAACACGCCAACTAGACTGTGTGCTATCCAACAGAGGCTTAATTGGTGTATGGGGGAGAGTATCACCGAAGAGGACCTCGTTTAGATAGCGTTTTTATGTTGTTTGCAATACTTTGCATGTATCAGGGAAACAAGGACGTCCGCATTTGGTGGTGTGTCCGCAGTTAGAATGTAAAAAAAGGGTGTGCATCCTCGTTTGCAGGTAATTACAGACTCGCCCCCACCCAAACACACACCGTTTCCAGATTTATGGTGAGTTGTCGAGTTATTTCTTGTTATAAATCATGACAAGATGCAAAATATTGATGATTTTCACAGCTCATAATAGCGGGGTCATGCTTGAAAATGTGGATGGGTGGAAATAGTGTGTATGACAATTTTAAAGCTGCTATGCGTGACCTGCCGGCTGACTGCACATGAATTTAAAAATAAGTTGAATGCACCCTCCCCTACTACCTGCCATGGTATGCTTGAATTATTATGTAACTTTATTTTTAGAATTTATGTAGTAGCTTATAAATGGTCTTTCGAGTCTTTCAAAATGTCTAACACAAACTCATGATGAAAGGTGGTGATGAGTTTTTCCCCTTATATTTTTCCTACATATGATGCTTTCTAAAAGACTATTGATTTTATCAATCCTTTTAACCCTAACCCCACTAGACCATACAAAATCATCCAAAATAAAACTATCTCCACGCGCGTGCTGCTGCATTGGCTCGATTACGTCACCTACCGCAGGCATATGTGGCCACGAAGTTTGTGGCCGCATGTGCGCTGGGGAGTTAGCTCAGTTGATAGGGGCACAGACTTGGGTGCGAATGGTCCCGGGATCGACTCCCGGGGGGTGCTCGGTGATTTTTTGGGTTAAATAAATTGTACTTTTTCCCCCGATACCCGATACCCGCAAAAACATAGCCGTGGGAGTTAGGGTTAATTAACACAATTTTTCAATGTTCCATAACCCTAACCCCACTAGACCATACAAAATCATCCAAAATAAAACTATCTCCACGCGCGTGCTGCTGCATTGGCTCGATTACGTCACCTACCGCAGGCATATGTGGCCACGAAGTTTGTGGCCGCATGTGCGCTGGGGAGTTAGCTCAGTTGATAGGGGCACAGACATGGGTGCGAATGGTCCCGGGATCGACTCCCGGGGGGTGCTCAGTGATTTTTCGGGTTAAAAAAATTGTACCTTTTCCCCCGATACCCGATACCCGCAAAAACATAGCCGTGGGAGTTAGGGTTAACATTCATTTTAGGGGATGACATTTTATCTCTGGTGCAAACAGGTTTTAACAGGTTTTAACAGGTTAAAGGTTTTAATCAGTGTGTTATTAAAATAACACACTGAGTGACATATTTTGTTAATTCTAAAATACAGGGTTTGCACATTTGTTTGTCATTTCGCTATGACAATTTGAAACTTTTACCAAAAAGGGTTAGATAAAATTAGGCAAACACATCTTATTGGGGATAATTTCTGGCTCACCTCACTTGTCATCAAACCTCAGATCTGGCATCAAATGGTGGGAGAGTGGAGGGTGGGGAAGGTAGGGCGGTCACAAAAATTGTCATCCTCATTTGGCATTGTCACTCCCCTTCCATAGAAAATGACACCCCCTCATAACACAATTAGGCTATAATAAGGTTTATGGAAGGCCTACTTGCATAAACCAATTTATTTACCGGGGCAGATACCCTCTGGGCTATCCCTATTGCAGTGTGCGTCTGTGTGTCTTGGTTACCGTACATCGGGCCAATCAGCATCCTTGCTTTCATGCCCGCGATTTTCGCCCTTTGTTTTGGTTCTGGATGAGGTTCCGTGCTTTTACCTAGTCTATTGTTTTGATCATATTTCTCATTGGCTTCATCGTGACTAGTCGCTTCCTAAAAATGTTCCTTCGTATATTACAAGGTTTTTGGTTTTGGATTTGCTACCATTTCTATCTGCTTTTGTTTACTGATATCGTCTTTGGACCAGCAAACCTCGGAAATCTATGTGGTTTTATTTGGATTTTATAGTTTTATAGTAACAGTGAGTACATTATATTTAAGCGCCGATCTAAAAACATTGACTTTTCATCAACATGGGTCATCCGAAGAAAGGCACAAAAAGGAAAGCGACTACTACTACTAATATTAATACAGATTCGGTGAGGAATCCACCCACACCAGGTACAAATACAAGTCCTGGTATTACAACAAGCGATACGGCGGTTAGACAAACCAGATCGCAGGCGAGACAATCATCAACAAGTGCACGCAACGAACATATTATTATTAATGAAACAACTCGAAATGCATTCGGTCAGTCCACGGCATCCGGGCGATCACAACAAACCATTCAGAACCCGACACCAATGCAAAGAAATCTACCGAGTAATTTGGTCGATATACCAACAACCAGTAACAGCTCTGATCAAAAGGCGTCGACAGAAGAACCGCGCGAGTTGGAGGAAACAGATGACGGAACCTTGCCAGTTTCACATCAAAGTGGACATTTTACGGGAGCCACGGTGTCCACCAGCAGAAGTGCCCCGGCAGTCAGTTTTAGACGGGTGGTGATGAATGATCTATCCCGCGGACAGCAGCAGCAGAACATCAATTCAGATGGTGAGAATCTTGTTATTAATTCTGCCCCATTGGTTTCTGATCAAAATTATTCATCAGTGTTTAATCAGCAACCCGAACAGGCTCTTACTGCCATATGCAATCCCCTTGGCTGTGATATTTCACCAACCATTTAAGAGAAAATAATCAAGGGGGATTTTGTTGAGTTCAGCAGTTTGCTCGACATTAATTCAAATATTTCCAATGCCTCATTTGGCATTGTCACTCCCCTTCCATAGAAAATGACACCCCCTCGTAACACAATTAGGCTATAATTCAAATAAACCTTCATATTTGTTGATGAATTTTGAAAAATAAATCATGTATACAAAGTAAGGTTGTAAAAAAGAGCCAGGTATGTGTTTGAGTATGTTTTTGAGTACACAATGTTACATAAGGGTGATAATAAGTCCAGTACCTCTTTTCCCTGAGTGGTGAAACACTCCGGGGGGGGGGGGGGGGGGGGGGGGGGCAGTCAGGTATAATGTTGTTATCATCCGCGTGAGAACGAAAACACAGAATTAGGGTGCTTCTTTCTACTACAACGCGTTAAGGGTATCAAAATCACCAATTTCAGAGAATAAGGGTGTCTTTTTCAACCTGAATCTGCGCTAAGGGTTGCTTGGGCCATTAGTCTTTTGTCATCTTTATAAAAATAGCCGAATGGTTATAACTTATAGGCCTATAAAAAAGACAAATTTACTAACAATGCTGAATCTATCAATTACATTTTTCCAGTTTAAACTCAATTTGCCCTTCTTTTAGAGAGTCGAATCACAAGATGATTACAACTTTTATACATGAGTTTCCCCCCCCCCCCCCCCCCCCCCCCCCCCGGTTGATAACGTCATCGAAAACTGTCACCACCGGCGCTTGAAGATGGTATTAGGAATAGCATTTGTTAGCACTCAGGGGGTTAGAGTTAATATGAATTTGGTCATAATTGAGGTACATTTGGTTTTTAACAGGCTTTTAAATGATATTCCTGGATTCCAGAAAATTTGGTTTTAATTCCCTGAATGACGTCTTGAAATTGAATAGGAAATTGGATAGATATGGAGTAAAACCACTTAAATGTCCCCGACTTTAACCAAATGGGTGCAATTTAAAGGCATATTATGTGATCTTTTCAGGAGAGCGCCCTCTATTCATTATTTTTCTAGAAAGTAGATTTTCTTGCAGATTTATATTTCTGATCCTAAATCATACATACATTCCAAGTTACAGAGCGATACGATTCCTAATTACCTCAAAATCATGGTTTTAGAGTGAATTTAAGAGTGAAAATATAAACTGTCGGATTTTCCGACAGTTTATTTTCACTCTAAAATCATGATTTTGAAGTAATTAAGCATTGTATCGCCCTGTAACTTGGAATGTATGTACGATTTATGATCAGAAATGTAAATCTGCAAGAGAATCTTCTTTCATTTTTTTTCGATGTTGAGGGCGTTTCCTGGAAAGATCACATAATATACCTTTAACTGAATCATAGTCCTTTGGACACACCACTGCCGACCCATCCAGAGTAAGAAAGCTTACCATTTCAAACAATACCATAGGATACCAGTTACGCATACTTCTCTTTGTAAAAAAGAGGATGCTCTTTGTGAAAATAAGATGAGAAAGAGATTGTATTTTATTTCTTACTTTTCCCCAAGAGGGTCAGTGATCATTTTAACACTCTCCATGCGGCTATTAATTTTACCATTTCCAAACAGATTTTTCAGAAACCTTTCACAACTTTCAAAGAATTACTGAACCTATACTAAACATGTTTAGTATAGGTTCAGTAATTCTATACTAAACATGTTTCTACTTATTTTAATGTATTTCTCATGGTGATTCTAAATATAGTGATGAAATTCAATAATTTTGACATTTTGTAAACACTTTGTGACATTGTCGTCTGCAGACGCCTGCCACATGGAAAGTGTTAAGATTCAATGGTAATAGCTGATTTGTGCACTTCCCTGCATTTTCAAAATAGCAAATAGATTTTTCAGAAACCTTTCACAACTTTCAAAGTCTTATCTCAAGAATTACTGAACCAATACTAGGCATGTTTGTACTAATTTTAATGTATTTCTCATGGTGATTCTAAATCTAGTGATGAAATTCAATAATTTTGACATTTTTTAAACACTTTGTGACATTGTCGTCTGCAGACGCCTGCCACGTGGAAAGTGTTAAGATTCAATAGTAATAGCTGATTTGTGCACTTCCCTGCATTTTCAAAATAGCAAATAGATTTTTCAGAAACCTTTCACAACTTTCAAAGTCTTATCTCAAGAATTACTGAACCAATACTAGGCATGTTTGTACTAATTTTAATATATTTTTCATGGTGATTCTAAATATGGTGATGACATTCAAGAATTTTGACATTTTTGAAACACTTTGTGAAATTTTGGAATGTCGTCTGCAGACGCCTGCCGCATGGAAAGTGTTAAGATTCAATAGTAATAGCTGATTTGTGCACTTCCCTGCATTTTCAAAATAGCAAATAGATTTTTCAGAAACCTTTCACAACTTTCAAAGTCTTATCTCAAGAATTACTGAACCAATACTAGGCATGTTTGTACTAATTATTTTAATGTATTTCACATGGTGATTCTAAATATGGTGATGACATTCAATAATGTTGACATTTTTGAAACACTTTGTGATATTTTGGAATGTCATCTGCAGACGCATCGCGTGGAAAGTGTTAAGATTCAATAGTAATAGCTGATTTGTGCACTTCTCTGCATTTGATACATTCTATCTATAGATCACACATGTGACGTGTAGAGGAAAATTAACAGATATCAGTACAATCAAATGAACGCTTTTATTCTCGGATTCAATTCACTTCCCCCATTTGAACTATTAAAGATTTTTATTAAAGATTTGTTCATGCATATGTTTCAAGTGCATTTGTATTATCAAAATCAGAACTATTCTACATGTACGACTGGTGGTGGTGGATTATTTCTACTTCAATAATTTGTTCACAAATAGAGACCACTCCGATCATCTAATGACTATCTACGTCTTCAATATCCTATCACTAGAGTTCTAGCTGGTGATAGAACTTTCACAGTTTGTGCGTCAAAAGAGTGGAATAAGCTACCTATCGGTATTAGACAATCATCATCTACAAGTGTGTTCAAAAAAGCTCTTAAAACTCATTTGTTCCCTTAACAGTTTTTCTGTTTATATTTTGTTTCTAATCTATTTTGTAATTACTATGATATATTGTTCTATGCTCAATTTACACTCACATTTTGTAGTTTAAGTTGTAATTTTAAGGTTTTTATCTTTTAAGGGCTCTGAGCCTTTTGGAAATGGCGCAATTAATGCTTTCTGTATTGTATTGTATTCACAAACCAATCCTTAAACTCCCAATAAGAAATTCGCACCACTGTTGAGAATAATGGACTGATAACTTGCTATTTTTCTTATAAATGAGTGAGCCACAGATAACCATCAATGAGTGAATAATATATAAATTTGTTTTTAGGTAGCGAACTGCCAAATAAAAAGAGTTTTATTTGATAATAAGCTCTACTTAACTTAGTATTGAGCACTATCTGACTAATAATTGATAATCACGTTTTAAATTTGTTTTTAAATGTTTTGACTGTTGTTCTAACGAAAAATATGATATTGTATTATTTGGATTAGACCTTTTCTACATCTCATTTTCAATTGCATTTGTAACAATGAACATCTATAACAATTATGTCCATTCAATCTTTGTAAAATGTTTCTGTAACTATTATAGCTAAGGGCTCTTGCCCTTTTAGGCAATATATCTAAGCACGGGGATAGCACGATCAAAGCGCGATCCTTTTTTCTATCGCAAAAGGATCAGTGATTAACACCACGCTGAGCCGCCTCTCTACTTATCTGGCGTTAACAATAGAACTATTGTAGTACTGTCGACGGCTCAATTAGTGAACCAGGCAGAGGAAAGCGCGAGGAAGGATCGGGAAGAATAGATTATTTTCTAGTGAGTAAACAACATTTCACACCCGTGATGGGTTGAGAACCTAATTGATATGTCTAGACGACCAGATGCATGTTGAGACCTTTGGTATTGTTTAAGCTATTGATCGGTGGTGAACATAAACATTTTATGACTGTGGAAGGAGCGGATTTAAAAAGCGCAAAAAAGTGGATCTAAGAGCGCTCTAAGGTCGATGAAAAGCGCGCTTAGAGAGGTTGATAGAAAGGGCAAGAGCCCTAATAGATGACTGCACAAACCCAGTGTCCAATGCAGTCTTGAGTGACCAGTAACTTTTGCTGGGACAAAATCATTCTCATAGTCGGGCGGCGGCTCCCATAGACACTGTACTTAAGCGTGGCACCCCCTCTTGCTCACGATGTAAACGTAACCAAAACAAGTTCAATGAATTTTATAATTATTATCAGGAATCGCTAGGGGTGTGAGATTTGTTGTAGTGTCATATTTTCCAAGAAATGATCATTCTAAGCAGGTTATTTTTAAAAATAAAATTCGCTGAATATAGTACATTGCTATAATATGACATCGATCCATTGACTACGGAAAAATCAATGTATTTTCACAGTGGCGTTGCCATCCACAATTAACGTCACTAACCTTAGCTGTACACAAAATTCCTTTTTAGTTTGCGTCTAATGTATTTTGTATAGGCCAATGTTAAAATGTTTCAATAAAACAACATTAAAAGTCCACAATCTAGCTGAAATAATTATCGTGCATAATATACATATATACAATTTATTTGAGACTATTCATATATTTTTAAGATCTTTAGATAAAAAGATATGTGGAGAGGTTCTTCCTCGTATTTTCATTTAATCACACTCCCTCCTAATCTGCCGATTAGTTATTTGTGAAAAAGAAAAGCTACAAAAAAATAAGATTACTACTGTATCAGAATACTACCTGTACCAGTTGTTATTAAATGGGTACATTGATATCACAATAGATATCACAATGAATATCACAATGAATATCACAATGATACAATGATCATAATGGTACAGGGTGATCATGAGACTAACGTGCACATCTCTTAAAAGGACACGACGCAGACCGTCTTCTATGGTACTACTGGCGCCGGTGCAGGCCTATTAATATACTCAACGGTTGATCAAGACGAACTAAAGAGGTAAATCGAATACATATATCATATCTATCTAGGATTGAGGCCAGTATAATGCAAGCAATTATTAGTAATATTGCATTGTAAGTTAAATCATACGGACTAGCAAGTCATTTTTGTTTTTTATAAAAATCACACAAATAAATCGTTTATGAGAAGAACGAGAGCATAAATAACAAGAATTTGTTTATATTTTAGGGACTATATTAAGTATGCAATAATATTAATGTTTAAAAATTAGTATAGGAAAAATGCATATAAATGGATAGAGAAGTAGGTATTTTAAGGCCTACATCTTCAAATTTATATGCATTTGAGAAACTCCTTTATTTTATTATTAATTTGCCTTATAAACACTTTCCACGCGGCAGGCGTCTGCAGACGACATTCCAAAATGTCTCAATCTGTTTAAAATGTCAACATTGTTAAATTTCATAACCATATTTGGAATCATCATGTGAAATGCATGGAAATAAGTACAAACATACCTCGTGAAAAGTGTTAAAAGGCCAATTAATAATTAATAATAAAATAAAGTAGTTTCTCCTCGCCTCGTTCATATTTTTTATGAAATTCTTCAATATTGGTGTTTTTTATATCTTCCATAAATTGTTTGTTAAAGCATTTACAAAGCCCGATATGTTGGTAATATATTTATAGTCCAATGAGCATCTTAGAGAGCAGGTTTTGTGTGACCCACGCCTCCATCTATATCCATGAAATTAAAATATTTGAAAAAGGCATCGTCCTCTTCATGTTATGTTACGCAGCCAATATCAGGCTGGTATTGGTGAATTTGCATTGTCTATTTTTTTTGTAAATCCCTCATCCTCCTTTTTTCAAAAGTTAGGACGATAAACTAGTTTTTATTTTTATTTGGCCTTATATTTAAACGTTAAAAATAATAGCCATTTAGTATTAGGATACTGATGAAATTATAGGTACATTGTACTTCAATTTAGTCATTCATTTGATGTTTATAAAAATAGGCCAACAATTATATCATTCGAAATAAAATATTCCAACATGTTTTATTATTGTTTTAATTACAGACCTGTTGAACTGTCACCACGACGTATGTATGAGTCAAAGTACTGTATAATTACTCATGAAACCAAATATTCCTGATATTTTTTCTTGATTCATGATGTCAATTAATTAGTTAAATATTGAAGCTGTGTCGTATATGGCTCATTCCATGAAGTTGGGGCATTTGTTAAAATAGCAGAATTTGGTACTTTAGGCAGCTTATAAACTGTTTTACTCTATGTGTATATCAAAAAAAATTAGTGTCCAAAAACAGTACTAGGTTATAGTATTGAGCCATGAAAAAAAAAAAAAAATCGACCCTTCCTTGAAGAAAAAATAAATAAAAAATGAGGTGGTGTCCAAGACCATTTTTGCTAAAAAACGTGACATGGAAAACACAACAATTAATATGAGTTTTATGTAAGCAAAACTATCATAGAATTGCTTGGAAATCTATTTGATTAATAAAAGATACATGTATTCATAGTTTACTGACCAAAACACCTCGTCACGCTGGACTGATTTTTCACCCAAGCAACATGAAAATTGCCTTTCCGATGCTACGCACGGTGTCCACAAAATATACACGTGTAGCATCGGGAGTTTTCATTGCTGAATGGGGGTAGTTCTCTATCATACATTTTTTAATTATTTTCCAAAATTAAGAGCATTTATCAATTGAAAACTATTGCAAATGAGAATAAATTTCATGAAGACCATTCCATATATTCATGAAAAAGTATACCGTGCCGTGTGCATGGTGTCCTAACCATAAAATGTAGCATCGTGATAAACATCCTATGCAATTTGTGGGAATCCCCACCTGGAGATAAATAAAACATACCATATTTCTTTTTGTAAGGATAGAGGTCAATAGCTATCAGGTTTGTTTGGAATTTGCCACATGTGGGCTAGTTTTATCAAGGTTTTAGTCGCTGGTGTCCCGTTGTAGCATCGGGACTTTTATGTAGCATCAAAGTGTAAACATTGGATAGTTTTGTGAATGGTAAGTGCGATTGTAATTATTTCTTAATGTTGCTTGTATGTCTGTATTTATTAATGCATTTTTATTGAAAGGGAAACACTGAATCAGAATTTCTTTTCATGTTATGATATTAATTTTGAGTCACGGACGCCATAATAATTTGGCATCCATGTAGCATCGGGCATAGCATAGGCAATATTTTGCATTGGGTAGGCCTATCGTTATAGTTCGTTGAAAATGTAATTTTTTTGTAGAATCACATCATTAATAAACTTTGAAGTTAATAATGAATTAGTTTTTGCTCTTTTAATGCTAATAATATAGCTTACCAATACGATGCTACATGGACACCATGTCCATGTAGCATTTCATAAAATTTGCCTAATTAGACTAAATCAATTACCCCATTCGAAATTATCCATCACCCAAAACATTCAAAACATTGCCTACATTTTACTACACATTACAGAAAAAAAGGCATATTATGAGAGATGTATATCTAATGAAATATATTAATACACAATGCTACATGGACACCATTTCCATTAGCATTTCACTGAATTCACAATAAACATTCCCTTATTTTAGTTTTATTTACTATAAAACAAGCATGTGCAACCTTTTCTACCACACGGGCCGCATTGCGATTTTGAGATCTATTCACGGGCCGCAGCGATTGTCAAACATTCCAAAACACATCCGGAGGAGGAGTAATAGGGAGGGGGAAGTCCATTGCTCATGGAATACCCGCTTCTCTTCGTGTAATGTCCTCTTTTTACTCGCTTTAGCTGCTGCAAGCGCCATTTTAACCAAGAATTTTATCACGCAATCACACCTTGGGTTATATTTACTTAATGCAGCGCGTCACCCTACTAATATAAGGGAGCACACACCAACTCAATCCGCCATTTGTGTAAAACTAGGTAGTTCCGTTTAAAACGGGCCGCATCATTTGGAATTTTAGGATTGCTTCGCGGGCCGCAGATTAGAGGTCGGCGGGCCGCATGTGGCCCGCGGGCCGCAGGTTGCACACGCTTGCTATAAAACAAATAATTGTAAATCATTTAAGTTCTCTATCCTTTGCTATTCTTTTTCATGTTAAATGAATAATAAATAAAATACTCCAGCATGATTTTAATATAAATGTTTTCCTGCAACACAAAAGGTGCAACATGAATAAATAATCTACTCCAATATCAATACACAATGTTCCGTGAAGATACTAAGCCATAGGGTTTATTTTGTTTTGCTTTGCAGGTTCTTGACATTAATTCAGAAGACAGTTCTATCGTCCTGGAATTTATGGAGATGAAGACAAGGAACCCATCATTTTCAAAAACTAGTACCTTTCCAAAGAAATCCATCATGGCAATTAAATTATTTTTTTGCAAACTGACTTTTTAAGTGATCAAACTTTTCAATCATCTTTATCAATAATAGAGGATGATTCAATCAGAAACGAGCAAAGAGACTAAGATCACAAAGGGTACTTTAAGAACAACACTGCATGAAGTTTGTTTCAGTGGACATCTTAAGTTTCTTTGATCAATGGTGTATTGTTATTGTGTAATTGTAAGAAATGGTGTATGTGTATCATAGGTAATTATGTTTTATGCTTCATGGCAGGTTATCTTTTTGTGTAATTTGTAGTTTTACAATCCATGTTATTAATTTTATCGTGTGCTTATAACATAAAAAGTTAACATATAGTACATCCTCTCTATTGATCTGAAAAAGATGCACCTGTTCAAGCTGTTCCAAATATTTTAGGGCACGGTGTCCATGTAGCATCGTAATACTTAAGTACACAGAAAAGGTAAATTTTACATGAACAGTGTTTAGATAAATTTCAAGCAATTCACTCTGTGTACCTACTTGATATGATGAACAAGTAGACAAACCATTCACACTCAAATAATTGTAACAGTATGAATAGTCTTATTATTAACAATGTTACAAGACGCGGTGTCCATGTAGCATCGGTAGTGCATTTTATAACATTATACAGGTAAATAATACTTCATATACTTTACTTTATGACTATAATGTAATCAATGTGCATGGTTTATAGAGTACTTTACATCAAACAAATATTGATATGTACTTTATTTAAATTCATTATACAAATTGCAAAATAAAGAGTCACTTTTCAATGAGTTTTTACATAAAACGGTTAATCTACGATGTCTTGTTCGTTAAGTTATGTTCAACCTAGACAAATCTGGTTTCTTTTCATGTATTTGTGGTTCCAAGTAGTTAATTGAGGTATAGAAACTTGGCCCACATCTTAAGCTAATTTATTAGAAAATGATATGGAAATGGGAAATGGTGTCCATGTAGCATCAGGATTTTTGGAAATGTCATCCAACTGTTGAACATGTGCGGTTATTTTACACCAAATGTTACATTAAAAAAAAAAGTTCTACATTGGACTTTGGTAAATGTAGAACCTAAAAAAGAAGAAAGAGTTGGAAAATATCCATTTTGAAAATTTCACTTGGATGTCACATAATATGCCCCAACTTCATGGAATGAGCCATATAGTAATATTAAGCCAGGTATCACAGGGGACCTTTATAGCCTATGTAACATGTGTAAAATGAATGAAGTGAATATTAAACTGCGTAATGCAGATCAAGACAAACCATTTATAAAATGTTAGAAAAAAAAGGAAAAAGCAAACAATTGTATCGCGAAATACCGCCCTTAAATAGCTTCAATGTAAAATAATGATCACGACTGAATTAGTAGGGGTATTTTATTTCATTCAAATCGAGGTTGATCGTTTGTACAATAATTATAGAATATTTACTGAATTTTGAAGAAGTCACTCAACATACGGTATATATTTGAAATATGATTTTTGAATTATTGATATTTATAATCAATCATTGTGTAGTATGTGTATGTAACTAATGCAATATTACCAAAAACAGTTTCACTTGAAGCTTTACAGTATAATGAAATAATGATTGAGGTGACACAACTCTCATTTATCTGTGCAATATAATTTATAATATTATATAATTTATATAATTTACCCTTTTGAACATTGTTATGTCATGAATTAATTTGACTGCCTTGTATTATTATTATATCGAGTATTCATTTGAATCATTAGGATTGATATTAGTTAAATAAATAAACGATGTTTTTATATCAAGACGAACATTTAATAGTAGTGTCGTTTTTATTTATCGTGATGATTCAATTTTGAGATTAGGAAGGAGTGTGATTAAAATATGAAAATACTATGACGAACCCATACACATATCTTTCTATCAAAAGGTCTTAAAAATATATGTATGGTCTCAAATAAATTGTATATATGTATATTATATACGATAATTATTTCAGCTAGATTGCGGACTTTTAATGTTGTTTATTGCAACATTTTAACATTGGCCTATACAAAATACATTAGACGCAAACTAAAAAGGAATTTTGTGTACAGCTAAGGTTAGTGACGTTAATTGTGGATGGCAACGCCACTGTGAAAATACATTGATTTTTCCGTAGTCAATGGATCGATGTCATATTATAGCAATGTACTATATTCAGCGAATTTATTTTTAAAAATAACCTGTTTAGAATGATCATTTCTTGGAAAATATGACACTACAACAAATCTCACACCCCTAGCGATTCCTGATAATAATTATAAAATTCATTGAACTTATTTTGGTTACGTTTACATCGTGAGCAAGAGGGGGTGCCACGCTTAAGTACAGTGTCTATGGGAGCCGCCGCCCGACTATCATGACAATGTTACAGTATGATCACATAGTTATTTCTGGTCAGGAAAGGTAATTATTATATTTTAATACCAATTAACAGTGGTATTTAAACTGTAACAACTATATAACAGATTGTGTGAATGTATAAGATCAAGAAGTGGTAATTATTCATAAAACTCTTGCTATGGAGGGGAAAACCCTGTTTAGGCTGTGGCAAAAACACCTCTGTTCTACCAGCCTAACCAACCTTTATTTTTCAATTTTCAATTTTTGTTTTAGACTTTAAAAAGAATGTTTCTTTAATTTAAATTTTGTATTGAAAATGTTCTATTTTTTTAATGTTGATAATGTACGAAATATTTCATGAACATTTTGATGAAAAAACACCCACAAAAATTGCTCAACTGACTGACTCTACCTGAGAAGTCCATAACTCCGTAACTGTAGAACAGGGTTTTGTGTTTGATTTTATTTAAAAACTGAACTTTAAATATACCATTTCTTACTTACCATACAACGTTGCTCGTGCTACGTGTAATGCAACTAGCTGGATACAGCACACAGTTAGAAATATGCTTGGTCTTACAACCATCATTCCTGATAAGAAGAAAAAAGATGAAACGTTATGAATTAAAAAAATGAATCTCAAATTCTACACTTTGACCTTATTGAAAAATATGTCCCCTGGGATTGAAGCCCATCCCCATTAGAGGAACCTTAACACATTACTGTTGTTCACAAAAGAAATCTATATCACTCTTGTCGCTACTGCATACAAGTTTGGTTCATTTATGTCATTTTTGCCTGTAAAATACGCCAACATTTTAGCATTATCAAAATAATGATGTTGCGAATCGGTCATATTAACTTTGATTTGTGTCAGGTTTTTCTTCAAATAATAAGTATTCATTACGGGAAGAATGGACACTCGATCCTTGCATGGATTGATAGCATCGTTTCGTGTGCAAAGTTAATTGTTTTAAACACAGTTCAAATAATATACCGTGACGTCACCCTGTCTGACTTGGGTACTCATCATCATCATCCTTCGGCTGCGGAGGCAGGCGACCACAAGTTTTCTCCAAGCATGGCGATCTGTAGCAAGAGTGGCTATCTGACGTTATTGAAACATGCCTTCATTGTCACCAAGTAAGCACTGTATGTACTTCAAGTATGATGTGCTTGGACGACCAGGTCTCCTTCAGCCATGTGTTGGTATGTAAGTGGCATACATTCTATAGTCTATCCATCTGAGAGCGATCTTTGGTGCTCGGATGGGCAGGGGAGATGAGTAAAAATAAGATGTGCTGTCTTCTGGCGTATATTTGCTAGTTGTCGAAGGATCCCATTTTATTCCAACCTCCGGTCGAACCTCATCTATAATGTGAATTGAAACAACTAAGCTGCCTTATGCAAACACACACAACACTGTTCCAATGCATATTATATTCTCATCACACACATGCACATAGCAGCTATACGTCTAGTGTACCGTTCAAAGAGAGACAAATATCGAACCATTTGCGCATTATCTGAAATCAAAAGGCTTTGAAATCGTCACCTGTGATTTCGGCCTATGAATATAATCACAAAGCTGGAAAAGATCGAAAGTGATGGACTTTGAACATTTACCATAATCGTCACCTGTGATTTCGGCATATGAATAGAATCACAAAGCTGAAAAAGATCGAAAGTGATGGACTTTTTAACATTTAGCATATTGTAGGAGGCCACATTTAATTTTTATTTGCTATCTTGTAATGTTTCCAACAGTAAATAATGTATATTTTCACTCGGATTGGCCGGGCGGCCTATAGTAAGATAAAATGGTTGTAAAATGATATGAAACTCCGTATTCCTATGTTCTGTCTGCAAGTCCGAATCAATCAGATTTCCTTGTTTAAGTAAAGAAAGAAACAAATACGCTTACAAGGATATGGCATCAATATTGAAAGGTATGATTTTCATATTCAAACAAATATTATACAATTTGAACGTTGAAAAACTAAATAAAGTTTATCTGACTTATAAAATGAAAGGTTGTCTTCATCGGGGTCTATCACTCTACATGTACCTGTTCATAGAGGCCTGTAGTACAGTAGAGCTTAAAATGGCACAAAATAAGACCATTGAAGATGAGATGCAGCCAGTGCTTGCCAAATTGAAAGCATTTTTTGAAATGGAGAAAGGGAAAGCTACCTGTCTTTGCAACGTCAATTAAACTGACTCTCATGGCACAACTTGGGTTATGATGATATAAAGTAGGTGGATAACATAATTATTTTTTATTGTGGCCGTTTTTCACTCTACTGATTCCATCCATATTTTTGTCAGAAAATAGCCTCCTCTCCCAGTCAATGGAACGGCTGAGTCACGTGGTTGGAAGATCGGTCTCAGATGGATAGACTATAGTAGGCTATTCATCAGGGAGACGGAGAATATGTCCAAGGAATCTCAGCTGGTGACTTTTTACACGGTTGTTACTAAGTCATAACTACAGTCATGACAAAAATAACTTACCAGGTAATAAATGTGCTTATAACTCTGAAAGTAGTACTCCTATTGTATATCAAATTATGAAGTTGTTGAGAAATGTCCCCTCTTTAATTTGAGATATAATTAACACTTTCCACGCGGCAGGCAGCTGCCGACGACATTCCAAAATTGCACAAAATGTTTCAAAAATGTCAAAATTGTTGAATTTTTTAATTTTACTTACCATATTTGAATTTTTTTGTTGTTGAAATAAGTACCAACATGCCAAGTATTGGTCCAGAAATCCTTGAGATTGACCCTGAAATTTGGGAAATGTTTCTGAATATTGTTTTGTATAACTTATAGCCGCGTGGAAAGTGTTCATAAACATGTGAATAATGGTTTGATATCAAGGAAGTTACAGTAACAAAAGTAATATTAACACTTTCCACGCGGCAGGCGGCTGCAGACGACATTCCAAAATGTTTAAAAAATGTCAAAATTATTGAATTTCATTAACATATTTAGAATCATCATGAGAAATGCATTGACATAAGTACAAACATGCCTAGTATTAGGTTAGCAATCCTTGAGATAAACTTTGAAAATTGTGAAAGGTTTCTGGAAAATCTGTTTTGTGTATGGTAAAAATAATAGATAGAAAGTGTTAAGTTTTTTTAAAGCACTGTGTAACACGAGGATTCACACAGGAAACGGTGTGTGTTTTTCCTGAAATTTGATGCAGATAAATATTATTACGGTTCGGATGTAATGTGCTTGAAAATAAAATATTTTGAGAGAGAATATTATTAGCTTTGCACTGATATCAATTATTGGGTGTTCCAAGCAGCAGTATTTTTTTATGTATGACAATTTAAGTTTAAACGGCCAGTGTTTTCGGATGTTTTTTTTTTGGTGGGTTTCCAAAAGAAATTAGAAATGTTGTGTTTAGTAGTTGATTTGAAATGCCCTAAACGTTTTCATATGTTTACCTTACATTTAGGATTGTAACTTTCTCAGTGATCAACCATTGTTAGTTAGTTTAAAAACCAAGGGGAGATTCACATATAACCAAGGCTACTACAGACTAGAGGGTGATAGAAATAGCATCCTTTTATTGCCTTTAATTGATTCTCAAATGGAAATGTTGTTGTCAGAAAATATGACACGAGATGAGAGGGTGGTAGTGGTAGCGTTCGACTGCAACCATATCAGATTTATTCATCATGACCATTGTCATGACAATTTACAATGTATAGTTCTATGATTGCACATGACGTTATTATTAATTTTCATATCATTATCAGCAATTACAAACATGACAAGTTTTATATTTTTTCCTCTATGAGCTAAACATCCGATATGGAAGCAGTTGAATGACAGATTGACCAGAAAGATGTGGTGTAAACCCCAAGTCATAAACGACGGCTGGAAAACTGTCACGTGACTTGACCGCGGAGGAAGTAAGCCCGACCAGAGGGCGACGGGCATGAGTCAACTTCCTATCACCAACTTAGTTCTCTTTGCATGCAGGGCAGAAAACTTTATTATCATTGCTGCTGAATTAGGCCTAAAAAAAAAGTTTGATTGGCGTAACATAGAAAAAAATATAGGGTAGGTAGGTCGGATTTTTTTATTTTAAATCTATAAAACGTCTATGAAATTTTATATACCAGCACACATATTATACCATACAGACATAAACAAATGGCACAAATACACATTTTCACTGTTTTTTTGTTTTTCTCACACACACACAAAAAATAATAATAATAAAAA
This sequence comes from Ophiura sarsii, assembly GCA_035610835.1. Lineage (NCBI taxonomy): Eukaryota > Metazoa > Echinodermata > Ophiuroidea > Amphilepidida > Ophiuridae > Ophiura > Ophiura sarsii. Next base: position 21,370,679 of record CM069458.1, read on the forward strand.
TTAAAAAAAGGTTTAGGGTCGGCGGTAAAAATAGGGTCGGTCGGGTTACGCCAATCAAAAAAAAGAAGGATTTAGGCCTTAGGGCTACTTCTAATATCCTGGCTCTCTGGGATCGGTAAGTCATGAGGAGGTTCTCTTTGTCCCGGGTATCAGGGGCTGAGACTGTAGCAGGGGAGTGTGTTTGTGGTGGGGGAGGGGTTGTGGTGGGGTGGGGATAGGGTTTGGGGTGGGGATTGGGTTTGAGGAGAGGTGGTAGGGGTGGTGGTGGTTTTGGTGGGAAGGGGAGGGGGAGGTGGTGAGGTTTGGGGGAGGTGAAGTAGGTTTGTGGTGGGGGTGGAGTGGGTTTGTGATGTGGATGGGAGGGGTTTGCGGTGGGATGGGGTGGGTTTGTGGTGGGGATGAGAGGGGTTTGTGGTGAGGGTGGGAGGAGTTTGTGGTGGGGGAGAGGGTTGTGGTGGGGGAGGGATGGGTGTGGGGTTGGGTGTTTTTTGGCCAAACATTATATTTATTTTTCAATAAAACAACAAAATATTATAGATCCTCCCCAAAAGTTAGGGTCGGTCTGGCGGTTTTTTGTTCACATTAAATTAAAACAATTTCTTTAAAATAAGATATGAATGGGGATATTTGACTATTAAATCACTTCATGACAGTTTCAAAATATGTTATGTATTTCCGGAAAGCAAAATTCTGGAAGGAAAACAACCCTCAACCTTTTTCTGGAATTTCAAAAAAAAAAAAAAAATAGACACAACTTTTTTTTGTCAGTTTTCAACATTAAGGTCGATCGGAAGAGGACAATCAAACCATTTCTTTTGGCCTTATGTCTGGAATTGAATTGAATAAATTAAATTGTTTGCTGGAATTGAATTGAATAAATTAAATTGTTTGTGCTGAACTACTAAACATCTTGAATAATATTTAAATATTAATATTTATATCAAATTGAATTTTGGAATAACAAATCAAATTCTTCATCTTAAATCCATTTTTAATATAATAAACAGAGTTGTCTGATGATTGCACAAGCGTGAAACTCGGAGTAGCAACTACCGTTCCAAATGGTTTAACTTAATCTACTCATGTTTATACTTACTTACTTACTCATAAATACTTGGTGTGGGGGGGGGGGGGGAATGAGGGGGGATACAAAAAGTCCTTAAAAGGGGGGATCAGAAAAAAGGTCCTTGTTGGGGGGGGGGGAATCAACAAAAAAGGTGGTTAGAAGTAGACAGATGAACATTTTTCACGCGCTATTCGCGCATGTGTCCCCGCGCATGTGTCCCCAAAAGGCAATATTTGTTGGTACAGGCTTGTTCAGAGCCAAAATGTACCTTAATCATAGCAAACAAATTTTGCGCGCTATGCCTGCATTTCTTTAGTATGGAAAATGTTCGGTTCACTTTCATTTCTTGCCCCCCCCCCCCAATATTAAAAAACCAACCTACGCCACTGATGAAGAGGATGGGATGGATTCAGAGGAAGAAGAGGAGGACATACATGTACCACAGCAATCATGAGTGTCGGGCAGGATTATTAAGAAGAACACCTACCTACACAGATTTTGTTTGACCTTTTCAATTGTGTTATAATATGTTTGTGTACCTTACCTACCATAATAAAAGTGATTGTGACTAGTCTTAAGGTTTAGGCTAATATAAAAAAAGTTCCATTTTGTCGTTTCCCAACTCCGATCCGGTCAGAAAATAATGCCGATCAAATATTTCATTATTTCCGCATATTTCATTATTTCATATTTGTCAACCTTTAAAGAAGAAAAAAAATGTTTTGATGTGATCTTTCACACGAAAGATGCATTTTCAGCACTTTGTACGATGGCAAGGCCGGTACAAGACATCGAAACATCCGTTCTCAAATCAATTATCAATGTATGCTGGTTCCCTGCTCCTTGGACGCTTCGCTTTGAGTGTTCTGTGAGACAAAATTCACTGATTTTTTACTGATTGACTAGTCTTTGGAAACGCTGCGTTGTGTATACGGAACTACCACACGGCGGGAGACATTGACTTAAATTTTTTGATAATGTTACTCAGTCATGAAAAAATATGAAACAGGCAACTTGGTATCATATTTCATTAGCCTTATATAGAATGTTGTTATTGTTTCTGTTATTTAAATAGAACATGCACTGGCGGGGGTGGGGGGGGGGGCAAAAAAAAGAAGTTCTTAAAATAAAAGGGGGATCAAGAAGAAACAGACCCTATTTTGGGGGGATCAAAAAAAGAAGACATCCATGGCTCAATAGTTCATCTGCAAAGATTTCAGACGCAGAAGTAGTGTTTTCTCCATGATCACTGACATAGGCTGGATATCATTAGAAGAACGCAGGGCTCTCCAGACCAGGGTCTCCAGGGCAATTTGAGTGCCGGCTAATTTGACTGATGGCGAGCGGAGTGAGTGTAGCGAACGGAGCGCAGCGGATCACGGCGCGGGGTCCAGGGGCCTGCTTAGGTTTTTTTTAGGTTTTTTGTAATGCAATTTGGCCTATTTGGGGGTTCCTGCCACATAATTTCTTATTTTATGAGGCAGTTTAATGATTTTAGCCATGTAGAATGGAAAAAATAAAAAAAATAAAAAAATAAAAAAAATCTTTTTTTAGTGCCTTATTTTTTTTAGTGCCGGTCGGCCAGCGTGAGACCGGCGCTGACCGGCGTGGAGACAACCCTGCTCCAGACACACACTATTATACAAATCCATCCATCATAAGGTTGCCATAGATACAGATCATTACCAAATCAATCCTCATGAGCAGACCCGGATCCAGCAAAATTTTAGGGGGGCCCAAAAAAATAAAATTGTGCTGGTACCATCCAATCGGTGCGCAGTACCGCCCTCCGAGATAGGGATGTGCCCCCCTCAGAAGTAGAAATGTTTTCAATTTTCAAACTCATTTGGTGCAATCTGGTGTATACTTTTGACCAAAATGTTATCGAAAAGCCACCTCTTCATTATCACCACATGGAAAAATTAAACAAGGACACATTGATCTGTTTGTGCCTCATGTCGGGCATTAAGAAGGAAACACATTTTATTTCCTACAACATACAACAGGCATTTATGAATGTACCATAATCTAGCTCTACATTTATTTTAAACCACGGATGTTCACAACGTCGTGCCCGATGCGGTCGCACAGGCGACACAACCCCCCAGTAACTACCACGGAGTAAAAGTTCTGTTCATCCAAAATAAGAATTCAGCTAGATTACATTTATTTTAACCACGATATTCACAGAGACTACCTAGAAGTAAAAGCTGTGTTTATCAAAATAAATTGTTTAATTCATACAACATGCCTTTGTGAATGTATCCAAATTCAGCCTGATTACATTTCTTTTAAACCCGGATGTTCACAACATCTTTGTGTTTCATCCCAAATAATTAGTTTACTCTTCTTCACCGCTGGATCACCTGTGTATAAACATTTCAACTCGTTCGCCTGAAGTAACTACTCAAACGGTCACCAACCCCCCAGTGAATACCTAGGAATTACATTGATTTGTTATACTACATTAACCTGCCACGGATTTGAGCAAATGATATATGGTAAAATGAAATGGCTGAACCTTTCTTATCATTATATTCTTTAATGAAACATAAGTTGGCTACTACGCGATTTACTTATTGTATTACATGTGTAATATATTTTTTAAAAGTGACATTTTATAAAATTCACAAAAAAACTGCTGTTCACGTGCCACCCTAACTGACGTGACTATAACCATTGAACCTACAACACGTGTGTAAACTTGAGTATCTTCATTTATTGTTATTGACAATACATAACAGTGGGTGGGTAAAAATTTGACTGCTCCTTTCTCAATGCTATCTTGACAGAGAATGAAATTTACGCCAAACCAAACATGGCGGCCTAACCCATAAAGCCTCTGATTGGTCTACAATCTATCTTGACCCCCAATTTCATTGGTCCTTACCGTAATGCCCCCAAACAACACAATAACATTAGCAACGGAACCTACCATTTTTCCAGAGGTGATAATGTTTGGTTTCAATGGACGGGCCATGGAAACTGAATTTCCAATAAATATTTTGTTTTTTATCAATGCACGAAAGAAGTTGAGCAATACTGATTTATAGATACAATACCTAAGAAAATCATTGTTTTTTCATTGGAGGATTATTATAGGTCATGTGTGATTAAATATCCGCTCCATTGCACGATTTACCGTGCATCGACCCTTATGATACATTGCACGGTAAGCCGCTCGGCCCTAACACGATTTACGGGTTGCCGAGTTGCATTGTTAGCCGAGTTACTTGATGGTGTAGATTTTCTTAGTGTTGTATAAAACAAATAATGAATGTTTTTATTCGTGCAATGGAACAAATATTTTCATTCGGTGAAAGATGCAATGTTCCATTCAACTCGGCTCCGCCTCGTTGAATGGAACATTGCATCTTTCACCGAATGAAAATATTAGTACCATTGCACTCATAAACATTCGTTATTCATATAATATTTCATGATTTAAGTATAGATGGTTTAAAAGCTCGAACAGGGGGAGTCTGAGGGGGATGTGCCCCCTCTCCCCATAGAATTAGATTTTTTTTCATTTTTTGAACTCATTTGGTGTATTACTTTTGACCAACATTTTATCGAAAAGCCACCTCTTCATTTCCAATAAATATTTTGTTTTTATCAATGCACGAAAGAAGTTGAGCATATACTGATATTTTCTTGATTTAAGTATAGATTGTTTAAAAGCTCGAACAGGGGGCGAGTCTGAATTGGATTTTCCCCCCAATTTTTGAACCCATTTGGTGCGATTTGGTATGTTCTTTTGAGCGATATTTTATTGTAAAGCAATCATTTTATTTCCGATCAATATTGGCTTTTTATATAGGCCTATGCCAGAAAGAAGTTAAACTATATAGTTACCTCCAAAATATCAGATTTCTCGTCAACGTACGTACACGTATGTCTCCCGACCAGTGGCGTAGCTAAGGTTTTTCATATTGGGGGGGGGGGGGAAGAAATGGAAAGTGAACCGACAAGATTGTCTGACTAAAGAATTTCGCGTGTAGCGCGTGAACATTTTCAACTTTACACTTATTTTTTCTATGATTGGGGTACAATTTAGCTCTAAACAAGCTTGTATTAACAAAATTGCATTTTGTGGACACATGCGCGCGTATCGCACGAAACATTTCCATCTGTGTACTTTTGACCATCATAATTCCATGATTCCTCTCGTCAAATGAACTGACAGTGCCAATCTCAACCGACACGACAGTCAATATTTTTTTTTTGGGGGGGGGGGGGGGGGGGTTGCCCCCCTCTGGCTACACTACTGATCCCGACTGAAAGGATACTCGGAGACGTGTTTATTGACTGTCAGTTTCTTTATTCATCGGCACGACTTCTATCGTCTGGCTATCGTAATTAGCCGCTAGTTCGAGGTGGCGGTAAACTGGCCATCAGTATAAATAGTCCGTTAAACCAAACACTCATAATACAACATCCTCCCCTCTTCGATTGAGAAGGTATCACGCATATTCAGGAATGTGGATATTGAATAAAGTACCAAATGAGATGAGATCGGAAAGTAACAAACATTTCTTTGTCTCATGGAGTTATTATGGTGTTCACGGAAATAAACAAGTTTAACATATATACACAACAAGAACATGCACATTACACTGATACATGGTTAACTAACAAAGTCAGCACAGCTGTCACGAACCAATCAACCAGGCACGGTCAAGTTCCTTCCATGAAGAGGAGTTCATCCTAGTCTTGATCTCTGAACCGAGCTGGTTTACGGCTCACTCGTCCAGATCGGGTGATTGTATTATTCTGACCTGGTGGTTCCGTCATCTGGTTAGTATCGTTCCTTTTCTGTATTGATTCTTCGTCCTCAAAACGGATCTGTCTTGGGGCAACATTTGTTGGCTTCGTTGCTGTGTCTGTAGTGCTATTCTGGTATGGCATTTCTCGTAAGTGGCTTCGGTTTCTTCGCAGGATACCACCATTTGGAGTATTTACTTCGTACGCCCTCGGTTCATCACATACGTTATATATTGTGGCTTGATTCCACGTCTTCTTTTCTGGATCAAGGACTCGTACTTTTTGGCCTACACTCAGAGGTTGGATTTCAGGTCCAGCTGTTTTGTCATGATTTTCTTTCATCTTTTGTAGCTCTTCACGTAGCTTCTCCTTCCGGTTCACACTGCACTTGCGTGGTGCATCTATGCTTGGGTTTGCCTCTTCTTTGAGGTGAAGTCTGGTTTCTCCTTTGAAGCTTCCAATGGAATCAAACGGTTCGGGATACTTGGAAGGTAGATCTTGTATAGACGTAATTCTAGGTTGGGTCTTGGATGCTTTTAATATCGGTGGATCATGGATTGCGTGGATTGTCACCACCTTCAATGCATCGCATGTTGGTAAACCAATTACTGCAGGGCCCGGGACGTCGACAACGTAAAACTTCTGGGTTGTCCAGGCGCAATCTCGGTATCGGCATACCAAGTCAACTTCTCCCATGCACGGTATTGTAGAACCATTGTAGGCTATTAGCTTTGCCGTTGTTTGCTGTACAATATCCGTCCATCCTGCTGCATACATCTGTTGGATGGTACGGAGAGGTAGTGTGTTACCACTGGCGCCTGTGTCGACTTTGAGTTTGATGCGGTGTTGTCCAGTTTTCTCAGGACAAATTATGTCGACCACGGTGAAGGCCTCCTCTCTCTTTTCAGTCACAGAGTCGAGGCACATCCCAGAGACGCTAACGCAGTAGAACATCAAATCATCACATTGTTGTTCTTCGTTGGCCGGTCCACTCATTGTATCATGGTCTTCCTCAGACATCTCATGTATCTGTCGTGGACTGTACGACCGTCGTCTGCTGTATCGTTGTCTCGACTGTTGGTGTCGTTGGTCTGATGGTTGATCATATTCATCATATTCTCTTTCTCTACCGCTATATCTTGGCGGCTTATTGCGGCACATCTTAGCCCAGTGTCCCCTTTTGTTGCACCTCTTACATATGTCATTGAATGCCGGGCACTGTCTCTGTTGGTGGTTAAGACCACATTGGCCGCATTTGATTATCTTTGAGGTGATGCTACCGATTGTAGTTCCTAGTTGTTGTAAGCAATGCTTATTTGCCGCCATTGCCTCATATTTCCTTCCTTCGGCCAGGACTTCCTCTATGGGGTGGCCTTTAGGTTTGTCCAGTAGCTCTTTCTGGAATGCTTCGTTGGTGGTCGATGCTATTGTTAACTCTATAACCCTTTCGGCTAGTTCTTCTGGTGAGAAGTCGCAATCGCGTCCTTTATCCCTGCACCTGCCCACGAAGTCGTCTATGCTCTCATTGACACCCTGAGTGTATTTCATCAGTTCGAGTCTGTGTACGCGAAAATTGACGCGGATTTTCAGCTGATCTTCAAAAATTTTCCATAATTTTGTTGGATCTTTCTGGTCAGTCTCACTGACACCAGAGCAGTTTATCTTCTTCAGACCCGTGCTGCCCACAGCAATTTTTATTTTGATAGCAATCTTTTCTTTCTCTGTGTCTTCTGTGATGCCATGGTCGAGGATTGATAACTGCATCCTCTGCTTAAAGATGTAAAATTCTTCACGAATATTTTCCGCTTCCCAATTCATTTCAGGGAACCTGGCCATGGCTGGTTGGGTGGCACACTGATTGGTGACTGCTGTTATAAGAATGCAAGTTGGGTTACACTTAACGACAATTAACTATTTGACATACACACAAACAAGTAACATTGACAATTACACCATTGTTATGAATGTGATATAAACCAAATTTGTTGAAAGGTAACACGAGAAGAAAAAATATTTGTCCTTCTATTTTGTTTAGAAGTATTGAGCTAAAGATAGATCTTATGCTTAGTTACACGGCTAATCAGCTTCAGTTTGACCAAAAGTATGTATCAAGGTTGGCAAATAGTAAAAAGTTTTGTTATCACTGCTTGCAGACTTATTTATTGTCCTGTTATCACAGCTTGCAGATTATTGTTCTGTTATCACAGCTTGCAGATTATTGTTCTGTTATCACAGCTTGCAGATTATTGTTCTGTTATCACAGCTTGCCTAATATTGTTCTGTTATCACAGCTTGCAGATTATTGTTCTGTTATCACGGTTTGCAGATTATTGTTCTTTTATCACAGCTTGCAGAATATTGTTCTGTTATCACAGCTTGCAGATTATTGTTCTGTTATCACAGCTTGCAGATTATTGTTCTTTTATCACAGCTTGCAGAATATTGTTCTGTTATTATAGCATGCTTGGCAGAGCGGTATGTTCAGGTATCAAACCTGAGGGGCAATTGTTCCTTTTGCAGGCTTGGCGAAGTGGAGTGATGTATTATTCACTCAATGTTCAGGCATCAAACCTTTGGGGCAATTGTTCCTTTTTTTTTTTTTTTTTGGCTTGGCGAAGTGGAGTGATGTATTATTCACTCAATCAATGTTCAGGCATCAAACCTTAGGGGCAATTGTTCCTTATGCAGGCTTGGCGAAGTGGAGTGATATATTATTCACTCAATGTTCAGGCATCAAACCTTAGGGGCAATTGTTCCTTTTGCGGGCTTGGCGAAGTGGAGTGATGTATTATTCACTCAATGCTCATGCATCGCACCTTAGGGGCAATTGTTCCTTTTGCGTGCTTATTGCGTGCTTGGCGTAGTGATACTGTTTTGCATAGGGCAAGAATCCTGTTGTAAGTCTTTGCCAGTGACTTCTAAAGGCCGTCGAGATGTTTTACTTAAGGCAAAGATACTGCGGGCCGTAATACTTATCAAATTCGGCACCCTTGCGTAGCTTCTCAGCATTCCGTATCGGCTTCCAGTTGGGAAAGTTGTCCAAACTGTTCAAATTTCGTCAATCACGAGTTCAAATTGATTCAGCGGTGGGAGGATTCGTTTCCAACACTCGCTGCCACCATGAAAGGATACTCGGAGACGTGTTTATTGACTGTCAGTTTCTTTATTCATCGGCACGACTTCTATCGTCTGGCTATCGTAATTAGCCGCTAGTTCGAGGTGGCGGTAAACTGGCCATCAGTATAAATAGTCCGTTAAACCAAACACTCATAATACAACACCGACCAACTTCCAATAAACTTCAAACCTCGCCTCCCGCCTTGTTGTACCCCCACCCTTTTCATTTTGCTTTTTCGTTGTCCCCCCCTCTCGTTTTCTCTTTTTTTTGGTGGGGGGGAGGGGGGGGGGGGGGGGAGAGAGATCGGGCCCGTCGCGTCCCCTGTATCCACGCCTGCTCATGAGGGCAGAATCTCAACTAGGCATCTCATACATCTTTCATTCCCACAGCAACAAGGAAAGACTGCTACAAATACTCTTTTCTCCCGCGAACCTCGGCTGAATGGAACCTACTACCATCAAATATCTCTCCTTCAGTTGATTCCTTCAAAGCCAGGATCAGCAAGGTGGATATGTCATCCTTCCTGAGGTAGGGATGTTCATATTATTGACTATAGAGGGCGACATTTTTGACCAAAATATGTAGAAAACTCATGTTTACCTCTTTTAAATACAGCAATTTAGTGCGATGTGGCTAGGGTGTATTCACTGATGTCTTAATAACCCCACACAAGCAACTAGACATCATGAAAGTAAACCCTTAATTACCTAAAATGGTTTTAAAATGTGCATGACTTAAACTACTTTTGGTTATAACTTTTTTATTATTCAGCCTGCAGACAAGGTTGAACCATCATTTTTTATTGTAAAGTACTTTGTTTCCATGTAATCCATTTTCAAAGAGAAAAAATTATTTTCAAAATTCTATGAACATGCCTACCTGAGGGTGGCACATCATTGATTCTTTTTCATATTATAATTATTTTTTATAATTTTAATTTTGATATTATTTACTCTTCTCAGTTGTTTTTAGTTTGCTATTTGTCACAAAGCGCCTGCGATACATATATCCCGTTTGTGGAGACTGTTGCAGTAAACGACAGATACAGATATGTCATCATTTTTCTGATAAAAACGCGACCAATAATTTTTTTGAAGCGACACAAAATAAGCTATTGATATGTGAAGGATAGAAGATGCCACTTTTTGTGTGGAAGCGCTTTTGGATTGACTGTAAATACTGGCAAATATGCCCACTTAGCGGGCATATTTGTCAGTGCACTGGCAAATTTGTCAGGACTGGATAATTTGTCCACCTACAGGGACTGATTATATATTGTCCTACCTCGGGCTAAACAAATGTAAAATTGTATTTATCATACAACAAGACTCACCTTTTTCCTATCAGAAGTGCAGAGTGAAGACAGAACTAATTATTGCAAAGAACAAGTTCTTCTCAAAAGGCAAAATATCAGTGCATTTAAGTATTTTGTGAATTAAATGTTATGAAATTTTCTGCACTGCGTTAGTCGTGTTTACAATGATTTTCTTCCTCCATGTGCACATGCGTAAAAGGAGCCCGGAATAATTAATTTCGTCATCAATTATAATAGAGGCCGTTTAAGTGCACATGCGAAGCTATGTGTATAGTCTGTTACAGAGACGGTTCAAAGCTGTCTTTAAATGTTGCGCCATCGAGGAATTTCCTTCTGAAAAAAATTAGAGGCGGAAGAGATCCTTACTACATCAGAGAACACTACATAAGGCAGTGAAGCTTTTGCCTTTTGCTTATGTAAGTATAGCACTCGAACTCATCGATCGTATGGAACAAAACTGTTTCTTCCTAAAGACCGAAGAACACTTTTAGCTAAATAAATGCTTCATTGACATGCATGACATGCTTGAATTGAATTGTAAAAGACAAAGTGAAAGTAAGCTTACTTTCATACTTATTTGTTTTATATTTATTCTATATTTTTGTTTTGCAGAAATATTTTCCAACAATCTAGCTTCAGTAAGTTCAGCCAATCTAGTAAAACATTCCAAAAATATGTGGCTATATCTTGCTAGACGTCCCGTACGGAATAAACCATGCACTACAGTAACTACGACAACGTCTACATTCATGTACAACAGTCAACACATTTGAATTGTTATTAATTTAACTTGTATTATGAGCATGCATACATCATCTGTGGGACGTCTTGCATGCTAGCAATAGCAAGAAATTGCCAATTATATACTGCATAGATTCTTGTCATTTGATTGGTTAAAAGCATAGGTAATCAAGACGGGGATGGATAAGTGGGTATTTTGTTTGAAGCTATGTGTGTTTCGGACCAAGGTCGCTCAACACAACACTATTTTCATGAGCATCCTGATGAATCTACAGATTCTACATCACGAAGTCAGACCTTGATGGTGTTTTGGAAAATTGAGTATATTTATAACAAATGTTTGAGCCTTATCATAGAGGGTTGAACTTGGCTGCACTTCCATGTTTAGTGGTTAAAGACACCACCACAATGTATTGTCGGAAGACCTTAACATCTTCTTTGGGTTGAACCTGAAGCAGTGATTTGAATTGCCTTTGTCTGTCAGAGTCAGACTCAAGCATTAGAAAAACTTATTGTTTTTTAATTACCCTTTCTTCTCTTTACGGTATATAGATCAAGAGACGTACTGGATGAACAGATCATTTCGCATTGCAAGAGCTCTTAGTACAAGGGCGCCAGTATTACGCCGACCTAGTTTCTCTGCCTACACATGCTGGTCTACCTGCAACATCACCAAACCACTACCTCAAAGACTGCTCCCTAGTAACATGGCAGGATATCATAAGAACAGCCACAAGGCAAAGATGCCTGAGGAACTGAAGCAAAGAATAGTCTGGGTGGATTTGGAAATGACTGGATTGGATATAGATAAGGATCAGATTATTGAGATGGCTTGTCTCATTACAGATGGGGATCTCAATATAGTGGCAGAGGTGAGATAACAGAGTCAGAGTTAAAACCAGAATAGATGAAGATTAGATTGATTAAAGAAGGTAGATGTTCCGATTGCTGGCCTGATTTTCAACTTGATGTTTTCTATTTGACATGAAAGGTCATCCTTAAAATCATCGCGTTCTAAAGTTTGGGGTGCATAACTCCAACGGTTCTATTTTTAGAAGCACAAGGTCACAAAATAATTGCCCATTGAGTAGTACACAATCTGGCTGGTGGTTAACCACCCGGGTTAACCACCTTTGGCAGTAATTCACCACATTTTAGCTTATAATTTCTAAATGGAACATTAATTTTCTGGTCCCTAAGATTTTACAGACATGAGAAAAATATAGGGATTTGTCTCATATCAAAATATCTTGATGTGAAAAAAAAATCATAGCCCATAAAAAGTGATCGGAACATACACCTTTAAGTGATTGAATTGGCTTGCTCTGATGCAGAATAGCATAGAATAAAATGGAATAAAATATAATTAAGGTGCCATGAATAAAGGCACTGGCATCAAATGCCAACTTTGGTGGAAATAAATGGGTGATTAGGTTGCCAACCAAATCTTGGATTGATTTTCAAAATTGGATTAGGACATCCTGTCTGTACATTATGTTCCATTGCTTGATAACTTTTATATTGGCGATTTAGCTGTTGACCGGTCATAAGTTCTCCAATTCCCAGATTAGGCAGGCCAGTGGTCATGCCCTAAAGCACTGTTTTAATGTAAATCTCACACATAACCTTGCTTAAGTCAACAATGACAGCATACTAACAGCCTGAATAACATACACTTTATGGCCGCAGGGTCTCTGGTTTGTAATACAAAAGTGGTTAGGCATTGGATCATAATCATAATGAGTACTTGGCAATGACTAGTTTTCTAGGAGCTTGTTTACTCTGCAATTATTTTAAAATTGGTTCACAGTTCACACAAATATTGAATCGTCGTTGGAATGCAAGAACCTCGTCAGTGACATTTTGTTCATTTTGCAGGATTTATAAGCATTTTTGAGTTCAATTTGTTGACGTACGGTAATTCTTGTTTTAACAAGCTTAATTATTTGATGAAAAATAAATTAATTCCAATTTCAAGACTTGTGAATGGCTTTAAATGTTTGGATTTGCCTATATTTTCATAAATAACTAATAGTAATACCTCAAAGTCCTCAATTTGGGTGAAAATGTCACTTACGACATTGTTGCTTTCCCACGACAAAATGTTTCCCACCAATCTGCCACTTTTCCACTTAATAAACAAATTTGTGTTGTTTTCTTTGAACCAATCAACTTCAGGGTCCCAACATCATAATCCACCAACCAGACAATGTCCTGGAAACCATGAATGACTGGTGCATAGAACACCATGGAGAATCGGGTCTGACGGAAGCCGTCAAAGCCAGCAAGATATCGTTGCAGATGGCCGAATACCAGATGCTGTCGTTCGTGAGGGAAAACACTGCAGCTGGATACTGTCCCCTAGCGGGCAATTCTATTCACGTAGACAAAGTTTATCTGGAGAAACATATGAAGCAGTTCATGAAGCATCTTCATTACCGGATTATTGATGTCAGCACGATCAAGGAACTTTGCAGGTACTTCTTGTCCGCCCTTGACCTTATTAGGATTTGCTTTCCCAGGTCATGTGCAGATGATTTTTGGAATGTTTTAATAAACACCTAGCACATAAAGTCCCTGACCAGGTGCTTTGAGGTTGGCTAATTCAAAATAGATAATCGGAACCAAAAATCTGAGATATACACTAAATGAGCAAATTCCTTCTCCGCAGTTAGATACCTCTTTTAACAAAATCGAATGGATACTTTTAAAGTTATGGCGATTTCAATGACTGCGCATAACAACAGCAAAGTTGCACTAGGTATAGGAAATCATTGATTTGTGTGTGTTTATAAAAGTGAGTCTTTACACACACATTTTCAGTGCGTAATCACACACAAATCAATGATTTCCTATACCTAGTGCAACTTTGCTGTTGTTATGCGCGGTCATTGAAATCGCCATAACTTTAAAAGTATCCATTCGATTTTGTTGAATGAGGTATCAAACTGCGGGGAAGGAATTTGCTCATTGAATGTATATCTCAGATTTTTGGTACCGATTAACTATTTTGAATTAGCCAACCTCAAAGCACCTGGTCATGGACTTTATGTGCTAGGTGTATATATAAACTAGGGGAGCAATACAATTTATTTATTACAGTTGAAGCATCTGCTCTCAGACACCATCCGTCAACTAAAGCGCTCTCAGATGGATTTTTATTGACATGGGTGCTAAAAACTGTATATCCAAGTGAACCCTTCAGTAAATATGATAACAGGATTGCACATCTACAATCAAAATAGCTATAAACCCCTTAATTAGAGATTCATAAGATAATTCCAAAATTGAACTTACTGTTCCAGACAGTTTCGACGTCCGATCGGATGTCTTTCTCAATGGTGTATGACCGTTGATCCAGCGTTACCAGAAGTAGTTGATTTTCTGATGACTTCACGAGATGTGTTAGGTGACGTTTTCTGGATCAATTGATCATGCAGGTGACTAAGTTGGTAGGCCCCCTCGTCGCCGTTCATGAGTTTCATGTCTAGATGGGATTTGCGGCGGACCAAATGGATTCTCTAATCCATCTGGTATTTCTAGTGTTGACTCTCGCGAAAATGTTTGTATCGTCCCATTTTGAAAACCATATAATAAAATGGGACGATACAAACATTCCCATTTTGACGTGACGGGTCACATATATAGAGAATATTCATGTAGCCCAACTGACTATGAAGGTGTTAGTAGCATCCGCTATAATGACCTGTTCTACTGAGGTTGTGCACATCCTCCAATTGATTACATGAAGTCTGCTTTCAAATACAAATGTCTGAAAATCTTATAACAGTATAGTTATACCATCAAGATGTTTTGTAATACAAAACATGGGTAATCCCCATAAGAAGTGACACATGCTATAAGGCTATATTAAAAAAATCATTTGTCTCAAAGCTCCCGCGCGCATTAGTTAATTGGTGCGCATTTTTTTTTTTCTTCAAAAAAATTCAAAACATTTCACAGATTTTTCAGAATTTCATTGTCCAAAAAAGAAGAAAAAAATCCTAAAATTTCACAGATTTTTCAGATTTTCATTGATCACATCATTTTAAATACAAAAGATCACTTTTACAAGGATTTTACAATATTTTATATTTATAAAAAATATTAAAAAAAACTTTAAAAAAAAAATTGCATTTCGCATTCGGTTTTGAAAAACTGAAGAGCTGTGAGACAATTTTTTTTAATATAGCCTAAAAATGGTCCATTTTTACATTAACCTTCTGGTTGGATTCAAAAGCCTATGTAACTATGTACAGGAGCTGGTAAAAACAAAAGCTTTGCAATGTACATTTGTGGTATTCATTGATAGGTATAAACATTCGTGCAATTGTTGCAGATTTATAGTAAGATGCCCCTATTCCATGGGCACGACCGACCCATTTCAATTTTTTTATATTGATTTTGATTTTTTAAAACAAAATTGAAGTTAAAAAAAGAATAAAAAGAAATAGATTTTTTCTTCAAATGTTTTGAAAATTTCATAAATTCACCAAACTTTCACAATTTGTTGACCCCCACCCCTAAAATGCCCAACCGACCCAACCTAAGAGGTCTGTTCACACATAGAACAGTTTTCTTTGTTGTTTTCTTTGTTGTTTTCTTTGTTGTTTTCTTTGTTGTTTTCTTTGTTGTTTTCTTTGTTGTTTTCTTTGTTGTTTTCTTTGTTGTTTTCTTTGTTGTTTTCTTTGTTGTTTTCTTTGTTGTTTTCTTTGTTGTTTTCTTTGTTGTTTTCTTTGTTGTTTTCTTTGTTGTTTTCTTTGTTGTTTTCTTTGTTGTTTTCTTTGTTGTTTTCTTTGTTGTTTTCTTTGTTGTTTTCTTTGTCACCTAAGCCTAACATATTGCTTTTTGCCTCTTTTTTTGCTCCCCTCAGACGCTGGTACCCGGAAGATTTTAATACTGTTCCATCAAAGAAAGCAGCACACAGAGCATTAGATGATATCAAGGAGAGCATTAAAGAACTCAAATTCTACAGGAAAGCCATATTCAAATAGCTACTGTAAAGTGGTAATTTTCGCGCGATTACATTTTCACGTTTTGCTGATTTCAGCCATTATTTTAGCGGTAGCTGCTTGGAGCGCGAAAATTAATGTAGCGCGAACATTTCCACATTTACAGTTGAAAATATAATGCTATGCACATGGCCAGTATTAACTTTGTATTATGCAGGTAGTAAATTGACAGTTGTAGTTATGGGCAAGGAATTGGTATGGTCCCGTGGTAGTAAATCGACAGTTTGGTCCCATCCCATGGTATAGGTAGTAGGACCCATATTGGAAAGTTGGCTTTTAGGCCTGGAAATAGAGGGTACCCATGTACTCAAAAAGGAAATTTAGTATCTAGAGGGACATTTTTGTACTGAAGGAAGGGAAATATTTCCATTTTTAATGACAATTGTTGCTTTCTTGCCGGAAAGTGCATTTTGGGGGCTTCTCCTTCTCTTTTTCTTTTGTTTTCTTATCAAAATATATGGTATGACTATCAATTGAAAAATGGGTAACAACTGACAAACATTACAACAGGTGTACATAATCAACACAAACCACACCCCTGAAGAACTGTACTGAACCCATAATCTGGAAAAAGTGTACTTTGGTCCCAGATACTGGTATACCAGTAGCGCTCAATACTGGAACATAAAAATTGCCAGTATCGCTCGATACTGGTACAAATTCCCTGTTCCAGTATCGGTTGATACTGGAACACCAAATTGTGTTCCAGTATCGACCGATACTGGAACATTTTTATGTTCCATCTACCAGTTAGTAATTTATCCAAGTATTGAAAAATATTGGTACATAATTATGTGGGTGTTTCCACAGTAATGAGACCTTTTTTGTTTGTTTGTGGCTCTAAATCTTGTTTCAAATTGATTTTCTAGCTCATATTTGGCCAACACTACTGTAAAGTAGCAGGGAGATAGCAAGCAAAATTTCAGAATCCTAGCTTAATGTCTATTTGTTGTACACAAACCCTATGGTAATGGTTTTAACATTTTTTGACATACACATGTTACAAGCATTATCTTTTTAATCTTGACACACAAGATATAAAAGGCTAATAAGATATAAAAGGCTAAATCTTGAAAAGTTGACTATGTATGTGGGTTGTGCTTCCTCAGTTGACGGACATCAATTACTTGAAACAAAACCAACTGGGGGTAAATTTGATCAATATCAGGGTCTGGAAAACAATAAGAGTTCTCTAGTAACAATAAGAGTCTTCCTAAATTTTTATTTATTTTGTATTGCATTTAGTTACAAGTACTTGTAAAGTTCTTTATTTTAACATATCTATAGGTTGACTGAAGCAAAGCTTTCACTGATATTAAAACATCGTTTTGTGTCTCCACCATGCACTAGTTACAAGTACTTGTAAAGTTCTTCATTTTAATATTATGTAGTATAAGTTGATTGAAGCCAAGCTTTCATGGATATTAAAACATTGTTTCTGTCTCCACCAACAATTCTTCACTTAAACACTGTGTATCATCTCAAAAGGTCACCGCCGGATTTGTATGATATGAAGTAACAAAGGTTTACGTTTTTATCAACAAAGAATCAAATAATAATTCAAATATTTACAAAAGCTATTAGCTATCCGATATTCGGACCATTTTAATCGTATATATGATATATTTAATTGTACCGCATATAATGGTATCTTTAAAGGTGATATAAATGGAAAATTACAGTCAGGAGTGTAAATGTTTTGTGAACTTGGAAGAATTAGACGCTTGTTTATCTTTTCTGTTTTACTATTTTTATCATTATCATCCAAATCCAAAATGGGAAGTTTAGTGATGGTTGGTAACCAAAGATGAAATAAGACTGATACAGGGTGAGTCAAAAAAAAGTTTACCCTAATTGAAAAAATCTAAAAATCTATTTCTGACCACAAAATCAAGGCAAACAAAACTTTAAATGATTGCGCCATTTCTTTGCTTCCATCTAGAAAAAAATCACGCTATTTGATGATACCGTTAAGTAATTATGACTATTTCTGTACAGGAGCTGTTTTTTCACCAAAAACACGGTTTTTAATTTCGAGCTTAATAATGTTTACTAGGATTATGATGTAAAGCATTACACATCTTGTTTATTAAAAGAATTAAGTAGACAATAGACTTGTTCAAAATTGTCTCCTAATAGATTAAAACAATAGACAGCTTTAAGGCCTATTTATGACACAATTACCACACTTTAATCATTTCATAACAAAGGAATTGATCCTTTCGCTGTCGGTATTGTAATTTTTTATTGGTCGTATCTTATGAAATATAATGGTCAAGATCTGGAAGCGTGTTCGGACGTTAAATTGGTCACTTTTATTCAAAACAGCGTAAAATAAGTTTCCCTCAACCAATCTAAACCAGATAAAATTCATATTAAAGCTAATTGATTTGTCTTTATACAGTGGTAAATTGTTTTGAAAACAAACGAAACCTTTTTTCTAAAAAAATCGCTGAAGTTGAGTAAACTTCTTTTTGACTCACCCTGTATTACACCTAACATAACAAGTGCATGACCAGGTTCTTAAATGTAAGCTCATTTTAAATTACAAAAAAATGAGATATACATTTAGCAACTTTTCTCTCCGCAATATGACACCTCATTCATAAAAATTGAGTTTTTTTACACCTTACACATGATCCATTAAGTAACGGTCCAAAAGGGTATGAATTAATCAAAGCCAATGATCCAGTGCATAATTTTGTTTTGCGTATTTTGACACCTCGATTGTTAAGATACGATGTTGCGGAGCGGAGTTATTGCCATTTCAAAGGTCGTAGGTCCAGTTTCAAAAGTGACAATCATCCCTATAGACAATAGATGCAGGTTTGCATTGATGCAAGTTTGCATTATTGTTTTGATTGATCAGATTTTTATGCGTTACACACGTGTACAAAAATGAAACATACACTCAGAAAATGAAGATAATGTGTTCCTTTCACAACACAGATTTATTGTTTTCATTCAACTTCAACTTTGCCATGACTTTATCTTTGTCTTCAGTACTTTGTGTGTCTACTATCATTGTCCACAACAGTGTGTGTAAAGCATAAACCTGATCATCATGAGTGATAACAGTAATGCAAACCTGCTTCTATAGGGACGATTGTCACTTTTGAAACTGCACCTACGTCCATTGAAATAACAATAACTCCCCTCGGCAACATCGTATCTCAACAATCGAGGTGTCAAAATACGCATTATAAAATTATGCACTGGATCATTGGCTTTGATTAATTTATACCCTTTCGGATTGTTAATTATTGGATCATGTGTAAGGTGTTTCGATACTTTTTGTGAGGAGTTTAATTGCCTAGTATGTACTCAGCAGTTACAATTTGTGTGAAAAAAATCACAGCTCACCATAATATCCATACATTCCTGACTAGTAATGATAGCACACAAATCAATGACATCCCAGACAAAAAACAGCTTTCTCCCCATAAGGTGTCATTAGGCCAAATTAAATTAATTGTTTGTCTCAAAGCTCCTCTCCTGTTGTAAAACTAATGCGGAATGCGGGTTTTTTCAAGTTTTTTTTTTTTTTTTTTTTAAATATAAAATATTGAAATCCTTGTAAAAGTGAACTTTTGTATTTAAGACGATGTGATCAATGAAAATCTGAAAAATTTGTGAAATTTTGGGATTTTTTTTTTTTTTGAAAAAAAAGAAAAAAAAGAAGAAAAAAAAGGTTTTTCAGATTTTTGTTTTTCTAATGCGCATCAATAAACTAACGCGCGCGGGAGCTTTGAGACAAACAATTAATTTAATTTGGCCTTACTAAAAGCATCATAACTTACAATTTTTATGAATGAGGTTGAGGTGTCAAAATTGTGGGGAGGAAATGTGCTTGTTTAGTGTATATCTTAGATTTTTGATTTTGTTGAATGATTTTAACATTAAAGCACCTGGTCAGGAACATTTTTCGTTAGGTGTAAATAATAGTTTGTTTCTGATAAGATGTTCGTAAGCCAACATATGATATATTTAATTGTACCGCATATAATGGTATCTTTAAAGGTGATGTAAATGGAAAATTACAGTCAGGAGTGTAAATGTTTTGTGAACTTGGAAGAATTAAGCGCTTGTTTTATCTTTTCTGTTTTACTATTTTTATCATTATCATCCAAATCCAAAATGGGAAGTTTAGTGATGGTTGGTAACCAAAGATGAAATAAGACTGATATTACACTAAGGTCACGAATTTTCTGCTTTGTAACTGTCGAATTCCGTGTTTTTCCGCGTTGTAAGTTTTGCATTTTTCTGTGATGTATTTTTCCCCAAGAAAGCTTAAAATTTACGATCTATAAAACCAAAATAAACACACTTTACATTCAGCTGTGTTCTTACAATGCAAAAATAATAATATTCTAGGCCTATGAATTATGGTATGGACTGGAGTTCAGGGCGGAGTTTTATATTTATAAAATATTGTTTGTTTTGTTTTATTACGTATTGTTTTTTGATATTTATACTGTTTTATTCAAGACTATTTATAAATTTTGTGTTTTGGACGTTTTTTGTGCATTTTTTTCTTCTTCTTTTCATCAAAATGTCGTTTTCCGCGTTTAACCTCATTTCCGCGATTTTCGCGGAAATTCCGCAACGCGGAAAATTCGTGACCTTATATTACACCTAACACAGCAAGTGCATGACCAGGTTCTTAAATGTAAGCTAATTTTAAATTACAAAAAAATGAGATACATTTAGCAACTTTTCTCTCCGCAATATGACACCTCATTCATAAAAATTGAGTTATTTTACACCTTACACATGATCCATTAAGTAACGGTCCAAAAGGGTATGAATTAATCAAAGCCAATGATCAAGTGCATAATTTTTTTTTGCGTATTTTGACACCTCGATTGTTAAGATACGATGTTGCGGAGCGGAGTTATTGCCATTTCAAAGGTTGTAGGTCCAGTTTCAAAAGTGACAATCATCCCTATAGACAATAGATGCAAGTTTGCATTGATGGAAGTTTGCATTATTGTTTTGATTGATCAGGTTTTTATGCGTTACACACGTGTACAAAAATGAAACATACACTCAGAAAATGAAGATAATGTGTTCCTTTCACAACACAGATTTATTGTTTTCATTCAACTTTGCCATGACTTTATCTTTGTCTTCAGTACTTTGTGTGTCTACTATCATTGTCCACAACAGTGTGTGTAAAGCATAAACCTGATCATCATGAGTGATAACAGTAATGCAAACCTGCTTCTATAGGGACGATTGTCACTTTTGAAACTGCACCTACGTCCATTGAAATAACAATAACTCCCCTCGGCAACATCGTATCTCAACAATCGAGGTGTCAAAATACGCATTATAAAATTATGCACTGGATCATTGGCTTTGATTAATTTATACCCTTTCGGATTGTTAATTATTGGATCATGTGTAAGGTGTTTCGATACTTTTTGTGAGGAGTTTAATTGCCTAGTATGTACTCAGCAGTTACAATTTGTGTGAAAAAAATCACAGCTCACCATAATATCCATACATTCCTGACTAGTAATGATAGCACACAAATCAATGACATCCCAGACAAAAAACAGCTTTCTCCCCATAAGGTGTCATTACTAAAAGCATCATAACTTACAATTTTTATGAATGAGGTTGAGGTGTCAAAATTGTGGAGAGGAAATGTGCTTGTTTAGTGTATATCTTAGATTTTTGATTTTGTTGAATGATTTTAACATTAAAGGCATATTATGTGATCTTTTCCAGAGAGCGCCCTCTATTCATGATTTTTTTTAGAAAGTAGATTTTCTTGCAGATTTACATTTCCGATCATAAATCATACATACATTCCAAGTTACAGAGCGATACGATTCCTAATTACCTCAAAATCATGGTTTTAGAGTGAATTTAGAGTGAAAAATATAAACTGTCGGGATTCCGACAGTTTATTTTCACTCTAAAACCATGATTTTGAAGTAATTAAGAATCGTATCGCCCTGTAACTTGGAATGTATGCATGATTTATGATCAGAAATGTAAATCTGCAAGAAAAGCTGCTTTCTATTTTTTTTTCGATGTTGAGGGCGTTCCCTGGAAAGATCACATAATATACCTTTAAAGCACCTGGTCAGGAACATTTTTCGTTAGGTGTAAATAATAGTTTGTTTCTGATACGATGTTCGTAAGCCAACATGACAGATTGAAGGAAACACAATTCTTGCGAAAAAGTTTACCTGCAATTAAAGGTAGATGTTCCGATTTTCAACTTCAAGTTTTCTATTCTACATGAAAGGTCATCCTTAAAAACGTTGTGTCCCAAAATTTGAGATGCATAGCTATTATGGTTTTTATTTTAGACGCACAAGATGCTGTGAACTGTACCCATTGAGTACAAGAGTACACAAACTATATCGGTGGTAACCACCATTCGCGGTAATTCAACGCTATTTCGTCGATTTCTCTGTCATTATACCGAATTAGGCCGTCAAATTTCAGTATGATGATGAGAAAATTACGAGCTTTCATATGATATGAAAATCTCTGTATGTTTGAAATAATTCTGTGTTACGAAAATGTGATCGGGTCATCTACCTTTAACAAATACAATGCAAAATGGGCCAAATTTGCTCAAAAGCGTGCACAAATAGCCATTTCCAAAGTGAAATTGTCAAACATGAGAGGGTGGAACTATACACGCGTCAGTACGGTAATAGGTTCCCTACACTTTCACATGTTAAAGGGGTGTTATAAAACATTGATTTTCTTGCTTATAAAGCAACTGGATTTTTTAACTTTACATTTTTCTTCAAGTTCATGATATTTGTAATCATTGAAGTACAAACTTTTATAAAGGGTAACCGTGAAAGTTCCGAGAAATAAGCCCCAAAAATTGGACAGCTGGTGTATCGCTCTATTTTATCATAACAAATTGAGCAGTGTTGACAGAAAATGTACAATCAAAATCACCCAAAAACCTACAAATTGGACTGAAAAGACCTCTGCACTGTGGTAATAGGTAGTAGTCTTAAAATCAGACGGTAAAAAGTGCAAATATTACCCCAAATCTCTTTCATCTCACCGTTTTTCGTTACTGAAATGCCGCAACATCAACTTTGTGAGGGATAGTATCTATCACCAACACCAGCGCAATCTACCACACGGGCATTAGATTCCAACTTCATTCATTTGGGGGACAATAAGTACCTTTCCTGATTACTTATGATTAGTCTTGGGCCACAGGATGCTAAAATTGAGAGAAAGTATATTGCCGGCAAGGATTATAATTATTTACCGATGTAATATCTCATAAGGGCGTCTTGCTATTCTACATGGAGGCGCACCACAAAATGCAGTCTTATTCCAAAATATGACAACTTCAGGAGTGATATACCACTACTTTTTCACTATAGTTTGATCAGTTCCAAATTGGCAAAAATTAAGAAGCTAATATTTATCCATGGGCACAAATGGAATACCTGCTTGCCCACCGCTTGCTGATACATGCTTATATGATGCACAAACGCATGCTCTCACCAATAATTATGCGCAACAACATGGATTCATTTCGTGCACAGACAATTCTCGCCAGTTTGGAACTGATTAAACTATAATAGCATCTAAATGAAAAATCTTTCCCGCCTAAAATTATGCAGAATTGAGAAAAAATTGGGCTTGCTCCTGGTAAAAGAATCTCTTTTTTGATGGGAAAGCAAATTGGTTGGGTTACACCCCCTTAAGCACAACAGTGAAAGTAGCAGGGATATACATGCCGAGGGTTTAGTGCAACAAAGGGCTATCTGCATTTTTGGCCAAAATGAGATTTTGGTATCAAAACGATCCGCACAAGATCAGGAGCCTTATTATGAGAAAATAGTAAATTCACCTTATCAAAAAGGTTTGAATAGCATTTCTTTTAACTTGTCAAAACCATAAGGTGACAATGTTGGCTACAAATCTTTAATTCACTTTTTCTCAAAATGACCGAAATGCAGATATCCCTTTGTTGTACTAAACCCATGATGTGACAGTCTATAGTACAAGTCAATTATTCCAAATCTAGCATTATAGAAGCTTGAAATAGCATTAAAATGCAGTGATACATTGATGATTTGAATAAATTCAATATTGAATCATAACATGATAATTAAGTTTTGTGATTTCCTTGAGTTTTGTGATTGTAGTAGCAATTTGTGTGATTTACAACTAATTGAAGAGAAAGTGTTTTTGTTTTTAATCTGTAGTACAGGCTATCCATGTAACAGATTTTCAGAAAGAAGACACCTGTTTCATGACCAAGGCCAGTTTGGTAATACGGTTCATGCAATGAATTGGACGTCATGCACTGATTCAATTGAATGTAGAATAGGCCAGGTGCAATTCCCCTTTATAGTCCGTTGTGCATGGCTACATGGATAATCTCTATTGATGTACTTGAATTGGTTTTTGCAACAACCAAAATTTACCAAGAAACCCCTATCATATTTGTGAACTAATAAAACAGCTGACTTGCAGCCTGTACAGGGTACACATCAAGGACATTTTTTTGGATACACCCTGTATACCATGAGACCCAGTGAATATTCGCCTTTTGAACAGTTCCCCAATCATGTGGAGAGCCTTGAAATGGACTATTCCATAACATGTAGCCTGTTAGACCAGGGGTGTGCCAGTGAGCTTGCCGATCGGGTCCACTTTTAAATTAAAATTTGGTCAGCATAGAACTGGTGGCGCTATACTGATCAGGCGTGATTGTAGCAGACGACACGACGCTGGCCACGCGTCTCTCAGACGACCCAATAATATAAACGGGAGTGCACTATTTTGAATTATTTTTAACAGTCATCGCCCGGTTAACGATGACAATTCTTCTAATTATGATGAATTTGTCAAAAATGATAAGATTAACATTCGCGATTACGTGTTATTCACCTTATTCATTACGTATTCAACATTTAGGTTTCGCGTGGCCACCGTTGTCTGTGTAAATCCACAACGCCCTCAAACCTATGCTGACCAAATATTACGTTAAACCTGGTTAAACACTGTTAAACGCTTTCAACGCCGGTCACCGACACATTCCGATGATTACCATAATTTATGTAATTTATGCAAACGGCACCGTTTTCGCTACGTGTGTTAGTATAGGACTTTCCTATCCCAAAATTAATAGTATCCCTGGTTTGACCTCTGTACAATATGACTGGTCATGCGGTGAGACATTGTAATGTTATGCAACACTTATTATTTGATGACTTCATTTCGAGGCTGTACCCGCTAATAGTGGTCCGTTTGATGACTTCATTTCGAGGCTGTACCCGCTAATAGTGGTCCGTGCAAAAAGCCTATACTTCATGTCACCTCAAGTTTCGAGATGACGTCAGTCGATATTATACTGTACGCATCATGGTGCTTAAAACATGAGGACATTTGCATCTTAAGGATAAGAGAAGATTGTTGGCCATGGTATAGTGCTTAAAACATGAGGACATTTGCATCTTAAGGATAAGAGAAGATTGTTGGCCATGGTATAGTGCTTAAAACATGAGGACATTTGCATCTTAAGGATAAGAGAAGATTGTTGGCCATGGTATAGTGCTTAAAACATGAGGACATTTGCATCTTAAGGATAAGAGAAGATTGTTGGCCATGGTATAGTGCTTAAAACATGAGGACATTTGCATCTTAAGGATAAGAGAAGATTGTTGGCCATGGTATAGTGCTTAAAACATGAGGACATTTGCATCTTAAGGATAAGAGAAGATTGTTGGCCATGGTATAGTGCTTAAAACATGAGGACATTTGCATCTTAAGGATAAGAGAAGAGTGTTGGCCATGGTATAGTGCTTAAAACATGAGGACATTTGCATCTTAAGGATAAGAGAAGAGTGTTGGCCATGGTATAGTGCTTAAAACATGAGGACATTTGCATCTTAAGGATAAGAGAAGATTGTTGGCCATGGTATAGTGCTTAAAACATGAGGACATTTGCATCTTAAGGATAAGAGAAGAGTGTTGGCCATGGTATAGTGCTTAAAACATGAGGATATTTGCATCTTAAGGATAAGAGAAGATTGTTGGCCATGGTATAGTGCTTAAAACATGAGGACATTTGCATCTTAAGGATAAGAGAAGATTGTTGGCCATGGTATAGTGCTTAAAACATGAGGACATTTGCATCTTAAGGATAAGAGAAGATTGTTGGCCATGGTATAGTGCTTAAAACATGAGGACATTTGCATCTTAAGGATAAGAGAAGATTGTTGGCCATGGTATAGTGCTTAAAACATGAGGACATTTGCATCTTAAGGATAAGAGAAGATTGTTGGCCATGGTATAGTGCTTAAAACATGAGGACATTTGCATCTTAAGGATAAGAGAAGATTGTTGGCCATGGTATAGTGCTTAAAACATGAGGACATTTGCATCTTAAGGATAAGAGAAGATTGTTGGCCATGGTATAGTGCTTAAAACATGAGGATATTTGCATCTTAAGGATAAGAGAAGATTGTTGGCCATGGTATAGTGCTTAAAACATGAGGACATTTGCATCTTAAGGATAAGAGAAGATTGTTGGCCATGGTATAGTGCTTAAAACATGAGGACATTTGCATCTTAAGGATAAGAGAAGATTGTTGGCCATGGTATAGTGCTTAAAACATGAGGATATTTGCATCTTAAGGATAAGAGAAGATTGTTGGCCATGGTATAGTGCTTAAAACATGAGGACATTTGCATCTTAAGGATAAGAGAAGATTGTTGGCCATGGTATAGTGCTTAAAACATGAGGACATTTGCATCTTAAGGATAAGAGAAGATTGTTGGCCATGGTATAGTGCTTAAAACATGAGGACATTTGCATCTTAAGGATAAGAGAAGATTGTTGGCCATGGTATAGTGCTTAAAACATGAGGATATTTGCATCTTAAGGATAAGAGAAGATTGTTGGCCATGGTATAGTGCTTTAAACATGAGGATATTTGCATCTTAAGGATAAGAGAAGATTGTTGGCCATGGTATAGTGCTTAAAACATGAGGACATTTGCATCTTAAGGATAAGAGAAGATTGTTGGCCATGGTATAGTGCTTAAAACATGAGGACATTTGCATCTTAAGGATAAGAGAAGATTGTTGGCCATGGTATAGTGCTTAAAACATGAGGACATTTGCATCTTAAGGATAAGAGAAGATTGTTGGCCATGGTATAGTGCTTAAAACATGAGGACATTTGCATCTTAAGGATAAGAGAAGATTGTTGGCCATGGTATAGTGCTTAAAACATGAGGACATTTGCATCTTAAGGATAAGAGAAGATTGTTGGCCATGGTATAGTGCTTAAAACATGAGGACATTTGCATCTTAAGGATAAGAGAAGATTGTTGGCCATGGTATAGTGCTTAAAACATGAGGACATTTGCATCTTAAGGATAAGAGAAGATTGTTGGCCACGGTATAGTGCTTAAAACATGAGGACATTTGCATCTTAAGGATAAGAGAAGAGTGTTGGCCATGGTATAGTGCTTAAAACATGAGGACATTTGCATCTTAAGGATAAGAGAAGATTGTTGGCCATGGTATAGTGCTTAAAACATGAGGACATTTGCATCTTAAGGATAAGAGAAGAGTGTTGGCCATGGTATAGTGCTTAAAACATGAGGACATTTGCATCTTAAGGATAAGAGAAGAGTGTTGGCCATGGTTCAGAAAGTGCCTATCACTGTAATCAAAACCAAAATTTGTCGATAACAGCGTCATGATCTGAGCACTCGTGATTATTACAGAGGGGTGAGCGTGTCCTTGCATGCAGTGCGTTCCAAAACAGTCGCAACGCGGCGTGAGGTCTTGTTGATTAGGGTCGCGATTGGTCAATTACCTATTTGCTTACAAGTACGTCACATCCTCTGGTTTACTGCGCCCTTGCCATCGCGAATGGCACAGTTATGCATGATATGCATCAGTCGCATGGGACGCTGAGGAATCGTATACGCTGTGATCGACAAATCTTTGTTTAGATTATAGATGACACTCTGAATTAATCTCTCAACTTGAGCTGACACACAGACCAGCAAATAACTAGATGCTATAGTTTAATCAGCTCAAAATTGGCGAAGTCTCCTTACATCAGAAAATAAATACAGAAGAACTTAGGCATGCATGAAGGCAACAAGCGCACTGTGCATCATTTGTGTAACACATGCGTGTGGCCAAAACCGTGTGGCCAAAACCATGTGGCCTTAATCCTGCCTTTGATTACATTAACGAGTGGAGAGTTAAAACCAAATATTTCTTGCCAATTTGGAACTGAATAAACTATAGATATTTCCAAGTAATAATTCACAGCATACAAACAACGTGATTAGATTGGTATCTTTATTTTCATATAAATGCACATGACTGTTTATTGGTCATGCAGAAAACAACACATATGGCAAGAGAAATATATGCCTTTTTAAAACGCATACCTTGTTAAAAACATGCATTGATTTCCAATCGCTTGACATTAAATGGCCTTAACTATTCATAACTATTATGTGATTAAGTAGACAAAAAGTTGAAATTAGTCGCCAAAGGCATGTACATTTAAAATTACAAATGAAAATACTACATAGGTTACGTTGGTGTATGGCTCGATTGTAGAACACCCAACCCTTGTTCTTTTTGTACCGTTTTAAGGTTGGGTTGGGTATCCATCAATTGCGCCTTCCAATATTTTTACATGAATGACAAATGGCAGTGTATAAATACATGGTTGAACTTCAAATTATACAAATCAAGCAAAATATACAAAGCAAGACACATGATTCAGAAACGCTTTAGAAATGTTGTCATTTATAGAACTGTTGTCATTTATAGAACTGTTGTCATTTATATAATAAGTAGCAAAAGAACGGGGTTTTTGGCACAATGTGATGACTTTTAAAAGACACATTTCTTGTGGGATAATTTGTGTGTGAATCTATAAAGAAATATTAATACATGTGATGCATCATATCAAAAGGTATATCTTGTCTACTCTTGACGGAAATGGAAATGTTTATAATTTCTGATAAAATAATTAGCTTTACATTGACACCAATATTTAGAAAATTGAAGTTATACTTTTGAATTTATGTAAACAATTTTCAAATTTTAAATTTCATGTGCTTTACAAGATATTTGGTTGATACCTTGGAAGTGAAAATGTAATGACAAGTTTTACCTTATGAAATGATGTACCACAAATTATTATTTTACATAATATATTATTTATTGTACACAGACCACCTAATACTTACAAATACTGCCAAAACGTTACCCATATGTTACATAACAAGTTACGTGATCCATTTAAAACAAAATAATTGATTAAACAAGTTGATTAAACAAGTTGACAAATCAATTAATGAATCAATCAAAAGTTGAAATAAATCACATTTAAACTTTACAAATTGGTAAAATCTCACAAGGATAACTTAACAGATTTGAATAAGATTCTCTAAGACAGAATTTTCTAACCTAGCTTGGTCAAGAATGATGCATAAATTCAAAGGCATGTCTATTTCATGAATAAAAGAAAAAATTAAAGTAGGAACTTTAAAAAATCAGACCATTATATATAACATTGTTTAAAACATTAATTATTAATAGCACCAAATGCCTTTGATTTTGCTTCAAAGCTTTTACTGACTGGTGAAATGGGGGCATTATGCACAAATTTGCTTTATGGTATTCAAAATGTCTGCCTGTATTAAATATATTCACAATATCATTTGCAGTGCAAAATATACCAACATAATATTCTTCAAAATTAGGTTTAAAGACACTGATTGAAATGTAATTGTTATGACTAATTTGATTATTTAAGGAATTAATTTGATTATTTAAGGAATTAAATCAATTATTGATCACTTGTGTAACCATCAGCAGCTCATCACATTCAATTATCAACAATTATCACTATTCCTTAAATCAAGACATATATTTGTCATGAACAGTGAGTGGAATAAAAGGTTTACTACAAAATCAATTTCAATTTCTACTGTCTATATTTTGTACACATCTAAACATTCAAAATCAGTCAACCATGAATCCCTTATATTTTTACAATTAATATATCGTTAATAACTTGTATAAAATATCAAACTACAAAAACAATTAAAAAAACATAAATATCCGCCAACTTTTCCCCCATGCTGACTCAGGCGATCACTTCTAACACTTCCCACGCGTCTGCAGACGACATTCCAAAATTTCAAAACTATTGGATTTCATTACCATATTTGGAATCAGCATGAGAGATGCATTAAAATAAGTACAAACATGCCTAGTATGGGTTCAGTAATTCTTGAGATAGACTTTGAAAATTAGGAAATGTTTCTGAAAAATCTGTTTTGTATATTGTTAAACTAATAGCCACGTGGAAAGTGTTAACATGTATCCTATTTGGAGTACACCACATGGCAGCTATAACTTGACATAATTTTTAAGTTGACACTTTACATGACAAGGAAGAGCTGCTGTAGGTTTCATCTCAGATAGGGTGACATGTTTGAATTGACTTCCCCAAATAAAAAAGGCATATCATCCCGTTCACTTTTTACAATACATTAACATAAAAATATATATATAATATGTATAATATTACGGAGTTGCTGCAAGTAATATATCTTAAAGGCATACTATATGTATCTTACGGCAAAAAACTGGCTTGTTTCAGTTATATTGGTAGTGGTAGAAATGTTTGAAAGAGGCAGAGAAATTCACCGAATTGGAAGATCCATAACTGCCAAGCAGTTTCAGACAACGTTTGATAACCAATGTACATACAATATTAAAAATGTTTAATGTAGGCCCTATCCATCAAGCTAAATGTGTATAGCTATGATGTATATTTTCCCCGAGACCTCTACTATTTCCTGAAAGAAAATGTATATTTTGATATAACACCTCACAAACATCTGAGATGTGTATAATAATATCTCTGTTTATATATATTATATATATAACGATACAATAGAAAAGATATATACTAAGGAGGTATTGTGCGCAATAACTGTTCTACGAGTACGGTACTGGTTAAATATCTAGGAAATACACTACATTATATGTTTCATATTTTTATGCTATATTTAAGTGACAAAATCATGCTATGATTATGAAAACCCCAAAAAGATGCTATTCAAAATTTTGTTAACACATCCCACAACGTTTTGCGTAGTGTAGCTACTTATATGTTTTCAACTCTGAGACATCATACAGCGTCGCTACTATTGTTTATTGTTTGCAGCATATATGCAAGTCTGTGTGCCACCCACAAGATTGGTATGAGACTATATAATAATCTGGTTTTACTATGCACAGAAATTAAGAATATCTTGCAGACGAGGATTCAAAATGCAATTTTTCCAAATCAAAATGGTTTACGTTCAGACTAATATCGCAGTTTTAATGTAAGGGCTCTGCAAGAAATAGTATTCTCAAAGATATTACTGCAATATTGCTGTATGCTAATCCTGTAGATCATGAAGTAAACCCCCCTTTTGCACCCAAAAATATGCATCAAAATGTAATAGATCCATAAGTTTTATGCATTACCAACAATATCTCACACAGAACTAAACTATTGCTTCTGCATCTGTTATCATAAGGCTACAATAACAAAGCTATATGATGTGTCCTAGTTAATCTGATGATGTAAATTACATGCTACATATAAAGAATTGTGGGCTATTTACAAGAAACAAGCTTCTGTTAGATTCTGGTTATACTGGAAGAAAATGAGATGTGTGCAGCTTCCAGCGCCGCAGATGTTATACAAACAGTGATTTAGTCGAGACCAACACGGATGAACTCAGGGTATGAATAATGTTTGTTGATGTTTCAGGTACAATACCAGATTGTACTTACATAGTATGTGTAAGAGACTACCATTTGTGTAAGAGGCTTTTAGAAGGTCAAAAATAATCTGTGTATCAATTTTAAAAATTGATTTTAAAAATTGATTCCAAAACAATAGCTGCGACGCGATCAAGCCGGATTAAAATAGTTATAAAAAGGTTTAAAGGTCAAAGAAAGTACATGATCACTTCCCAAGTTCATCAGTTGTCTTGATTCAGTAGCAATAAGTATGTTAATGCTGTAAGATTCATCCAGGTCTAATATCTGATTTTAAACACTTATTTCACTACCACTATGATGGTAGCGTATTCAGACTAATTTGAATACATTCCTTCAATTAAAATCAGGTATTACTCCTTTAAGCATAGATTCCTGAAGCCAATTTTAAATGCCTTAAGAAGAATGTCCTATTATATACTTGCATGGAGGACCACATAGGCACCCAATATTACTGTTTAAGCCTTCATTTTTGTGCCATTTGTGTTTGACAAATTGCTGGCAGTTTCACAAATTAACGTAAAAGTAATTCATGAACATATCAAAAATGCTTTGAAATTATAATGTTGTGTGGTAACATCATACATTTTCTTCTAGATTTTCTTTTAAAAAGTGTAATTTTTGAAAAGAGTTGTGATTTTTTTTGTTCCAAAAGAATAAAGGCTTATACATGAAATCTTAAGATTTAGCATCAACCACTATCAAAGTGGAACTTGCTTGGGACATTTTTCTAACTGTGTTGCCCTGTCTACATATAGTTTCGTCATGAAGCGTGTATTCCGCCTCTTATTAACGCAGTATGCTACAGTCATTAGTAGAAACAGAACCAGGAATATCTGCGTCACAAATATCACCATTGCTGACTGGAATTGGGACAGTTGCTTGTACATATCCTGTAATTCTCTCACACTGGCGAGTAAATCTATGCCGTACTGGACGTTGATTGTTACGTCAGTTTCGCCATCTGGGAAGGGGAAAGAGATAAAAAAGAAGCGTGCTGTTATTGAAAGTGTTGATATTATGGTTTTCCATAGAAATAAGAGAGGAAAGCCAAGACTTTGAAAATGGGCTATTCCAGTTGAAATCCACACACCCCCTGTAGAAGATATGACCTTAAACTGGGAGAGTGAATTTCAAATGGGATTGTCTGCATTGGTGACTCCATTTGTAATCTATACTGTTATGTCTTCAATGGGGGTTATCGATTTCAACTGGAATAGCCCAATAGCACATACTCTTGGCATGCCATGGCCAAGCAAAAAATGTTTGGCTATCTTTCTTGCTCAATGTGTATATTACTTTTAAAACAAAGCAATGTAATGACATACTGTACAGTGCCTATACACTGATCATGACCACACACATCCTAGTTGTCTTCCCATGGATATGATGAAGTCATGTATCATTGGCCAGTGGCCATATTTTTAGCTGCATTATGTAATTTGATATTTGATTATGCTATAAGGAATGCCGTGAATAAATGCATTACACAGAGTGGTATTGGAGTTTTACACCATCACGTCATAGCATCCCATACACTAGCAGTTTACATCTACTGGTTGGCCATACTCACCATGTGCTAGGTCTATTTCACATAGGATCCCTTCATAGCCTTCCATACAATAACAGAATTCTCCTGTAGACAATGGGTCTGCCTTACAGGTTCCTCCATTTTGACACGGGCAATTGCCATTGATAGTGTAGCCTGTCAGATTGAAATAAATATACCAGGGTTAAAAGTGCCGCAACCCTTTATACGAGGGGGTATCAAAAAGTTTTAGAAATCACCCAGAAGTGAAGGAGCCAGAAACTTCATTTTGGTATGTGATCCTTCAGACATCTTTGCAAAGTTACACCTTTCGCCCACTATAACCTGTCCACAGACCGCCATTGTAGAGATCCTCAAATTGACCGCCATTGATTGATTCTCAGATTGCCTCAGATTGCGTTATTCCCAAAACAGCAATAAATAGTTTTAAAGTATTGACAGAAAGGAGTCAAAGGTCATTACAAACAAACTTGGTGACAGTAATCTTATGGGTAACATGGGGTGTACACAGATTGACCTTTAATGACCCCTACATGACCGTTGACCCTTTCTGTCAACACTTTAAACTATTTGTTGCTGTTTTGGGAATAACACAATATAAGGATATCTGAGAATTAATCAATGGCGGTCAATCTGAGAATCTCTACAATGGCGGTCTGTGGACAGGTAATAAATAGTAGGAGAAATGTGTAACTTTGCACAGGGACTTTGTAAAGATGTCTGAAGGATCACATATCAAAATGAAGTTTCTGGCTCCTTCACTTCTGGGTGATTTCTAAAACTTTTTGATACCCCCTCGTATACACAAGCTTCAATAGTTTGATTAGCTCCAAATTGATGTGCCTTCTTACAGCAGCGAATCAATACAGAAGGGTGTAAGCCGCATGAATGCAACAAGCGTACTGTACATCAAATGCATGATGTGTGGGTTTGGTCACATTCGCCACAATTTTTTTGGCCAAACGTTTTGCTTGGATTGCTTTTGTGCACGGAGAGATGAACCGCATATTTCTCGCTAATTTTGAGCTTATTGAACTGTAGGGTTTTTAATACAGTGTAGTCTATCATGTTGAGCAATTGATAAAGAGTAAATGTTATTAAGGTGAGAAAAAACATTGACCCACTTTTGCGTTTTTTCAAGATTTTCTTTTTTTTTGGAATGTTTTTAGAATTTTTTTCCTGAAATCATGTAAAATCAGCTGTTTTGTTGCCGAAAATTTGTTTTCACAAATAAAAAAAAAAAGTCCTGATTTTTGTAGATTTTGGTGAAAAAAACAGACAAAACATAAACCACCCCAGACCGACCGACCCTACTTGACAGGTCCGTCCGCCCGTAAAACAGGGAGGGGGGGGGGGGGGGGGGGGGGGGGGGTTGGTTCCATCGCATAAGGCAGCTATTGCAAATATTGTCTTTTGCAATTGCATATTGTAATGTTAAAAGGCACAACAATCTGCACATAGTACAAGGGGCCAATGTATTGTAATTTCTTGTACTTAACTCAGGATAGGATTGCTTTTTGCATATTACAAGTAAGTACGTATCAGAGTTCAAATATGTTAATACAGTGTAAGCATATTTGTGAATTGAAACATGGAATGAAACGCATAAATATTGTCAGTGGTTAACGGACCTTTTTGCCATCACATCGTACTAAGCTACCTAGCCAAAATCTAACAACTAAATTAACATCAATTTGAATTTAAATCATTTTGAAACAGGTTCTTTACTCTTCTAAACTGTTAAAAACAAGAATAAAGTGAGTGTTTTGATAGTAAACTATCCCCATCCACATCTTATTTTGGCACTATATCAACGTCAATTATGGCCTATGTATCTTTTGAGAAAA
Source organism: Ophiura sarsii (assembly GCA_035610835.1). Classification (NCBI taxonomy): domain Eukaryota; kingdom Metazoa; phylum Echinodermata; class Ophiuroidea; order Amphilepidida; family Ophiuridae; genus Ophiura; species Ophiura sarsii. The sequence goes on from CM069458.1 coordinate 21,405,931, forward strand.
AAATCCAACTGATCAACTCTACTTCTTTGAGGGGATCTATGGACAAACCAGCGTTAGAAATAAGAAAAATAAACTGATTATCCAGCGGATAACCCAGCAAAATATTTTGGTTATCCACCGCAATTGTTTCCGTTGTTTTGGTGTCAAAATCTTGGTTAATGGTCGGATAAAAAACCCAGTTATCCACCAGGAAATTTTGACATTTTGGGTGCACTATTTCGAACACTGGGACAAACATAACTTTATTTCTTTGTGGCCTTACCTTCTGCATCTATTGTATTTGTATCTCTTCTCTTTCTCCTCGAATCTGAAAATTAAACAAATGTTGATAAATTTATATGAGTTGTACAAATCTCAACATTTGCTGATGTAATGCTCTCTGACATTGATGACATTTCTTTGAAACACATGCTGGGCTGTATTAGGTGTCGGTGGTGTTGGAGTAGGGGTGGTCTACTAGGCAACAATTCTACAGTCCTTCATGCAAAATCCGATACAGGGTAGGAGAAGCATACATTCTTTAAATTCAGTTTGATTGGAAACACCATTGAACAATTTCTCTACCCATTCAGATATTCCCTGGCATTTGAGACAGAGGTTGTCTCCCCTTGTCTCCACCTTCCTCCTAGTTGCTATTCCAATTTATCCCTGCATATATGATAAACCAACAAGTTACAAGGGGTGGGGCAAATGGTTACAAGGGGGGTGCAAATGGTTACAAGGGGTGGGGCAAATGGTTACAAGGGGTGGGGCAATTGGTATCAAGGGTGGGACAAATAGTTACAAGGGGTGGGGCAAATGGTTACAAGGGCGGGGCAAATGGTTACAAGGGTCAGACAAATAGTTACAAGGGTGGGGCAAATGGTTACAAGGGGTGGGGAAATGGTTGCAAGGGGGTGCAAATGGTTACAAGGGGTGGGGCAAATGGTTACAAGGGGTGGGGCAATTGGTATCAAGGGTGGGACAAATAGTTACAAGGGGTGGGGCAAATGGTTACAAGGGCGGGGCAAATGGTTACAAGGGTCGGACAAATAGTTACAAGGGTGGGGCAAATGGTTACAAGGGGTGGGGAAATGGTTGCAAGGGGTGGGGCAAATCGTCGCAAACAATCAAACAAACAGTGTTTGTGCAAGAGTCGTACCTATGTCTATATTACTTAATCATTGTCAATGTACATCTATGCTATGGAAACAATGCTAGACTAAAGTCGTCGTCAGAATACTTCGGCACTTTTTTCTGTGACAACAGCGTACAGCGTAAACACGGAAGTGCGTTGTAGAACAGCGTCGCAACAGCGTTTATCTTTGAGCAGTTCAACGCGTTGTGGCCTCTGTAATCTGATTGGACGCGACCGTATCTATGGGATGATGGATGTCCCCGCCCACATGCTCATAAACTAGACGTGTGCGTTGGCGGTTTTAAAAGTGCCGAAGTATTCTGACGACGACTATAGACAAGTCCAAGAGGGAGTAACTGCAGTATGTGCAAGGTTCACAGTTACATGTATACTACTTTATAATCATCATCATTGTACATTCATGGATATAATGCTGGTGAGTATCACTGTTTTTGATGATGGATATCGACTGATCGCCAACTCTGTCCTCATGTCTGACATTATACTTTTCAATGCTGTATCTTTGTTATGAGTAATTTTGAAATAATCAAAATACTTATGATACACTTTATTCCCCAAAGACCTGATGCATGGCTGAGACCTAAAGTACACAATTTGTTCATAATTCTATTTATTTTTTCATAATTCTATTTAAATTAAAACCATTTATGTATTTCTCAATCACCACGAGGGAAGTATTTGCCATTGTCATACCATCACAATGATTGGTGTTTCTTAAACAGTAGGAGTGGTTGGATATCATGGCTGTTTGATCCCACATAATTTGTCCGTTTTAGTCTGAGAACACCGTAACTTGCTGGCCCAGTTCTGGTTTTAACTGATTCAAGTACTTGAATATACTGGCCATCTTTTGTAGAAATTTCAGAACATTTGTTGGTGCCAGTTCTGAGATATAGAGCTTTGAATATTATTATTTACTATAATAGCGCCCTCATCGGCCACATTTCCCATAGAGTTACATGTAAAATGTGTGTCAAGTAGAAAATGCCGATAATTTAAAAAGGGCTCGAACAATTTTCACCGTATACTCATATTCATTAGCGCTACCTAAATCAGGTCAAACCATAAGTGGGCCACTATGTAATTTCTTTTTCATCCCATAATTTTAATTATAAAGCAGACAGTCAAACAGCCGTGATATGTAAATCATCAAAAAGATTGCTTTTGATTGGATAGCAATGACATCATCACAGCTGACTGCGTAATCCTGTTTTCACTTCAAGCGCGATACCTTTCTGTTTCGCACAGGGCAGAAGATATGTGTGCTCGAAAGCAGCACAGCACACATAAAAAGAGGAAAACAACTTGCGGGATTTGTCGATTTTATAAACGGGGACGATTTTGTTTTGTTGTTGTAAATTTAATATTTTAATATTAAATTAACAATTAACATGAACAATTATTCATTTTGGTATGAGACAAAAATGATACATGCATAAGAAAGAGCCGTCGACATCCACTACTCAAAATATGGATCTGCCAATTCATTAACACAGCATATTCAGACAACTAAACAACCATATTCTTAAATGATACCATTATCAACACTTACCACCTACTACTCGAAGCATAAAAGGAAACAAATCAAGATAACATTAGTGCATCACATTTTGTGTTCCACTATCATCCGATCATATGGTAAACTAAATTATTTCACCTCATACATATTCATAAGGGTATTCTGTTTTTTCATTGGTTCATTTGTAACAAAGTCAAAGAAATGAAGAATGCCTAACAAATGTTGGTTTGTGTTTATATTGAAGGTTGAAAAGTTTCAGCTTCAGCTTAGAAAAACCTTTCTCTTCACTCCCTCTCTTTCTCTCTCACTCCATTTAATCTAATACATAAGCAAATTATCCTATGTGTTATGAAAGTGCAAATTTATGGATCAATACATGATCAAAGGCCATGTAAACTCCTCAAAAAAAGTTTGGAAATTTGTTTCAATCACCAATTTTCCGGATATTTTGTAATGTATTCATATTGTGTTTCCTTCCTATGAAAAGCTTAACCCTAACCAGTAAAGCTAGTTTTTTGTGCGTATCGGGGGGAGGGGGGAAAAAGTGCTATTTTTTTGACCCGAAAAATCACCCAGCACCCCCCGGGATTCGATCGCCGGACCATCCGCACCAAAGTCTGTCCCTCTACCAACTGAGCTAACTCCCTAGGTCATATGCGGCCACAAACTCCGTGGCCACATATGCCTGCGGTAGGTGACGTCATCGCGGCAATGCAGCAGCACGTGCCTGGAGATAGTTTCTGGCAGTGAGATTTAGTGAGATTCAGTGCGGTTAGGGTTATTGCACATCAAAAATTGACATTTATTAACCCTAACCAGTAAAGCTAGTTTTTTGTGCGTATCGGGGGGAGGGGGGAAAAAGTGCTATTTTTTTGACCCGAAAAATCACCCAGCACCCCCCGGGATTCGATCGCCGGACCATCCGCACCAAAGTCTGTCCCTCTACCAACTGAGCTAACTCCCTAGGTCATATGCGGCCACAAACTCCGTGGCCACATATGCCTGCGGTAGGTGACGTCATCGCGGCAATGCAGCAGCACGTGCCTGGAGATAGTTTCTGGCAGTGAGATTTAGTGAGATTCAGTGCGGTTAGGGTTAATATGTGTTTCTCTTTCCAACAATACCTCATTTGTAACAATCACTTGTTTCAGTGCCCAGCAACTTGCTTGAGAACATGGGGAGGTCACAATCTGAATGTGCCAAAATCATCACTATTTTGTGCTCAAAAGTCAATAGAGCATCACTCTACACTGTAGTTGTTAATGTAACACATCAGTGATCAGACGACACAGTTGTTCTTTTGAGCACAAAACAGTGGCAATTATGGCACATTCAGATTGTGACCTCCCCATGTTTTCAAGCAAGTTGATGAGCACTGAAAAAAGTGATTGTTACAAATGGGGGTATCGTTGGAAAGAGGAACACATCAGCTTTTCATATTTTCATAGAGAGGAAACACAATATGAAAACATTACAAAATTTCCTGAAAATTGGTAATTGAAAAAACTTTCCAAATTTCTTTTGAGAAGTTCATATCAAATCACTACATGGTAAATATAGACAAGATCAGACATGACATACGAACTTGACCCTTAAGAAGTGACAGTCACGTTGTCGCTCTTCTGTCAAAAAACCTTGTATGTTTTTCTGGCCCTTCAGCATGTATAAAGTAAAACTGCCCAATGGTCATGCACAGGAAGTGTTGCTTTATACATGTTCAGTGGCAAGAGCACTTACAAGGTTTTGATAGATATGATTTTGGCCCTTGAACATATTTAGTGCAGACCGCTCAAAGGTTATACATAGGAAGTATTACTTCATAAATAATGAAGGGCTGGATGGAGATACAAGGTTTTGACAAAACAAAGATGATGCATGTCTTTTATCTTTTTGTAAAGGTAGACATTTTCGCGAGGTTTTTATTTTCGCAAATTTCGCGAATCAATCCTCATCCGCGAAAATATAAACTCGTGAAAATTATTGACTTCCATTGACTTATGTTCACAAATGTTGAAAATCGCAAAAATGAAAAATCGCGAAATGCCTGTTATGACCATTTTCGTGAAAATATCTTATCACAAAAATATTGACTTTTACAGTATTTGTTTTTTGAAAATGACAACAAAATCTTAGATTAACAAAATAAGGGTTGTTTGGACCAGTATTTAAAAAAAAAAATTTCCTTAGCATAAAAGAGCAACATTACTCCAAACTATTTGTTTTTAATCATCCTTACCTGGTAAGCAGATGTAGGTAGATTCACTGTAGAAACAGCTTAATCCTGCTGGACATGGATTGCTACTACACGGGTTGCCGTTGTCTCCTTGTGGAGCTATTAGTAAGAAAATCACAAAATGTAAGAATACTTGAAGATAGTTGCCAGTCTAATGAAGCTACCAGCGTGGTAGTGAAACCTCATTAAACAGTGAGTAACATCTTTCACTCCTTTTGGATTTGTTCACAGAGAAATCCCAATGTTATACTTGAAGATAGTCTGCAAAACCCAGACACAAAGCAAGTTCATACAATGGGATGAGAAGTGCAGCATTCTACTTTATTACACATACTAGACACAACATTATATGTTATGCTCGGTGGTCCCATTAATATAACCACATCCTTCAGAAACACTCAAGATTCATTCTCGATTAGTTTTGTAAATCATATCTCAAACATGCATGAACTGCTTGAAATTATATCATGAACCCAAGTGATGCTATTGTACCTAATAATAGTTATGCTTTTTTGTTCTTGCTGATTTTATGTATTTATAATGTGGTCTAGTGGTTTGTTCTTCACCGCGATAGTGAAGAGGGACCAGGTTCGAGACCGTGTATTTTTAAGGTCATTGTTAATTTAATTTACACCAGTTTGTCTGTGTCTATATATTATTAATTTATTTCTCTTACTTTGATTGCATTTTTTGCTCGATCCTTGAGTGGATTTAATTGAGTTTCACTAGTCACAGGTTCTGCTAGAACAGGCTTTCTCAACTAGATTTACTGATGCGCCACATTTTAGTAACCAACTTGTTGAAGCTCCACTTGGTCATAATTTTTAGAATTTACAATGGAAAAACTCCCTTTATAACATTAATTTCAAAATATTTTAACATATGTAGGCAGCATATTAACTAATATTACTGTTTTGAGGGCACATCCGCGCGTAGCGCGAGAAAAATTGCTGTACTTGTACATCTGACTGTCATATGCCTATGGAATTTGGCTATATCATGATATGATTTATTTTTTAAAAACAAATTTTAACCACTCTCGCGCCACTTAGGATGCCTTGATGCGCCACAAGTGGCGCGCGCGCCACCATTTGAGAATGCCTGTGCTAGAATCATGCTTATATGCCAACATATAGCTAATATTTATTTATATTATGAACACATTGTCAGGTAGAAAGGTGCAATGTTATAAAATTGTGTGTTCAAATTAAATGAATATAAATACTACTCACCAATGGTCACATTAAAGGTGCAAATTGCCACATTGTCTGACTGATCGGTGAAAGTGTAAGAAACCGGAGTGACACCAAACTCAAAGAAGAATGACATCATATGGCTTACTGAAGTAGTGACAGCGACGCCAGAGTTGTCAGTCACTGTTGGTTCTATCCATGCCACTGTGCTACCCATACCTCCCGCTGGTAGTAGACGCTCCATGTTAGGAGGGCAGTCTGAATATACTGGTGGTGTCACATCTGAAAAGAAAACCCCCAAAATAATGGTGTTACCCAAAGAATACTAAAATCTTAAAGTTGCACTGGCCCCCAATCCAAAATCCAACATGATTTGTTATCGTGACATTCCACATGTTTTCCGAAACTCCCATTCCTAGTCGTATTCCAACTTAGAAACTTTGTCCCCATTTTGAGACAAATGAATTGCAAGCAAAGGTTTTTCATAAAAATCTAACAATACTGGGATTCGAACCTGGGACCTTTTGGTCCCCAAGCGAATGTCATACCACTAGACCAGCTAGGCTGTCGTTGCTGAGGTAGCGATTTTATTCCTACCAAAAATGTAGGGCAGCCCATAGTCTATGTGCATTGCGGAATAAACCTGTATAACTCATACAATAGAGGTGTCTGGTAGAAATGTGCATAATTATCAGTATTTGTATGATATGCAGCCACTTAAAATAAGTGAAGCATAGTTGGAAAAGTACTCTATCAAAAGAGATATTTAATTTTTGATTAAAAAAACTGACATTACTCACCGGAAATTACTACATCAAAGGAACACAGCGTAGTCTGACGGTTATTGTCCGTAAACGTGTACTCCACTGTGGTGGTACCTATGGAGAATGTGGATCCCGGCGTAGAGGTCCGTGTCGGTATCACATTGTTTCCTTGGGCATCCTCACCAGTGGGTTCCACCCAGTTAACAACTTGGGTGGGGTCATTACCTAAGTTCATGCTAATGTCTTGTGGACAACCTGTCACTCTTGGTGGGCCATCACCTGGAACTGTGGATATGAAATATGAGCATACAATCAATAGGTGTAAATGCAAAGATGACTAGGGGAGGAATAGACAAGAAAGATAGTTGAACCTTTTTTGTGTGTAAGCCAAAGGGAAACCTATGCCAGTCTACAGAAATACAGAGAACTGTAAAATTTGCCTTGCTTAAAATCAACACAGAGTTCTAGAAATTTAAACGACCAGTGGCTTGAATGACATTGTACTTTCTTTGAATGGATTTCTTAATTTTATTTTTGGGCTCTGTACATTTTTACAGGGAAGACCGACACCCAAATCAAAATCTGACTTCTGTCTGTCGACCTCAGACAGTATAACTTAGATTTTAGCCCAAAATTGGATTTATTCACAAGTTTCTGGGTTGAAATTTTGCAAATATGTAGAAAAGATGGTCACAAAAAAGCACAAAAAAAGAAGAAAAAAGGTAAACAGGTATGCTGACCCTTTTTGACCAATGAAATAGTTATTATAATATAAATAAATCACATAAGAATGAAATGACATGAAATATGTTTTTTCAATTTGAGTGAATTTGAGCTTGGAATATACAGTTAAATACCCATTGCATAATACAAATAATGATGCACATATATATACACCAAAAGAAAGTGAGGACATTTGTTGCAATTTCAGATCTCAGCCTTAGAGGTCAATAGAGTATCTCTCTACATAGCTCTCAATGTAGCACTTCACTGAACAGACATACAACAGAGTTGTTCTTTTGAGCACAAAATAATGGTGACAGTGGCACATTCAGATTGACACCTCTCCATATTCTCAAGCATGTGGCTGAGCACTGAAACAAGTAATTACTACAAATGTGATATCATTGGAAAGATGAACAAATTAGCTTTCCATTGACATGCAATACAACATGAGCATACCACGGGGACATCCAGCAAATTGGCAATTCTTTTCACAAATAAGAACATTAAAGCAGCTATTGGTTTAATTGCCAATGCACCAAGTATAATGAATACTAATGATCAAACTTTGCAAATCTGCTATATTTTTCAGGTGTAACTATGCATCATACAGGCCAGCCACACCCAAACTGAGTGCTAAATGAACCTAACCTTGTGGAGCCTGTTTGGGATGGGGTTCGTGGGGTCTCAACTGACATAAATATGGTGGAAATAAATACTTGTGATGCGATGATGCAATCAAGCAAACTGAGTCTTGAAGTTGAAAATATCACAATTTTATTTTTCTACTACTTCTTCTACTTGTATTGATCATTTGCAATGCCACAATTGTCAAAAAAACCCATTCAGAATGGACAATTACTTCCAAATATATGAGCAATTAAATGGGTCAAGATGATCTCTGGGGCAACTCAAACTTTAAGTGGAAACTCATGGAAAGGTTTACCACCAGGACATTTGTATTATTACCCATGCATTCCAAATTTCCTAAGGCTTATGTATAAACTGACCCCCCCCCCCCCCCCCCGTCTGCTGATAAAGTTACAGCACATCTCATATGAAACTCTATTAGATACCAAGTTTAGTTTTGCAAATGAGCACCTGTTAGTTGCATTTGCATGCCTCATCCCATAATCTGCCAGTTCTGCCAGTATTATGTATCATTAGACATGCACACAATTTCAAAAAACTCTTTTTTTTAAAATTATTGCACAGTAATAACCGGTTTCAGGGTGTCACCACCGGAAGCCAAGTTCACCAAAATTCAGACTCACAATGCAATGAGCATAGCATACAACAAAGATATTGGATTAACTTTTTGTTGTCAATAACAATTGTAATGCAAAATGCTTTTTACCTTGCCGGTTGAATTTCGGTATTATCCAGCTTCCGGTGTTGAAACCCACGTTTTACTATATTTCAACGAAGCTCCTTCATATATGAATAAAATATACCACTGGAGGAATGATCTTGAGTCCTTGCTTCTTTTGACAGGCGCTATGTTTAAATTTTGTCTATCAAACAGCACCCCAAAATATTTTTTCAGACAATACTTATTTGATGCTCTGTTGCTTTTACTATTAAAAAAAAAAAAATCAATAAGGTGATAACAAGCCACGATCATGGTTTGAAATCTATGTTCTTTATTTTTATAATTTTACTTTTTAGCTGTAGCTTCCGTAGGATTATAGCGAATGATTTGCAAAATCTTCATCCCAGCTCCAAATAATTACAAAATATATGATGGCGTTGAATACCCTGTTTAAAATCATGTTTTGTTATTGCACGCTATGGGAGCATTATAGTGCATGAATGATGTGTTCTACATCTATCCCGGATGAAATCTATTAACTAAATTGCATTTTGATTTCTCTAGACAATTATGTCAAGTTATTATTTTTATGCATGCTCTAAAACAAACCATTTTAATACCTGTGGTGCAAACTGACAATGCAAGACCTGTGGTGCAAACTGACAATGCAACTTTCCCGGACTGGAACGGACCAAAACCAGACCAATATTCAAATAGGGATATATTTTTAATCATACAGGGTGGATCAAAATGTTGACCATTTCTGTTTAACATTTTCACCTATTTTACAAACAAATATTTATTGATTTTTTGGCATTTTATTCTAAAAATGAGTTATTGAGAATTATTTGGCAACAATCATGTGCAAAGTTTACTTGTATATGGATGCCTCCAAAAGTTGCATACACATTTATTGACATATGCTCAGAGTCCTAGCGACTCAGGTAATTACGGGATCAGTGTTTCAAGTTTTACTTAGTTCTATGGGTTACAACACTCTTACCATTGAGCTACGGAGGTAACTGGCAGAGGAGCACTAGATTATAATCTATAGGTATTAAGTTCAAACTTGTCCTTCAATTTCCTAGCGGAAGTCATCAGGACGGTGTATTATATTACATAAATACTAATTCACATTGGTTGAGAAATGTTATTTCAATTGATTTAAAACATTTGAAAGTTCTACCACTACCGGTATACTTTACATGACCGATCTTCGGTCTGGTCGGGGACAAACTGGTATCTTTTGGAGTTGTATCATAAATACTTCAATACTACTTGCTTCAGAATATACACCCAGAGAAAACCCCTATCATGCTAAGATATAAATATGATGTTAGAGCCATGTCTTCTGTACCTAATTGCAAAATTTCAGTAAGGTAGGCCACAAAATGACCGAGAAATCAATGATTTTATGACACAACTTTAAAATCCAATTATCATTGATCTGTATTGATTTGCATCTTTCTCCATGAAAAACATGTGATTTACTTCTTTAGATCCTGCGGAAGTTGGATATTGGGAAAAAAAGCCAAATACTGTAATATAGAGGAAGCAAGTAAAGCCACTTGTAACATGTTCAAGACTCTGCGAAAATTGCTAAACGATGAGCATTGGATTTTGACCTTGGTGGCATAAAATCACTGATTTACTCAACTCAAATTTGACTCATAGATACCTGAGACATGACTCTTACATGATATTAAATTTTAAGGTTGATAGCCAATATTGTTCAGGGGCTTAATTCCATGCCAAAAAGTGGTGCATTGTTTGTGATACACCCTGTAGATCCCATTGGTCTGCATTTGGTAGAGTGATTCTCATCAATTTGCCCAGATGTTTCCAGTGGGGTTTTGAAGTATTTGGGGCAATTTTGGGGTTGCGTGCAAAGACACCCCACCCCTCAAAACAAGAAAAGAAAGCTCCACAGGTCTTAATTGCAATTATATTTACAAGTAGTGCAGAAAAGACAACGATTTCTTTTTAAGTATAAAAATATGAAATTCTTACCATTGCCATGACGACACATTGAGACAATGACAAAATGAAAAGAGGAAATGTTAATTTGGTAATGAGGTGATGCTAATCGAAATACAATTAGAATACAAATAGTTGCGGATAGCATAATTCATCAAATGAAAATATTGTTTGATAGATGTATACATTGAAATTATAACATATGAAAACATTTCATTTTATCAAAGAATATAAACAAATGTGGAGAAAATTCCATTGTATTTTGTTTAATTTTTAGATATGAGGAGGCAATACAAAACAAGGTAATACCGAAAATTTTAAGGCTAAAAGAAAAAAGGTTTTACTGGATCAATTGACCTATATTTTATATGAAGGAAAAAACAAATTAAGAAATGTTTGAATGCATTTTAAAATTTTTGAAAATCAAACATTTTATGGAAACTTTCCAAAATTTGCATGACAAATAAAAAAATAATAAAAAATAAATATGCTAGACCAACCGTCTTTTCCTCAGGTATCCGGAAATCGATAGAACAGGAGTATTTTGTTAGCTAATTGTATTTTTAAAAAAAAACTGGGTTAAATTAAAAACAAAGTCTTACCAGTGACAGTCACATCAAAGTTACAAACGGCCCTGTTTCCAAAAGGATCCGCAAATTCATACGTGACTGATGTTGTGCCGACTTGGAACACCGTTCCCGGGACGTGAGTGCGGCTTCTTGTGGTTGCCATGTTGGAGTTATCTGAAGCGGTCGGCTCCACCCATGATACAGTGGCTACCTGAGAGTTCTGACCATTACGTATGGCTGTTCTGATGATGTCTTGTGGGCAACCACTGATTACTGGGTTAATATTGTCAACTATGGATTATGGATGGAAAATGCATATTAAGAGAGTATGTTAGGAAATAAATAAAATACTTGTCCTACAAAGGGGGGACTTAAAGGAAGTTTTTTTGAATTTGGTGAGTGCTGTAATTATTGAACTATTAATCAAATGCATATAAAAGTATACATTTTTGGATGGGATTTGGGTCAGAGAATCCAAATTTTGGCATCAATTTTGACCAAAAATGTTGAATTTTTTGAGAAAAACACAAAAAATAATTTTGTTAGCTTGTTCCAAAAAAAATTGGGTCAAAAAAGTGAATTTTGTGATTTTCTCAAAATCAAAAATTCAACATTTTAGGTCAAAATTGACACCAAATTTGGATTCTCTGATCCATTTCCTTTCCAAAAATGTATACTTTTGTATGCATTTGATTAATAGTTCAATAATTACAGCACTCACAAAAAAACAAAAACAAAACCAACACAAAACTTCCTTGAGTCCCCCGTTAAAACCAATATTATGTGATCTTTTTCAATTTTTTTCCACTGGAATTGTTTCCTCCTTAAATTGAAGTTTGACTCCCCATTAACCTATCTTGATGTTTTTTTTCACAATACATCACAGAAGTTTACTAAACTCTAAGAGAAATGTGATCATTATTTGGGGAATTTGTCAACATTTGTTTCTTGATTTTCTTAAAGGAGGTGTCCAGCAAGCACACCATTGTGCAATATATGTTAGAAAAATAATTATCAAGCCCAAATTGGGTAATTATATAGAACAAAACATCATACTTATGACAAAAACGAATAAAAAGTCCCATCTCTCAACATGCAATTTTTAAAACTGTGCGGCGATCGAAATCATGGTGCCGATGAAGTCATAGTTATACAATGCGCTTGCGCAAATTTGAGCACCAATAACCATCACCACAAATTTTAAAATTGTCCCCTGATTATGTTGTTTTGTTTGAAGAAAATCGGATGTATCATTTTCATGATACAACTGTTTTAAGTTTCTTTGTATTTTATTGTTTTTACCATGAATCAACACAATTTATAAGCTAACAAGGATGAAATTGCTCTTAAGTGTTCCTAGAGACTTCTAGCAGCTTTGACACACTAATTAGCATATTCCACCATAATTTGCATAATTGATTAGCAAATTACTTAACTTTTTTCAGCCGTGCATATGCTTTTCAACTATTAGAAAAATCAACCACATTACGATGAAGGATATAAAACAACTTCATACAGCCTTTCATTTGTGTTTATTGGTAAAATTATTATCCCTTTGTGGTATCAGCCATTACTATTCTCCTGCACTCCGTATGAAATGGAATCACAATGGGTACTGAAACGCTACACATCTTTGGGGAAGGTTGCTGTGTACTCACCAATGACCACGACTTGGAAAGAGCATTCTCCCACGTTGTTTGACGCATCCTGGTACTCATAAGTGACCATGGTGCTTCCAATAAAGAACAGACTTCCTGGTGTATGCGACCTACTGCGCCTTGTGGCTACACCGGAATTATCAGTAGCTTGGATGCTACTCTCGTCCCATGTGACTCTTGTACTACTTTGGCCGGGGGCGATGTACTCCGTGATGTCGGGTGGACATGTAACAAAAGGTGGGGATGTGTCCACTGGGGATACGAGAGGAACATAATCATAGAATAAGGTAAATTAAGTTGTACTGTATAATATTCATTATTTTCTTCAGTCCTATTGATACAAGAGGTCTATTGAAACATGACACAAAATGTGTAGTTTTTCATGTTTTGTATGCTATGGCACTAAGGCCAAAAAAAGAAGAAGGTCTGTCTCAGAGGCCCGCCCGCATTGGTATGTGAAATGAGCTACGGCGTGTAGGTCTAAGCGCTGGGGGCTAAAAAACTTCTTTCTTTTTTCTTCTTATTTTTCTTCTTTTTTTATTTTTTATTTAAAAAAAAAAGGTTCTCTGTAAGCTTGGATATAAGCAACAACAACAAAAAAAGCACAAAAAAAAATAGCATACCTCATAGCCTATTTTCTAAAAAATTTTTTTTAAAAATTAAAAAAAAATCGCACAGCACTTAGCTCTTTTGCACAATGTTTCTGAGACAAACCTTCTTTGTTTGGCCTAACAAATTTAGCCTTTATTATTATATATGAAAAACACTTTGCATGGTGTTACACTTGTTTGCTAAATAGCTCTTCAAATTTTTCTCGCTAAAATATTTACAATTTTCCACAATGTTTCAAAAAGGTTAAAGTAACTTTTGGCATCTAATGTAAACTGAAAAAACAAAAAACCTAACTATTTTAGATAAATGCTGTGCTAATATAATACTCTATTTTTCATCCTTTGGAAATTGATGTAACTTTACTGGCACAGCATTTGCGCAAGCTTTAGTATTTTCCGTCTTTGTGTGTATATGCCAGCACCTCAGGAGAGTGTGCACTATTATTCACTGCAATCAGTGAATAAGGCAGTGACGTCACTGTCTCATGGAAGTGAAATAAGTTATACAGTCCTCAAAATAAGTAAGTGACCAGGTAAATAATATGCTCTCAACACCAAAACTATAGCTCTTACGTAAAAGTATTAAATTAAAATGTTGTAAGGCAATCGCGTTTCTTCAATATGAGATATTACACGTGAAGATTGAATGAATATTAAGTCAGTTATGTGCCCAAAACCAAAACAAAGTGCAGTTTACATTTTCAGACTTGGGTTTTGAACACGGTACGCAGGATCGTGTGATAGGTATGTGTATGGGCTGCATTGATCCATTGAAGCATCCCCAATCCTTTTATACTATCGACCCGTGAGTTGTCGCTACCAGTTAATCAATAACCTGCCTGTTGCTAGACCAAGGCTGCGTGTAGACAACAAAATGTCAAAATGAAAAACTGACTTTGTTTTGGTTTTGGGCACATAACTGACTTAATATTCATTCAATCTTCATGTGTAATATCTCAAATTGAAGAAAAGTGATTTCCTTATAACTTAATAATTTAATAGTTTCACGTAAGAGCTATAGTTTTGGAGTTGAGAGCATATATTTACCTGGTCACTTACTTATTTTGAGGACTGTATATAAATATGCAGTAATGAAAATACCCACATGACTTACCTGGGTTGTAACTTAGGAACTTATACACTTTGTAGACTTAGAATTGATTTCTAATCCTTTCCTTTACAAAAGGAAATAAATCAGTTTAAAAAGTGGTCCTAGTGGGAATCGAACCATGGACCTCCGAATTGCAAAGCATGTCTCAAAACCACTAGACTAGCGAGATGTGAACTAGCCAGGACATGATTTTAATCCCTTTTAAACATTACGGAATAGAGCAAAACTACTTTGATCAGTATACACAAAATAGTATGAATAGAGATGCGATACACATGATCGTCTACTTCAGGTTTACAGTCACATGGTTATTTCCATTACTGCATATATTATATGAAATGTATAGCCTAAAACTGTGTAATCAATGAGGGAAATGACGTGGAACATGTGCACCCTTTTTTTAGGGACACCCTGTATTTATATAACCCAATTTCCCCTTCTGAAACTGAAATATGCAGTAGCGCTGCCCCCTCATTTTCTTACTCGATGACAAATCAAAAAGTTACATGAAAAACCTGGCTACGCCTCCGGGTCGAACTAGTGTTCACCAGGAAAAAAATACCCTTTGCCCCCTGACAAGTGACCCTGGCTTCGCTACTGGAAACATGGCATACTCACATTCTATGACAATTACTGAGAAAGAGCAAGTGTTTATATTCTGAGAGCTGTCAGTAAATGTATAGGTGACCCTGGTGTTGCCAACAGGGAAATTACTTCCTGGTGTGTGGGTTGATGTGACTGTGACCACTCCGGAAGTATCGATCGCTCGCGGTGTGTCCCACGTTGCTACGGCGGTGGCAGTGCCCAGTAGGACCTGCTGAACGACGTTATCGGGACAGAAGGTGACCACGGGTGGTGTCGTGTCTGGTGCACCGGCTGTAAGAAAGACAACAAGAATTATATGTGATGAGTAATTGAAATAAATAAAAAGCCCCGACCAACCAACCGAACCTGAGAGGTCCATTTGCCCATTCCCTGTTACATTAACTGCAAGTTTTGCAAGAAGATTTAAAACTTGCTCTGGTTTTTTGTAACATAACAATAGAACCGGGTCACAGATCCTTGTCTATCAGTAAATGCTGCAGTCTTAATCGAGTGACTTTACCAATATTGTTGGATCACTTTTTACCCAATAATGATTTGTCTGGGCGAAGTCAAAAACAAACTCGAGTTTACCACCAGCAGTTATCGCCAGTTTTTATGCTCCGGCCACGCCCATGTCGCGCCTGATTCTCATCGTGCCATTCGCTATTGTGGCTGTTCCCTTGACGGTCGCACCCTTCACATCTGTCCGTGGTGGAGTGATGTGTCAAATTATTGTTGCGCGGTTTCCGAGTGTTTTTCTACAGTCAATCAGCGCAGTGCCCGCTGTTTATTACTCGGTCATTGCTCCCCCCTCTTAAATTATGTTGGGCTGTTCTGCTCCCATTTTTCAGTCATATGTCTCCATTCTTCCATCGTGAAAGGTCACTTCTTCCAGCGGAAGACTGAGAATTTTTAAAATTTTGCGCCATTCGTCAGTTATTGTGGAGGTCATCATTAAATTCACCCGGTCTACCCCAAGTTCAATGCTAAATATTATTGTGGAGTCAGGTGATACTGGGAGGACTCAATATTAGCTCAGTTGGGGTGAGTGGAGTGATTGAGGGGCATGAGCAAAGGCTTTGAGCTTTTCTTCAAAGATCTCTTTTTTCAACTAATTACAGCTGGAATTGTAGTTAACTCTGATGAAATGCTATAAATGTGCAAGTGACAAATGTTATGCTTTATGTCTAGGTCCCCTAGGACACCTGTAGCCTGGGTTGCTCAGTGGCCATTACAAGGGGGGGGGGGGGGGGGGGGGCGGTATCAGGTGCGTCTAATTAAAGGCCTTTCAAAAAGTACCCTAAATAAATAATTGCATTAATGAGAAAAAAAGCACCCCCAAACAAGTATGGACAATATGTTGCATACCCTAAGAAAGTAATATCAGTATTTTCAATACCCTAAACAAGTGGATAAACTATTTTGATATCCTAAACAAGTTGTCATAGTATTTCTATACCCTAATTACGTAAACATATTATCAAGTATGCTACACTTTCAAATTCCTCCTTCCCGTAAGTATTACGAAAAAAGTGTTGAACTGATCTACTCAGATTACTTTTATGCGACGGATAGTCATTACACCATATCCAGCCCGTATATCGCGGCTATTATGATCCTCAAGTAACAAATAAGGACCCTAAATACGTAAGAAGACCACAGTATGAAAAGTATACCCTTTTCCTTAAATTTGCATCTATTGATACCCTATTCATGTTTTGTATGTATTGTGCCTCATCTTGAAAAAACACCCAAATTATGTGATTTTTTTGGAAACGCCGGATACCTCTTGTAATGCGACAGCACCCCGGGACCTGTAGCCTGTTTTACAGAAAAATGCATCAATGTGACAAATTGTATGCTTTGGGTATTTCTGTCCCCTTTTGGCTCATAGTGTTTAATGATCTATCACAACTAATCACATTCATTCTAGGATCTCGACAAGACCCCTTACCTGTAACTGTGACTGTAAAGTCACATGTGGCCTGATTTCCAGCCCCGTCTCTAAATGTATAAGTCACAGTTGTGACACCTCGTGTGAACGTATTTCCCGGGTTGTGAGTACTAGACACTGTTGGTGTGCTGCCAGAGTTATCTGTAGCTGTAGGGGGTACCCATGTGACTGATGTCGAGGTTTGTGATGACTGCACGGTGATTGGGTCTGGACAATTCCTCACTACAGGTGGGATGGTATCACCACCTCCTGCAAGGATTAAGAATCACAAATATATTAATAATAAGGAGAATCACTTTAAATTATTCCTGAGGTGATATTAATACCATCTGAATGGGGAAATATTATTAGGGGACATTTTTTATACAATCCATGAGATCATTTAAATGACTAAATTTTGAAGTCATACGTGACACACAAAGTTAAAATGTACATCATTAAAACCTTACCAGAGGTCGTCAGGCTTTCTCATGCGTTACTCATAACAAAAGTGTTTGTAACATAATTCCAACTGGAATAATCCGTATTCACCTTCAAGCTTATATTTGACACCAGCATACTGATGGAACCAAACTAAGGATTGCTGGTGATTTCAGTTGGAGTTCATGTCCTGAAAATTTGGAATGGAGTTTATTTAGGCCGTAAAGATGGCCGTTAATAACGTTCATTTTAGGATCTTGACAAGACTTGTTACCTGTAACTGTGACTGTAAATTCACATGTGGCCTGATTACCAGCCCCATCCCTAAATGTATAAGTCACAGTTGTGACACCACGTGTGAATGTATTTCCTGAGTTGTGAGTACTAGACACTGTTGGTGTGCTGCCAGAGTTATCCGTAGCTGTAGGGGGTACCCATGTGACTGATGTCCTGGTTTGTGATGACTGCACGGTGATTGGGTCTGGACAATTCCTCACTACAGGTGGAATGGTATCACCACCTCCTGTAAGAATTAGGACAAACATATTAATAATAAGGAGAATATCTTTAAATTATTCCTGAGGTGATATTAATACCATCTGAATGGGGAAATATTATTAGGTTACATTTTTATACAATCCATGGCGATCATTTAATTGACTAAATTTTGAAGCCATACGTGACACACAAAGTTAAAATGTACATCATTAAAGCCTTACCAGAGGTCATCAGGCTTTCTTATGCGTTACTCATAACAACAGTGTTTGTAACATGATTTGAACCGGAATAATCCACATTCACCTTTTAGCTATATTTGACACCAGCATACTGATGGGATTAAACTAAGGATCGCTGGTGATTTCAGTTGTAGTTCATGTCCTTAAAACTTTGAATGAAGTTTAATTAGGCTGTAAAGATGGTCGTTAATAACGTTCAATCTAGGATCTTGACAAGACTTCGTACCTGTCACTGTGACTGTAAAGTCACATGTGGCCTGATTTCCAGCTCCGTCTCTAAATGTATAAGTCACAGTTGTGACACCACGTGTGAATGTATTTCCCGAGTTGTGAGTACTAGACACTGTTGGTGTGCTGCCAGAGTTATCCGTAGCTGTAGGGGGTACCCATGTGACTGATGTTGAGGTTTGTGATGACTGCACGGTGATTGGGTCTGGACAATTCCTCACTACAGGTGGAATGGTATCCCCATCACCTCCTGTAAGGATTAGGAATCACAAAAGTATTGATAAGGAGAATCACTTTAAATTCATACACTTTTAGTAGTATCGAACCAATCAGAAAGCAGGAAACTAAAATATGCCAAGTGCATTGAGTCGCACCACATGCATTGTTTTGATTCGTTGTTCAGGTAGCCTGGGTTCCCTGTGGTTCTCTGTCAGCTTAAGTCAACACGAAAATAGGCTAGCAAATGTTGTCTTTTTTGTTTACCCAACGTTCATTCTTCTTTTCTGGGGCTGGGCATTTTGCCAGCATAGAAAATAACGACAAGTTTTGTCTGAAAAAGATGAGTTACATAAATGCTATACTTACGGACAACAGTGACATCAAATTCACACACAGCTTCATTTCCCGCACGATCTGAGAAGGTATACGTCACTGTGGAAGTCTGGCCGACATTAAAGTATGATCCTGGCACCCTCGAACTGACCATTGTGGGTGGCACGCCAGAGTCGTCTGTGGCTGTAGGCTCAGTCCACTCGACTTGTTTGAATTGCTCCTGTACACCGGCCACCGATGTTATATCTTGCGGACAATTTCGAATAACCGGGGGAATCACATCTCCACCACCTGTAATGAACATAACATTGAAACATTATAGCTATATATGATTACATTCAATGTCACGGTGGCCATTTTGGATGCTTGGTGGCCATCTTGGATTTTTCAGAATGCTCAAAGTTTCCGAGGTGGCATCACACAGTTTCTGAAAGAGCGGGTCTCAAAGATATAGAAACCACAAAAAACATTGCATGGACAGTACTTTTGGATCAAGGTCCAAATCGGAGTTTAGGACCAGACTATATTAACAAGGATACTGCCCCGGGGAAAAGAGGCCATTGCAGTTATACTAGTATATACGCATGCATGAACAAGCTTTTTCCAGATAACCTCTAATAACATTTTGGAATTAGATATGAAATTTGAATTAGCATATGGATGCCGAAGCATCTTATAAAACCTAAACACATTTACGGGGGTTTGGACCCTGAGATACAGCCTCTGCCATAAAACTGCCGTAACTTCTTCATTATTCATTTTTAATCTATATCAAAGTATACATTTTCTTGAAGAAAAGGGTTCAATGAATCCAACCATGAACATGAAATTGACCAATTTGGTGAAAATTATAAAAAACATGGTTTTTGACCCATTTTAGGTTTTGCAAAGATAACTCAAAATATATTTTGTCAAATTTTGTCATTCTAGTTTTATTATAATCCTATTAGAATTATCTAGGAATGTTTTTTTAATTTTTTATATCTGATTTATTTCTTGAATTATCGACCAAAAAGTGCCAACAAATGTGATTTTTTCCCCCCTCCAAAATTAAGTAATTTTAAGTGACCCTCAATTCTTAAAATTAGCGATTTTGAACCTCTAAATTAAAAAAAAAATCTTCTTTCTATTCTGGACTTACATATATTACATGCTGAATAAATTACACAACTCTCTATCATTCCAGACAGTGAAAGTCAGTAAGCATGGAACACTCTAGGGTCCCAGACAGTGAAAGTCAGTAAGCATGGAACACTCTAGGGTTCCAGACAGTGAAAGTCAGTAAGCATGGAACACTCTAGGGTCATGCTATGGTGTAATATTTGTTTCACACAAAATACTACATGATTTTATCAACATTTTCATCAAAATAATCCCCAATTTTTGGCAATTTTTTTGTTTCACCTTATTTACGACATTGGATGACCCCATTACAAATGCTATATTATTTAACCAGTGCCTAAATTGCTTCAAGGAAAACAAATTTTAACAAATCATTGACACCATACAGGGCGAGTCAGAAAGAACAGGCCCCTTTGTTCACTAAGGCATCATAAAAGATGCATGTGTGCATATTCAAAACCGATATGGTATCACTATATAGACCTATAGTTTGGCTTTCATTCAAAAGAAGAATTTTAAAAATTGACTATTGCATTATCATATTACACTTAGTTTAGTAAAGCCCCAATTTTTGAAGCCAATCCACGGGATGGTCGAATTATCAAGCCATTCTTTATGAGGTTTGCTTTCTGAATAAGCTGAAATGCCTCTTTTCACCCCCCCCCTCCCCCCTTGAATCCAGGCTTTATTACTTATAATTCCACAATTTTATTAATTTCTGGTTATTTTAAGATTTTGTATCCAACAACCATGTGCCTTTTCATGTTTTTCTCTAGTTTTATTGGTTGGCATCTCTGCATCAGTCACTCAACATTACTGTGTGCTTTTGCCATTCCATGGATTGGCTAAAAAATACCTGGTTCTACTTAAATTCTTGTAACATTATGACGCAATGTTCGAATTCAAAATTTCTTTTTTGAATGAAAGCCAAATATGTGGTCTTTGTAGAACTATCATTGGATTTGAATATTTAGGCCTGTCATTTCTGTGGGGCTTTCTCTAAAAAAGTGCCTGTTCTTTCTGACTTACCCTGTAGCTGAGACAAATAGGCTTATATCTGATAACCATTTTCTCACCTGATACAGAAACTGTTACACGGAAGCTACACTCGGCATTATTTCCACTGGGATCACCATAGTTGTATATCACTGTGGCTGTGCCGAGATTAAATGCTGATCCGGAAGTGTGGGATCGTGAGACCAGAATGGCCTGGCCGGAGTTATCCGTCGCTGATGGTTCGGACCAAGTGGCGATTGCGACATCCTGTGGATTTTCGACTGATAGGGTGATGTCACTAGGACAGAACGTGATGGTGGGTGGTATGTTGTCTACAGTTGAGGCTGAAGGTCAAAGGAGAAAGGTTATAGCCTCAAATACTTGTTTTATTCAATCCATGGCGACTATTTAAAGGCACATAATATGCCTTTAATTGACTACATTTTGAAGTCATACGTGTGACACACAAAGTTAAAATGTTCATCATTAAATCCTTGCCAGAGGTCGTCTTGCTTTCTCTTGCGTAACTCATAACTAAAGTGTTTGTAACATTTAAACTGGAATAATCCACATTCACCTTAAAGCTTATATTTGACACCAGCATACTGATGGGATCAAACATAAAATCACTGGTGATTTTAGTTGTAGTTCATGTCCTGAAAACTTGGAATGGAGTTTACTTACATGTAGGTCATAGGTCATAAAGATGGTCATTATGACATCAACCCGATGATCTCTATATATGAATATGATGTCATATTAAAAGTTGAACATCAACATGATAACCTGCCAAGTATACCAGAATCAGGATCATGATATCATCATTTATGGGATGATAATTATTGAATGATTAAATTCACATATTTAGACTCACTCCCATGTAATTATCTTGTAATATGATTAGTTCTGGTGTTGAGAGAGAATGGGATAAAGGTAAAAATTCTAGTATAGACACTGTATTGAGTACAAGTATCCATAACATGCAGCAATGATAAAACAAGGACATGCAGCAGTCACCAATACACATACATACCACATGCATAATACATACATATAGCACCGAATGAGTTTTACCCATTGTTTGTGAGCCAATAATCATTCAATACAGATAAAGATAAAAACAACAATCAAAAATCCCTCCCCTGTTCTAATATGAAATGTCAAAAGTAAAAGACTGTTTGAATTTAAAAAATGATAAATTAAATATCACATTTGCCATCTACATGTGTTTTCTGCATCACATTCTTGGTTCAGTGCATGGCTATATGAAGTGCTTGAAGTGAAGGGCAATAATGTGAAATGTCAAAATCACCCATTTTTCATCCCATGCACGGATCCGCCATTTGCAAGGAGAGCCTCGGACTGGTACCGCATTGAATAGGACTATTCCATAACATTATGTAACTGGTTCAACTCTCTCTGCATAATGACTGGTTGTGAAATGATGCAACACTTTCATTCATCAGATTCCAGTTTGAGGCTCGCAAATGGCGGACCGTGCTAAGAGCGAATATTGTAAGGCAAAAAAAAGAGTTGTTTGTTTGTCCATTTATGACCTACCATAATTTTGAAAACTGACTAAAAAGTTTTTACTGCACAAATGAATAACATCCCTAATTTTGGAAATTCCAGAAAAAGTTTTCCTTCCAGAATTTTGCTTTCTGTAAATACACTAACATATTTTTAAAACTGTTTCTTTACTCTTCTATAAACTGTTTTAAGGTTGTTCCTATGGCTAATTTTTCATTTAATATTTTAATAGAGCTTGCTGAGCTCCACACTAATCTGAAATTTGAAATTGATCGGAGGTACGGCTTTCTAGATATGACAATTTTATTGTCAAAAAAACATTTTATTTTGTATTGTTTTTCAGCCAACAGAGGGCAGTCTATTTCCTTTTGTTTTATATTGGTTTTTTGACTCCCTATGTAAAATTTCTATACAAATTTAGTGTTTTGTTTTTGCTCTAATTTGTTATTGAAAACTCCATTAGATTCCAGCAGCACATGAATTAAGGAGAGTTGTATAGCCAACATATACACCAAGTGGCATTACATTTAGTAAAGTGCATGAACTTGAAAAAATTAATTAAGTGCATTAATTAGCCTAATTTTTTAATTTTTTAAATTTAGATAACTAAGTATAATAAATTATGCAGATGTCTTACAGCCTCCCGCAGCACAGGAAACTTTCTAACAACTATAATTAACAAGCTCCTAAAATTTCAGCTTGTAGCATTTATACTTTTCTTGTTAAAAATAATTAAACATTTTTGCATAGAGTAATTATTTTGCTAGGTAGGCTAGGGGTCAAAATAACAATAAGAAACAAAAGAAATGAACGCTTCAATGTTGCTTTATTTTTGACAATAAAATTGTCAATCTCAAATTTTAGATTATTGTGGAGCTCAGCAAGCTCTATTAAAATATCAAATAAAAAATTAGCCATAGGAACAACCTTAAAACATGAATGAAGTGATAGTAAACTATTCCTATTCAAATCTTATTTAGCAACTATTTTTTGTGTTTCGTGTGTTATTGTTATTTCTCTGTTTTATCGCATTATTCTCCCTAAGCTTGTCATTGCCTGTTTCCCACACCCAGTTGGTATTTCTTGCTTTTACTCTCTTTGAACTATTTTAAAGTTAATTATATACATCTTTTGAATGTGATTTATAAAAAAACAAAAATAAATCTGACTTGTCAGACTCTACCTTTTGGAGGGATCTATGAACAAACAAACAATGTTTTTGTTGCTTAAAGACATATTATGTGATCTTTTCCAGAGAGCGCCCTCTATTCATGATTTTTTTTAGAAAGTAGATTTTCTTGCAGATTTACATTTATGATCAAAAATCATACATACATTCCAAGTTACAGAGCGATACGATTCCTAATTACCTCAAAATCGTGGTTTTAGAGGGAATTTAGACTAGAGAAAAATAAGTTGTCGGACAAAAATCGACATCCGACAGTTTATTTTCACTCTAAAACCATGAATTTGAAGTAATTAAGAATCGTATCGCCCTGTAACTTGGAATGTATGTCTGATTTATGATCAGAAATGTAAATCTGCAAGAAAATCTGCTTTCAATTTTTTTTTCGATGTTGAGGGCGTTCCCTGGAAAGATCACATAATATACCTTTAATCTAAAATGCAAAAAATAGAATACATAGCTTACTAGTGACAGTGACAGTAAACGTGCAAGTGTTTTGATTGCCAGACGGGTCGGTGAACGTATAAGTGACAGTGGTGGACCCTCGCGGTAATATCGTGGGAGGAGTGTGGGTACTGGACATCACCACATTACCGCCGGAATTATCTGTCGCCGTCGGTGCCACCCAACTTACGACCGCCGCTGTCTCTCCCGGAGCGGCATTTTCCGTGAAGCTGTCCGGACAGTTGGACACTACTGGACGTATGTTGTCAGTAGGTGCTGTGATGAGTGATGGTGTGAGGGTGAGGGTGTTGATGAGATAGTGTGGTCATAATAAGCAAATTAAATAACAAAACTAACATGCAAGAAGCGGACATAGTCATGCAAAAAATGCAGATACCAATCATGCATGTATTATAGAGAAAAAAAGTTTGTCTCAAATGGTAACAATTTTTATGATTTTCATAGCTTTCTTATGAGCCCAAAGAAGATCTTAAGGTCTTCCCACAATGCATTGCACGAACACTAGCCAACTAAAGCTTTTTTTCACACGATGCATTTGTCGAGCTCTTAAGTTTTAGATATAGGAAAAAGGAACACTGATAACTAATTTATTCATTGATGGGAACTAGAACCTAAGAGCTCCAACTATGAACACGCTATGAAGCCATGATTGTGTGCATATGTCTATGGGAACCGAGACAAGTTGGAGACCAGAATTAGGGCATTTTGCAAACAGGTGCTACCAACTTCATATAAAAGGTGTCTCAGAATTATTTACACCGAGAGAGTTGTATTTATTAGGCCATCAAAGTACTTGTGAACATGGCCTGAAAAAATGTTTTTTTCCCGGCAAGCGATTCCAAATTTCCCTCCAAAATGGAATGCATTTCTTAATGAAAGAGTAACATTTCCCTCCAAATGCCAAAATTTCCCTCCAAATGCTCAAATTTCCCTGCAAGGAGCTTTCCATATTGCCTACTTTTTCAGCCTGTGCTTGTGATTCTAACATTTACTTATATTTAGCTTTCTTAAGAATTTTGCATTTTTAAAAAATCTGATGTTTCTGACAAAAATTATGAACTCTTTTGTAAAAAGAAAGATTCTAAGTTTAATGTTCCTCTTTTGTAAATCATAAAAAATTGACTATGGATATCAGCTGTTTGTGATAGGGGTTTTTAAATTAATATTTGAATGGTGTTAAGGAATTGGTCAGCTTTAAATTTGTTGAACTGCAATGTAATTGTTATATTTTGTCAAACATGGTATAAATAATTCTGTATTATGAATGCCCTCTGAGGGGATAACTATGGGTGTTCCTCAGGACAGATCAACCACAAATATTTTGCAAAATAACCATTATTCAAATTTGTTAGCATTTGGTTTGTTGGTTGAGGATGTCATATTGTTGTTGTTCAATGGAGACAAACTTTTTTACCCAAAAGATTAATCACTTCTCAAGCCTGATAGATGGAGCAAGTTGTATAACAAGGATTTTTTTCCAAGTTGCATATATGAACACTGAGGGCTTTCATTAATTTTGCATAGACTTTGTTTTAGGACATAATTTTAATTAAAATGCCAAATCACACAAAAATACATGATCATTTTACTTATCAAACAAAATGTTGAGAAAAATGTAAAAGATGTACTGAAAATGGGGAATAATTTGCTTCCCTAAGTCTTAAGAAGTGATTGGAATCTTTATAATAATAATAAGAAATAATATAAAACAAAACCATCAAAATAAGACATTATAGCACTGTTAACACTTTCCACGCGGCAGGCAGCTGCAGACGACATTCCAAAATTTTACAAAATGTTTCAAAAATGTCAAAATTACTGTATTTCATTACCATATTTGGAATCACCATGAGAAATGCATTGAAATAAGTACAAACATGCCAAGTGTTTGGTCAGTAATCTTTGAGATAGACTTCTTTGAAAATTATGAAAGGTTTCTGACAAATCTGTTTTGTGTATTGTAAAACTAATAGCCGCGTGGAAAGCGTTAAGGTTGCAGCAGGGTGATAAGAAAGATTTGACCCACTTTTTACTGAAGAAAAAAATGTAATTTGCAAATTTGGCCTCAAAATGAGCATTCATTTTCGAAGAAAAAACCCTCAAGTATTAGAACGACCCTTTGATATAGCACAAACAGATTGCATGATGGGTAATCAAAACATTGAATGATGAAATTGAAACTCATGTGTCAGAGCACATTCACAAGTGTCAATTCAAATTGACGCCAATGAGTTCGTCCCCGCATGGTAGCACCCCTTGGTTGAAATACTTGTAACAATATTTTGGCCAGCACAAAACTTTCAACTACATAAAATTAACATTAACAAAATAAGTAAACTTAATGCCATGCTATTATTCCATCTTTCCATTTTAAAGCGCTAAATTGGGCCAAGATGTCAAAGGGGGGTTATTTGAAGAAGAAAAAAGTATTGTGTTGAGTTGATAGATAAAAAATCTTGAAATCAGACTTGGAATCATTGAAATCATATCCGGGGGGGGGGGGGGGGGGGGGGGGGGGGGGGGAGTGGGGGGGGGGGGGTCGGGGGGGGGGGGGGGGTCGGTGGGGGGGGGTCTGAAATTGTGTACTGGTACCCTAGGCATACCCTAGGCATACCTCAGCAACTGTTCAAACATATACATATTCAGATATTGCCGATATTTATGCACTTGTGAAATAACATGACCTACACATGCACTCACCACATTTTGTGCATATCATTATTATTTGTGCTTGAAACCTACAGGCGCACTGTGTTAGATGTTAAATCCTCCAAAGGTCACTATTTTAAGCGCCATAATGATATGATTACACAGGGTCGTTTTGAAAGTCTGGTGTCTCTCTTCTATTTCTATTGACAAATAAAATGTATCAACCATACAAGCTGCAATGACAATCACAGGGGTCAAACTCAAAGAGGGTCAGAATGTCAGACCATTATGCATTAAGACAGCCATATATGCTCATGACAATAAAATGTATCAACCCTACAAGCAGTAATGACAATCACAGGGGTCAAACTCAAAGAGGGTCAGAATGTCAGACCATTATGCATTAAGATAGCCATACATGCTCATGACAATAAAATGATAATAGATAAAAGCCCAATCATGCAAAAATAAAATATGAGAAGAAGATAAAAAGCTTACTAGTGACGGTGACTATGAATGTGCAAGTGTTCTCATTATTAGCGGGATCATAGAACATGTAAGTGATCACTGTTTCACCAGGCGGGAACAGCTGTCCAGGAAAGTGACTCTGGGTGGTGCGGACAGGTCCGGACTCGTCCGTGGCCGTCGGTTCATTCCATGTGACTATAGCTGCAGTTTCGCCGGGGCTTGTCGGTGTTGAAAAACTTGAAGGGCAGTTCCTGACTGTTGGGGCCGTCGTGTCTGGAACAGTGGAGGCTGTGATGGGGGTTAGGATGGGTGCACATGGACAATATAATATAGTGTTACACAGTCATAGTGATCAAGAAATTAGTCTGAAGAAACTGTTAGCTACAACTTGTTTACAGCTTCTAAATGCACGTTTTAGACTACATGAGCCATTAAAAACACTGAAAAACTAATATTTTGACATTTTAAACATTAACTACAGTGCATTCTAGTAAACTAATCATATATGAGGTAGGGCAAAATATAACAGTATCATTTACATTAATTATAGGTTGGTTATGCTACTGTGATAATTCTATAGATCCAAAGTAAAATATTCAGATTCTACCTAATTTGCTTTAATACAAGCTACTATTCAGTCAAATGTGGCCCTACTAGCTTTCACTCAATTAATAGATGCTCTCATATGCATAATCATTTCATTAAAACGTATTTTGTGTCACGAAAATTTAGAATGCGACATCAAAGCGCACTCTAATGAGCATATCATAATATCAGGCACATAACTCCAGTGTGCTAGCTTTGAACCTGTGTTGTTGTCCCTGGCAGAGAAACACTATACTTTGTAACTAGATTACACACCAACATCACATAAACTTGAGAAGCTAATAGGGGCTTTAATAAGTAAGCTTAGTACAGTAACACCCCTGTTCTATGGACCTCTCAGGTGGGGTCGGTCGGTACAGTGTTTGTTTAAATCAATGAATTCCACGAATTAAAAAATCTTTTTAAAAAAATCGACATTTTTGAAAACATTTTGAAAACTTTTCAAAAAACAATTTTGTCAAGAAAATAAAATAAAATCTTTAAAAAAAGAAGAAGAAAATCCAAACATTTCAGAAATTTGTGTTGGTATTTATTTACATATGGACATTTTCCCATAATATCTAAAAAATGGATTGGTTTGGCTCATACAACAGGGTGTATTTTCCAATCGCCTATACTAACAAACAAATATTAGGACTACACTAAAGATGTAGGCTATATGGTACTGTGCATTAACCACAATGTGCATATTAAAGTGCTACAATACACAACGTGACACAATCTGCTCTAGCAATATGAGGGCCAAGTTAGGAAATGTTGTCTTATAGAAATGGCCACTGCAGGAAAGACAGGTTCAAATTATGTCTGTATTGTCATATATCAATATGATCACAGATGGCTTCGGTATCGTGCAAATTGATGACCTCTTCAATTAGATCCTGCTTAATTAAGGTTTTTTTGTTACTCCTTGTTAAACTTGTTAAAAAATGATATTTTGTGTGGTAGTTAAATTCATGAGATTTCTCGAATCAACATAAAAAGCTTTAGAAAAAAATGTAATAATGCTATTTAACTTATATTTCACTTGTTGGTTGAAACAATTTGGACAAGAACACTTGTGGAGTTCATGAGATTTCTCAAATCAACATAAAAAGCTTTAGAAAAAAATGTAATAATGCTATTAACTTATATTTCACTTGTTGGTTGAAACAATTTGGACAAGAACACTTGTGGAGTTCATGAGATTTCTCGAATCAACAGAAAAAGCTTTAGAAAAAAATGTAATAATGCTATTAACTTATATTTCACTTGTTGGTTGAAATAATTTGGACAAGAACACTTGTGGAGTTCATGAGATTTCTCGAATCAACATAAAAAGCTTTAGAAAAAAATGTAATAATGCTATTAACTTATATTTCACTTGTTGGTTGAAACAATTTGGACAAGAACACTTGTGGAGTTCATGAGATTTCTCGAATCAACATAAAAAGCTTCAGAAAAAAATGTAATAATGCTATTAACTTATATTTCACTTGTTGGTTGAAACAATTTGGACAAGAACACTTGTGGAGTTCATGAGATTTCTCGAATCAACATAAAAAGCTTTAGAAAAAAATGTAATAATGCTATTAACTTATATTTCACTTGTTGGTTGAAACAATTTGGACAAGAACACTTGTGGAGTACCATTGAACAAATAAAACGAGCATTGAAAAACCCCACATGGCTCATATTGCACAAGAATGTCATAAATTAGAATGAAAATCAGCTTACAAATGACAGTGACAATAAAAGTGCATGTGTTCTCGTTATCAGCGGTGTCAAAGAAAGTGTAATTGATGGTAGTGTCTCCAAGGGGAAAGATCTGTCCAGAGTTATGGCTCTGATCAGTCCGGACAGGTCCAGACTCGTCTGTGGCTGTTGGTTCGTCCCACGTCACCACTGCTGCTGTCTCATCAGGAGAAGCCGTCTGCGTTGTGAAGCTTGCGGGACAGTCCATTACTGATGGGGGTGTGGTGTCAGGAGTTGTATCTGATACTGTGATGTTTGGGAGGGGTGCACAGGGATGGAAAGACAGACAGACAAATAGACAGTAGAATGAAACGTAACGATACAGTCTGACAACCATGTCAATGTTAATGGAATTAGTCTATACTATAGGCCTAATCATACCTAGAGGGTGTTATCAGTAGCTACAGAGAAGTGACATGAAAAATTGATCTTGCATGGATAGACAGCTATAGTTTGATCAGTTCCAAATTGGCAAAGCCTCATAACTGCAGCGAATTAATACAGAAGGACACAGCAGACATGGAGGCAACAAGCGCACTGTGCATCATATGTGTGACACGTGCATGTGGCCAAAACAGCATGCGTGTGGCCATAATTGCGCGTGTATGCTTGAATTACTTTGGTGAATGAAAATAAACGGGCACTGGTGATAGAACCAAAATACGCGGAACCTAGATGACGCCTTTGATTGGCTCATCGTCCGGTCGTCATGACAGAGGGATGCTAACGGTATCCAAAGCACGCAACTTACGTTTCAAGGAGTAAATGAGTTTGATTGAGAATGCCCTCTCTCAAACTTAATTATCATGCTTAATGTATGAAAACTACTGTATTAACTTAATTTGAATGCAACTATTGTATATGTGATACGGAAACTAAACAAATAACATACTGTAAAAGTGGAAATGTTCGCGCGTGTAAATCTTCGCGCATTGCACATTTTGAACAATTTTGCTTGTTTTTATTTTCGCGATTTTGAGCTTCCATGCATAGACCTACATACAAAATGAATATATTAGCGTGAAAATAAATGTAGCGCGAACATTTCCACTTTTACAGTAGGTGCAAACATTGATTGGAAATTTTAAAGATGCTCCTATTTGTGTTAGTATGTAAGTGCATTTGTGCAGATATGCTGACTATGACAAACATACGATAATACAGTAAAACACAACAAGTTTTCTGCATCCATAAGTTTTATTCACACTTTGTGGATACAAAATCTTATAATGTTCATGACTCTATCTATCTATCTATCTTCCTCTTATTCTATTGTGAATATGTAGATATTTGTTAGTGCCAATACATTAACTTAACACTTTCCACGCGGCTATTAGTTTTACCATATACAAAACAGATTTGTCAGAAACCTTTCCGAACTTTCAAATTCTATCTCAAGATTTATTGAAACCCATACTAGGCATATTTGGGCTTATTTCAATGCATTTCACATGGTGATTCCAAATATGGTAATGAAATTCAACAATGTTCACATTTTTGAAACATTTTGAGAAATTTTGGAATGTCGTCTGCAGATGTCTGCCGTGTGGAAAGTGTTAACAATTTGACACATTATAAGTAGGTTACACTGGTGGTAGAATGTTTGCCAAAATTCCATGCAAAAGATAAGGCTTCAAAATCAAGGTGGGTGGGAGGTTGGAGGTGAAGTGCACATGGGAGGGGGAAAGAATCTCGATTAACACCCCGATAGTATAGAGTGATTCTGTGACCATGAGAGCGAAAGTACATATCTCAGTGGTACACACGACAAAGAAGGGATATCAGACCATACTGGTTTTTGTTGTGTTTCAACTATTTCCATGTTCCTAGTAGATGCCATGCAATATCAAGAATACCAAACACTCATTTTTTATTTCAGGGTACAAGTAGGTTCAGCAGTCTCTTTGGTATAAAATGACATATGTTACGGGTGGGATAGCTATAAGCAAACCTAAGAATGACATACTTCTGGGTGGGGAGGGGAAGTTAGTGATAAGCAAGACTAATGCTGACCCATGATTTTAGACAAGGGTCATAGCAATATTGAACTCCTTCAATTGAAATAGGCACACTCACCTATCACCCTGAAAGTAAATCGGCAGACGGCGTCGTTACCAGCTTGGTCGCTAAACGTGTAAGTGATCTCGTTTGTGGATGGCACATTGAAGAATGAACCAGAATTGTGTGAGTTGGTGATCGTCACGACTCCTCCAGATTCATCTATGGCTGATGGTTCATTCCATTCGGCAAAATAGAATGAGGTGCCTGGCTGTGATGACCTGGTCATGTCATTTGGGCAGCCACTTATAACTGGAGGTGTTATGTCTGTTGAGCCGGCTGTGGAAGAGACGGAGTGGAAGAGACAGAGGGTATGATAAGAAAGCTGAGGTGAATGTGTGTATAGCACATGTCAGGTACTGTACACTTTCCATACATAACAGATGTAATACTTTGTCTCAGCGGCCCGCGGGCATTGCTTTTAACCCTTTGAACCCGATAGGTTGATTTATCGACCTATCGGAGAACGTCGTATAACCCGATAGGTCGAAAAATCGACCTGAGCGAACAGATGACACATTGATCATATGACTGAGTGGTCATGTGACTTGAAAGTCATGTGATGTTCACCCGATGTGAAATACATTGTTTCGCAAGGTTTTCGTTGTGATTTGATGTCATTTAGCTGAAGAAAACAGTCAAAAATAGCGCAAAATTGGATGAATATGCAACACAATATGGCGCAGATGATTCTCAGGTAGACAGGGATGCATTGTTTTACGGTCATGATTGGCAATTTTGGCGATAAAATCGGACGTTTTTATGTTATAAATAGGTTACGTTATACGTGTAGTACAATGGCATACTGCCCTCTATCATCGGTAACATATATTACGGATGATATAGGTGTACTATATTTAGCATTTTACCCCCGGAGAAGTCAGGGTGGGTGTACCGAACCCTTATAATAACTCCGGGTTCAAAGGGTTAAAATGGGATTCATGCGTGGGGCTACGTGCGGGAGCCTTAATTTATTTTGTTTCATTCTTTTTTCTGATTAAAAAAAAATCACCTCTTTCGGTGATACTTGGCAACTTTGTCAATGAGAACCATATTCAACTAACTTTGTGAAGTTAAGAGATAAAGAGAACACAAACATACAATGTTCATTGATCATATCTGATTACTTTTATTAAAAAGAAAAAGCACAACTATTGACTATATTATTATTTGTAAAAAAAAAATTAAAAAAAGAGCGCACAGACCATAGCTTATTTTGGTAAAAAATTAAAATTAAAAAAAAAAAATCGCATAGCACATAGCTTTTTAGCCAAAAGGCGCTGAAACAAAGTATTTAATTTGTTTGGCCTAAGCAGATAATACATGTACATACACTGGTAGACAACCATGACAGGGGCCACAAGAAAATGGCTGTGTGCATGGTAGTAATTAGGTATTGGATGATTGGGTCTACTTCCCAGCTTACTGAGGAAGAAATTAGACCTTTACTTTACTTTCTTGAGGTAGTGAGGTCACTGAGTCACTGTGCGTGGATACTCAGAGCACTGATGATGTATATAAACGTGTCAATGAATGCAGCCCATCTCGTAGGACCACTATTTTCAAAAAAACAGAAACACACACACAACACATCAATCAGCATGTATATCTTGATAAAGCAAAATAAGTAGGATGGGTGTAGGATGGGTGATTGAACACACAACACACCAGAAGAGAAGGGTACACAAAAACATCAAAGAAATCAATAAGATTGAGGAGAAATTGACATCTCGAAAATGTGATAGAGTGTAGGCTATAAGGGGGAATAAACTAATAACCACCATGAGGCACAAATCATGCATATATACCACACCAAACATCACGACGAGCATACAAAAGAAGACTACCAAATTCAGATGTTATACAACGGAACAATTAATGTTCAGGAGGGGGCAGCAAGTGATTTGTTGTTGTGGGGGTGGGGGTGAATGATGCATGTGAAATGCACAAACAAATTGGCTGTATATATCAAAATGTGTTCAATTATAACTCGATGGGAGGATCTATATTCTAAAAAGTGAACCAACAGAGTGTATTCTGGGATATGTTGAAAGGGTGACAGAGACATGGGAGTATCTATATTCTAAAAAGTGAATCAACATAGTGCATTCTGGGATATGTTGAAAGGGTGAAAGAGACATGGGAGTATCTATATTCTAAAAAGTGAACCAACGTAGTGCATTCTGAGATATGTTGAAAGGGTGAAAGAGACATGGGAGTATCTATATTCTAAAAAGTGAACCAACATAGTGCATTCTGGGATATGTTGAAAGGGTGAAAAAGACATGGGAGTATCTATATTCTAAAAAGTGAACCAACATAGTGTATTCTGGGATATGTTGAAAGGGTGAAAGCGACATGGGAGTATCTATATTCTAAAAAGTAAACCAACATAAGGGTGAAAGAGACATGGTAGTATCTATATTCTAAAAAGTGAACCAACAAAGTGCATTCTGGGATATGTTGAAAGGGTGAAAGAGACATGGGAGTATCTATATTCTAAAAAGTGAACCAACATAAGGGTGAAAGAGACATGGGAGTATCTATATTCTAAAAAGTGAACCAACATAGTGTATTCTGGGATATGTTGAAAGGGTGAAAGAGACAGGGGAGTATCTATATTCTAAAAAGTGAACCAACGTAGTGCATTCTGGAATATGTTGAAAGGGTGAAAGAGACAGGGGAGTATTTTATATTCTAAAAAGTGAACCGACATAGTGCATTATGGGATAGGTCAAAAGGGTGAAAGAGACATGGGATTATCTATATTCTAAAAAGTGAACCAACATAGTGCATTCTGGGATATGTTGAAGGGGTGAAAGAGACATGGGAGTATCTATATTCTAAAAAGTGAACCAACAGAGTATATTCTGGAATATGTTGAAAGGGTGAAAGAGACATGGGAGTATCTACATTCTAAAAAGTGAACCAACAGAGTGCATTCTGGGATATGTCGAAAGGGTGAAAGAGACATGGGAGTATCTACATTCTAAAAAGTGAACCAACAGAGTATATTCTGGAATACGTTGAAAGGGTGAAAGAGACATGGGAGTATCTACATTCTAAAAAGTGAACCAACATAGTGCATTCTGGGATATGTTGAAAGGGTGAAAGAGACATGGGAGTATCTATATTCTAAAAAGTGAACCAACATAGTGCATTCTGGGATATGTTGAAAGGGTGAAAGAGACATAGATAGTGCTGTGAGGTGGGTGCACACCAAAGTTCAGGAAAACAAACACCGGTGAAGCCAAGACTGAATCCTTTCCATCTTCACACTTTACACACTAGCTATGTCAGCCATATAGAGGGATATGGGGACACAGTCTAGGTGCAGCCATGGTTACTACTCACGTCTCAAGACCGTAACATAAAACGAACATGTGGCCATATTGCCCGCTTGATCTGAGAATTGATAGATAACCTGGGTCCTGCCCTCGTTAAAAGGAGAGCCGGGACCGCGCGTAGTCACAAAGATAGGTGGAATGCCAGAATCGTCCGTAGCGGTGGGTTCTGTCCACGATACCGTGGCGGTGGTACTTCCTAAGGGCGCTGTGACAGTGATGTCATCTGGACAGCCTGTGATCACTGGTTTGGTTTGATCCTCTGATGGGACTGTGTGTGGAAATGTGTTTTTTTTGTGGTAAATATATAAGCTGATTTATGCCTATGCATATAATCAACCATTTGAAGAATCCTCCAAACAAAGACAATAATATATAAAAGAAAGTTCTTTGCTGGGTGTTGCTTAGGTGAAGATAAGTGATGACGAATTCTCCTTACTTAATTGATAAAATGTGACTTTGTGCAGTGGCTATATTGATTAAGGGGGACTCAAGGAATTTTGGATTTGATTTTTTTAATTTTGTGAGTGCTGTTATTATTGAACTGTTAATCAAATCCATAAAAAGTAAACATTTTTGGAAGGAAATGGATCAGAGAATCCAAATTTAGCATTAATTTTGACCAAAAATGTTGATTTTTTGAGAAAATCACAAAATACACTTTTTGACCCAACATTTTTTGAACAATGCTAACAAAAAATAATTTTGAGTAAAAAATTCCCAAATCGCCTGATTATGATATAAAGACACTAACTTAGGGACCAATTTCTCATTTTTTAACCTGATCTAATATTTTTTTTATTTTTTGTACCCAAAAGTGCCAAAAAAGGGAAAACAATGGAAACTTATTTTTAGGCACTTTTTAGTCAAAATGTCAAAAAATATTAAATTAGGTTAAAAAATGAGAAATTTGTCCCTATGTTAGTGTCTTTAAATCATCATCAAGTGATTTGGGCATTTTTTACTCAAAATTATTTTTGTTAGCTTTGTTCAATGATTTTGGCTCAACATTTCCAAAAATGTATACTTTTATATACATTTGAGTCATAGTTCAATAATTACAGCACTCACAAAATTCAAAACAAAACTTCCTTGAGTCACCACAGTTTGAAGTAGACTTAAAAATCATATTCTAATGATTAATTGAGCAATTAAAAAAATTAAATTCAAATGTCCAATTTTAATTTCACATGATCATGTTATCAGTTTCCTATAATGCCTATGGCAGGGACAATGAAAGTGTGAACAAGTCACATATACTTTAGTTTTAGAATAAACCTCATGCTAAACATGTGTAAACAGCCAATGAAAAAGAAATTCCAATCCTTAACTAATACCAATGAATTTGATGTCAAATTTCAAGTTGACGCCCCTCTGTTTTATACACAGTAAAAGACGTACTTACCACTAACTCTCACGTCAAAGGTGCAACTAGCCATGTTGCCAGATGAATCAAAGAATCTGTACGTCACCACGGTAACACCAACGTTAAAAAATGACCCTGGTGTGTGCGACCTGGAGCGAGTCGGAGTGTCACCTGAGTTATCAGTGGCGATTGGCTCTGCCCAATTGGCCATTACGGCTGCACCATTTGCTGATGAGACTATGACGTCGCCAGGGCACCCTGTTATTACCGGTGGGGTGCGATCAGTAACACCAGCTATGAAATGTATAATAATCGGAACAAATTTGATTAAGTACATCTCAGTATTTTATCTTACCCAGAGTTCATGCACCTTAAGGACAGTAAATTCTCATGACTTTTCAATGACATTTAATTATGAAAATCCATGACCTCATTCATGGTTTTCTTCAGCAATATTTTGTGCATTTACATGTACATGCATTTTATCTGACGTGCTACATCAGTGCAATCTTTCAAAACGTCATTGAAGACATATCTTTTTAATTTATAAATTGTGCATAGTAAACTGTGTTTGTACTATTATTATAAGTTGTTGTTGTTGTATTTGTACTTAGTTATTTCTGATGTGTAATCTTTGATGTAATGTTCTTATATTTTTTCATACATGTATGTTTGGGCCTCGGGTTGTGTTCACAATGTGAGGCGCATTATAAATGCCCTTTTATTATTATTATTATGCATTTAAAAATAGATTATATGGTATTTTACATAATTTCATGATCTTTCCATGATTCTTTTACAAAATTCCATGACTTTTCCAGACCTGGAAAATGAAAACCAAATTCCATGACTTTTCCAGGCCACCCTGCTTACCCTTCTTAAGTAAACCATGCAGATTTATCACAAACACTGTTGAAGACTGATCGATGATGCACATATGTCGAAACATGAATCAATCCCTAAGTGATAGACTCCTAGCTTAACGTTAGAATACATGCCCCCACATTTTGATTAAAGATCCCATGAAAAACATGTGGTGTAGGATACACTGTAGACACTCCCCCTCCTAATTATATCACATACAATCAGTCATTGTAAACAATTATCATACTAAAACAATTCTCTAATTTTTCAAGTTAAATCTTAATATAAAACATGGTCAATTATTCCATACCTCTCGGCGACTTTCAAGCATGCAAGGGTTGGTATAAACGGTATGCTCTTTGCCTACTTATGTGGTCTATTTCAATACTTGATACAGAAATATGAATAGTTTATGAGGATAAAGGACAATGAACATGTTTATGAGACGTTTAAGGCTTACAAGGAGATACGATGACATCAAAACTGCACATTTCAGGGTTGCCCGAACCGTCGGTGAATGTATACGTCACGGTGGTCGTTCGGATGGGGAAACTTGACCCAGGTCTGTGCGAGCTAGTGCGTATCGGTGTCTCGCCAGAATCATCTGTAGCAGTAGGCTCTGTCCAAGTGACCGGGACAGTGACGCTGCCAGACGGGGCTTGAACTCGTCTGTCTGTCGGGCAGTTGAATATGGTGGGTGGGGTGGTATCGCCTGTTGGACCTGATGACAAAGAAATATATTGTGACATTATTAAGAAATGGACTGTAAATATAGATGTCGGTAATTATTAAGTAATTTAACATTTAAAAACAATTTGAACATTATCTAACATTTAAAAACAATTTGAACATTATCTAACATTTAAAAACAATTTGAACATTATCTAAAATTCAAAAATGTTGACAAAAAATCTTAAATTAAAAAACAAAATAGGTCGGCAGGGCCAGTTGACAATTTTCCCCCTGTGGCCTAATTGCAAAAGATAGCCAATCCATGTCATACGTACGTCTGACAGAGATGGTGAAGGTACAAGTGGCTTCGTTTCCAGACGGGTCAGAGAAGGTATAGATTACATCCTGAGGTTGGTTAACCTCGAAGAACGATCCCGGAAAGAAGCTCTGGAATTCCAGCGTGGTAGATCCGGACTCATCGGTAGCTGTAGGCTCTGCCCAGTCAATCATTATAAAGTTTCCGGTGGGGAGGAACTCGACGATGTCTTCTGGACATCCAACAACTCTTGGTGGTGTCTCATCTGGACCAGGGCCTGCACCTGAACATGCAGAATATGAATCAAAAAAATGTGAAAAAACTGATGATGCTTTGCCAAAATAAAACCGACAAATTGGTTTTCCAAAATTATGTCACAATCTTTTCCCCTACAAACATGATTCGGTGTTTTCAGGGAATTATTGTTTGGACATTTTAAGATATTTGTTTCAAATCAAGCTAATCAAAAAAGAATTAAGTAGTCATTATTGTCTAAACATTTGACCACTTTACACATTTCAATAGCTCTATTTTTCTCGGAATAAGAAAGAAAATAAATGTTAATTCTAAATCATCCAAATCAATAATGGGAAGTCCTAAGGTTTGAAAACTGAAGACGAAGTAGGGTACTGTAGTCTGTTAACGTTGACATTTTCGAGCTGCGTTAATGTTCATGCTTTTAACATTTCAAGTAAATTCTGCCACAAATGAAAATGCAAAGAGATACTCCTTTTGTGTATAAATCATAATGAACTGTCTTAAAAACAGGCAAATTAGTTCAAATTCAGCAAAGTGCCAAAAATAATCAATCAGAAATTAACACTAACACAAAACTAGTCCAAAAATATATTCCTGACAATCTTGAAAATATTGCCTGTATGAATGATGGCTCCACTTTCCATGCCAAAATGGTTAAATCTAGGAGGGAAAACCTAAACAAGATTGCTGCTGCTCAAAGCAAACCTTACCCTTCCCCTCCATATCCCTTCCTATCTTATCCCTTACATGCATGTAAATGATCTGTAAAAATTACTCCTGCTTTGACACTTAAGACTTTACCCTGGCTAAGAGGGCTGTTAAGTCTCAGGAATAGCCTCTGTAAAACTGCCGTAACTTCTTCATTATTCATTTTATCCATATAGTATACATTTTTGGAAAGGAAATAAGTAGGAGAATCCGATTCTGGTATCAAGGTAAAAAATCACTTTTTGGTCAATAATTTCAAAATTAAACATTTTTATGTCAAAACTAAAAAAAATTCCTAAAGTAGTGTCTTTAGATGATTCGGTGCAATTTCAGCATTTTTTACCAAAAACTGAGTTTGTTACGTTTGCAGCAAATTTTGAGTGAAACAGTGATTTTTTAGTCAAAATATAAAGAATCGGCTATTTTAGTGAAAAGTAAAAAGTACCAATTAATTAAATAGACAAAGAAATTCAACTTACGTGAGACGACAACCCTAAACGAGCAAGTGGCCATATTTCCTGACCCATCCGTAAAAGTGTACGCCACAAATGTTGACCCAATATTGAAGGTAGATCCCGGTTGACGTGTCCTAGATTGCGTTGGGGGCAAACCGGAGTCATCCGTGGCTATAGGCTCCACCCAGTCAACAGTGGTTGATGACGTACCTACAGGAACTTGGACATTTATGTCATCAGGACAGCCAGTGATCACGGGTGGTATGGTGTCTCGTCCGCTTGCTGTTTGGAAGAAGAAGAAAAAAGGTTTGTTGCTAAATTCTATCAAATATGCCCATTTGAGGGTTTTAATATCAATTGTGATGAAGTCAAAGCCACTATTGTTTTAACGCATGCTACGCAATGCTTATCCCTTTCCACGCGGCTATTAGGTTACCATTACAAAACAGATTTTCAGAAACCTTTCCAAACTTTCAAAGTCTATCTCAAGATTTACTGAACCAATACTAGGCATAGTTGTACTTATTTTAATGCATTTCACATGGTGATTCTAAATATGGTAATGACATTTTGAGATTTAAAAAAAAAATTGTGACATTTTGGGATGTCGTCTGCAGACGCCTATCGCATGGAAAGTGTTAAATGCATGTTTGTGGAGCTTGAGGCAGACTTTCACACTCAACATAGCCATTTATAGATAATGCAGTACATATTTAAAGTCTCTGCTATACTTTAATTGTTAGAGGTATGGTGGTTTTGACTTAAAGAGGCATTGAGAGATTGCCGAAAAAATGAAATTTGGTATTTTATATTTATAACTTACACACAGTCACATCAAAAGAACACACAGCACTGTTGCCAGATGAATCAAAGAATCTGTATGTCACAATAGCCGTGCCGACGTTGAATGAAGAGCCCGGTGCATGCGATCTGGAGCGAGCTGGAGTCTGGCCAGAATCATCAGTGGCTCTTGGCTCTATCCAACTCACAGAAGCAGAATTAGTTCCACTTGGAGCATTGACTTGGATGTCATTTGGACAGCCTGTGATCACGGGTGGTATGTTGTCTTGTCCACTTGCTGTTTGGCAAAAGAAGTTTGTTCTATCAAATATTGTCCATGCATTTGAGGGTTTCAATGAAAATACTACACTTAAATGCGTTAAGTGCATGTTGGTGGAAATGCAGTACAAAGTAAACGTTTATGCTACTAGTTAAAGGAATGGTTGTTTTTTTACTTTAAGAGGGTGTTAATCCAAAAATAATGAATTGGGAAAATTGCAGTTTTGAGGTAAACAAATCTGAATTTGGGCATTTTTTGGTCAAAAAATTAAAAAAACTAAACAAGTTTAAGAACAAATTAAAACCCCTCCTAGAGAAATGTTTTTAGATAAATTTGGTGCTAATTTGGTGCAATTTTGGCATTTTTACCAAAAACTGATTTTGTTACGTTGTTTGAAAAAAGTTTGAGCCCATAAAGTGATTTCACGGTCAACTTTTAAGAATCACCTTTTTAATAAAATTTTAAAAATCAGCATTTTTAGTAAATTTTGAAAAAGCAAAAATGGATTGTCTGACTCATTTCCTTTAAAAAAATGTATATGTTTATGTACATGTCATTAATATTTCAAATGTTACAGAACTTGATAAATTTCATAACTTTTTGGTTACCACCCCTTAATGTGATTTATGGGTGCATGCTGGCTTGGATACCACTCTAGTTCTGAAAAGTGTTTAAGGTGTTTTTTCTTACTATCTCAATTTATTAATTGGAGCTATAAATGTATTTCATATTTATAACTTACACACAGTCACATCAAAAGTACATGTAGCGCTGTTGCCAGACGTATCAAAGAATCTGTATGTCACAATAGCCGTGCCGACGTTGAATGAAGAGCCCGGTGCATGCGATCTGGAGCGAGCTGGAGCCTGGCCAGAGTTATCGGAAGCTCTTGGCTCTACCCAATTCACAAAAGCAGAATTAGTTCCACTTGGAGCATTGACTCGGATGTCATTGGGACAGCCTGTGATCATGGGTGGTATGATGTCTTGTCCACTTGCTGTTTGGCAAAAGAAGTTTAATCCATGATGGTAGTATCAAAAGTACACACAAAAACTGATTTTCAGCTTATTAATATTGTTGTCCTTTTTATGTGAAAAGCAGCTTAAGAAATCTGATCCATAGGTGCAGCCCACCAACCAACCCATAATTTGCAAATTATAATTTTTCAATTTTTAATTTTGTATTCCTTTTTTTTCAATTTGTGAATAATCTTTTCTTTCATGAACATGTATACATTTTTCATTTGGTAATTTTATGAACATGTCTGACAATTAAATCTATTTTTGTCACTTGTTATTATTTTCTAAATTTTCAGATTTGTTTCCCTTTCATGAAAATATATTTTCAATGAAAATATATCATACTATAATTTGTCTTATGTTGTATGTATGTATGTATCCATAAAAGGCTCCCTCATTTTAAGTCTATACGCCGTGAACGTTGCACTGATAAAAGATGATTATAATGTGAGTGTTATAAACTATAAATGGCTGAAAACCGTACAGAATTGACCGAGATATGAGCAAAAGAGTTAAATCCAGGGCCTTTTCAAACTGTTTCTACGGGCCATGTTTGTTTACTTTTACTTTTTTGTGCGTACTGCAACCATGCAGTCGGCGCGTAACACATAACGCGTCGTAGTGCGCCATGCAAAATAAACGCTCACACGCACTACACCCACGCACCCCTACACACGCGGGCGGGCAAATATTGGAGAAATACGCTGCGCTACGGGAGTTTGTTAATTTAGGCCTTGAAGGTTTATAAGCACGGGGCGGTCGAGAACGGCCGCGGCGGTAGGGGCAGAGCCGGCGGGCAAGGGGCGGCAGGGGGAGGGCGGGCGGGGCGAGGGGAGGCCATGAAGTAATGAGGTTTGAGAGGCAGGGGGTTAATGAAGAACGCTACGGGAGTTGGTTCATTTAGGCCTTGAATGTTTAGATTAGCACGGGGCGGGCGGGGGCGAGGGGAGGCCATGAAGTTATGAGGTGTGGGAGGCAGGGGTTAATGAAGAAATGTGATACCCAATTGCGTAACACTAACATGGAGGGTCACGATTTGGAAGGAAATAGTGTGGTTAAAAGTATAAAACAGGGGACAGCTCGGGGAGATGGTTCTATTCCTATTCCTATGTGTTTCGTTATAAATTTCCCAACACTTACGTGTTGTTTCATTTTGTAGGTGTTCTATCTGGTAGGCCCACTCCCTAGCGGGAGAGCCCGTCCGAAGGACGGGCGTCCCGCTAGTATATATAATACATGAAAATATATTTTCAATAAATATATATGAAAATATATTTTCAATGAAAATAATTATTATTATTGACAACCATTTCTAGTTAGACTAGACATTTGAATAGAGTGCTCACTGTAAACGGTAGAGCTTATACAAATTCAGAGGTATAGACCTTCCGGAATATTATCGCTACTTTGAGTTTCATGGACAATCCCATACGGTCATTTTGTCCAATCTTCAGGCTTCAGGCGATCCATCCCTAAAGAGACATAGGCCTTTTAAAGGGGTTGTTAACCCTAATAATATGAAATTTATCAAGCGCTGTAACTTTTGAACTACTAATGTAATGTATATAAAAATGTACATTTTTGGAAAGATAATGAGTCAAAGAATCCATTTCTGGTATCAAATGTCACTTAAAATGCAGATTTTAAATAAATTTGACCAATAAATCACTTTTTTGTCCAAAAACCTGAGCCAAAAAGGTTATTTGTTTGTCTAAAATGTTTAAAAATCAGCATTTTTAGTGAAATTTGATAGCAAAAATGTTTTTCTAACTCATTTACTTTCCAAAAATGTATATTTTTTATGCACATCATATTAATAGTTCAAAAGTTACAGCGCTTAATAAATTTCATATTATTAGGGTTAACATCACCCTTCAAGATTTTGTCGGTGTTGTCTGTAGTCGGGAACACCACTTTGAAGCATTCTGGTAACCAACGCTCTCTTTGAACCATGTACTTATTAAAACATTTTGTCAAAGGTTAA
Organism: Ophiura sarsii; assembly: GCA_035610835.1. NCBI lineage: Eukaryota > Metazoa > Echinodermata > Ophiuroidea > Amphilepidida > Ophiuridae > Ophiura > Ophiura sarsii. The sequence goes on from CM069458.1 coordinate 21,450,072, forward strand.
TGATATGATATTTTTAAATAAAACTTACTGACATCCACATTGAAAAGGCAGGTAGCGGCGTTGCCGGACCCATCGATGAATACATATGACACACGAGTGTTACCGACATTGAATGTTGAGCCAGGAGCGTGAGATCTGGATCGAGTTGGAGTTACGTTGGAGTTATCAGTGGCTCTCGGCTCCACCCAGTTGACGGTTGTAGACTGCGTGCCAATCGGTGCGGAGACTCTGATATCGTTTGGACAGCCTGTGACGATGGGCGGGATGTTGTCTTCCGCAGCTGTGAAGAGGTGATTATGTACATGTTACGATCTGTTATTTTAAGATTTGGTTCCATATGCACAAAACAATTAAATAAGACCAGGCACATTTCACACTCTCTTTTTAAAACAAACTCATTTCTCAAATCCCAACTTTTGTTCACACTTGGGTTTGAGTGGTGGGCTATAAAAAGGTAGATAAGACGAAAAAAAGAAACCCTGTTGTACGGGCAATCGGACCTCTCAGGTTGGGTCATTTTCTTATTTTCCCTTGAAAATGACCGTACAAATCTATCAAAATTCAAAAACAATCTGTAAACATTTTGTCGTTTTTTGACAAGCAAAATAAAAGAGAAGAAATCTAGAAGAATTACTCACCAGACACAATGACGTTAAACATACAAAAAGCGCTGTTGCCAGATGTATCCGAAAATGTGTACCTAACAATAGTTGTGCCCACATTGAATGAGCCCCCTGGGAAGTGAGTTCTGGATCGAGTTGGTGTCACGCCCGAGTTATCGCTGGCTCTAGGCTCTATCCAGTTTACAAAAGCGGAAGCAGTGCCGCTTGTAGCAGATACTCTGATATCGTTTGGACAGCCTGTGATCACTGGAGGTATATTGTCGCCAGCAGCTGTGTAAAAGATATGGAGAAAAGGATTATGTAAGGACCTCAAAATTACTAAACAGTTGTAACTTTTATTTAGTTTTTATAAACATATTTAATTATTTCTTAAAGTACCTTTAATTTAGTCAATAATTGATGATTGATCAACACAATTCCCCCTCCCCCCACCCCGGATCATCCCCCTATAATTAACCGATCATCACCCTATAATTGACCGATCATCACCCTATAATTGACCTGTGAGTTGTCGTATCAATTAATCAACAATCTACCTATTTTTACACAGAGGATGCTTGATGAAAAACCAAATAGGAAAAACATACTTTCTTTAGGTTTTTGACACATAGCTTTGTTAGTATTCGGTCAATCTTCACATGTAATATCTCAAATTAAAAAGCAGACATTTCTTCCCAATTTTATGAGTGACTATTTTTACGCATGCACTATAGTTTTGGAGCTATGAGCATATTTTTTTACCTAGTAAGTTACTTATTTAAGCACTGATTTTAATATGTTGAACATTTATGGATAAACTTACATATAACATTCACATCAAATGAGCACCTAGCACTGTTGCCAGATTGATCTGTGAATGTGTAAGTCACTACGGAAAGCCCAATATTGAATGTGGATCCTGGAGCGTGAGATCTGGAGCGTCTTGGAGGCACATTGGAGTTGTCGGTAGCGGTGGGTTCAGACCAGGTGGCCACAGCAAAGAAACTTCCGACAGCGGCAGTGATCCGTATGTCGTTAGGACAACCGGATACAACCGGTGGGATGTTGTCAACAAGAGCTGTAAATACAATGGTTGTTTAGATAACTCATTACTTTAATGTATAGCACTATTTAAAATCTTTTCTTAGGTCCATTAGCCTGTTTCTATTGAGAATCCGCATTTTATCCGGAGGAATCTTTCACCGGATGATAGCGGAGCCTAGTGATGGCCGGTGTGTTTCTATTGCCACTGTTTTCTAGAGGAGGACACGAAATTGCGTGTCGTATCGTGTCATGCATGTCTTCAGGCTAAAGGTCGTATGCTTAAGTCATCCGCAAAGCATTGTGGGTTGACCTCGTTTGACAATATGGCACCGTACACACGACGTCACAAACGTGATCATCGTGAAGACAATTTTTACATTTGAACAGAACCAATCCTCGAATCATACATGAGCGGTTCTAATGATGGAAATATGTTCAAAAGAACACCTTAATATACCCAACTTCTTCAGAGGCGCGCACATTTGTACGAGAAAGCAAGTCGGTGAGACGGCAAATAATTATGGCACTTGTGAATTACGATCAATGTTGTATGCTTACTTCCGGGTTCGCTACCGCTTGCGCACTGTATCGGAACGAAGTGAGTTTCTACTAGCGCTATCCGGATAATGCCTACGGTATTATCCTTACAGAAGTAGGATAAATACCGGAGGGAAATCCTTCCGCTATTATCCGGAGGATACAGGATAATGTCTGTTTCTATTAAGCAAAATTAATCTCTCCTCCGGGTTAACCCGGATAATGGGTCTCAATAGAAACACACTATAATGAGGTTGACAGTAAAATCGTTAACTTGATTTGATGGGAGTGGCTCTTTAGCCAGTATATGCTTATATAGGCTAATTTTTGCCTGTGTCTAGTACCATTACGATTTAAGCATGTGTCCACATGGACCAACCGGTTAAACAAAAACGTCAACAAACAAACACCCCAACAAACAAACAAACAAGCAAACAAAGTAACAAAGAAAGATATCACTGTGCCAAATGACCAAGAATTTGCTCATTTTAAAAATTTTGTTAAAAGTTTTGATTGTTACTTCTTCCAAATTTGTGTTTTAGAACTACCATGGACAGTCAGTCGTCAAAATCACACAGCTACACAGCCCTTTTATGGCAAAAGAATGTATCTTATATGAAGTTTCCTAACAGTATACTTCCTTTTAACATGATCAAAGTTAGCTTTTTTCTCCATAAATCATGTAGTGGTAAAAGGCAGTATATTACTTTTATTGTCTTTACAAGTTGCAACCTTTTCCTAAGTGAGGATTATTGAACCAAGTTAACACAATCCATGTTAAAGGGAAGTATATCATTAGGAAAGTACATATAAGACACATCCTTTTGCCATAAAAGGGCTGTACACTACACTACATTTTTGAGGTTTTCCACACTCCATACATTAAAGTAGCTAACATACCAATGACCTGGACATTAAATTGGCACTGCGCCGTGTTGCCACTTGGATCGGTGAAAGTGTATGTGACTGTCGTAGATCCTAATGGAAACGTTGTTCTGGACTCGTGGGATCTACTTATAGTGAGGGCGCCACCAGAGTTATCGGTGGCTGTAGGCTCTACCCAATCCACCACGGCAAAGTTGTTGTTGATATCAGCCGTCTCGGTGATGTCGTTGGGACAATTGTTGACCACGGGTGGTACGCTATCTCCAGCAGCTGAAGCAGAAATAAGAAAAGTTGTGTGTCATCATCACATTAGCTACACACCCGGACACGCTTGTATTCCACTCTGTACCGGAACTGTCTTAGCTTGTAATCACCCAATTAACCAACCCTCAAAGTAGACCCTATATGGAATTAATTATTATAGTTGATTTGCTACCCTTAAAAGCATCAATGTCAGGCATAACTGTAACTATAACATACCCTAAATGGAATATTTATAATATGTTTTATACCTCTAAATGTTAAATGGCAGTGACTGAGATTTGAAAAAGATTCCCTTAAAGTTGAAATGAGCCAAATTTTACTCCTATTTTTGAAAAATGTCCTCACACCCTCTTTGACATTCTTTATTAACATAGATACATAAAACTTTAATTGTTTAGTGGTATAATAATAATAATAATACTACTAAATAAACTTGTATACTTGTATAGCGCATAACACAATCAAGCTTCTAGGCGCTTTACACTAAATTAAAATACATCGAAATTAGATATGCTTAAAGGAATAGTACCAAATATAAAATAAAAAGTATCCCCCCCCCCGGATTTATCTATCCACTGACCTGTGACGATGATGTTGAATCTACAATCTGCTGAATTCCCAGACAGATCAGAGAACGTATAGACAACCTGTGTTGGTCCTATGGGGAAGAACAATCCTGGCCTGTGTGATCTGGTGATCTCTGGTGCGATTCCTGAATCATCGGTAGCCGTTGGTTCTATCCAGGTTACTGTGGTACCGGTGGAGGTAGTTTGAATTGTACGTCGGATCGTGCTGGGACATCCAGATATTACGGGTGGTCTGTTATCACTTGCTGTGATGAGATTTAAATTTCAGTTATAAAAAGTGATTAACAAATTCAAAAATAGCAAAACAAAAGAATGTAAAATATAATTGTTAATATGATATAATCAATCAATCACATCATTTCAGAATCATTTGATCAATCAATCAATCCACTCATTGTTTACACATTTGATGAATATATTGATCACATTGATCATATCATTTTAGAATCAATCAATCAATCAATCAATCAACTGATCAATCAAAACCACCTGTTGATCACATAATTGTAGAATCAATCAATCAATCAATCAATCAATCAATCAATCAATCAATCAATCAATCAATCAATCAATCAATCAATCAATCAATCAATCAATCAATCAATCAATCAATCAATCAATCAATCAATCAATCAATCAATCAATCAATCAATCAATTAATCCACTCATTGATTACACATGTAAATATTTCAGACACTCACCAATGACAGTAACTGTAAAAGAGCAAGAATCAGAATTTCCAACTGCATCAGTAAATGTGTAAATCACCGTGGTGACCCCAGGCCCGAAGGTTTCCAGTGGTCTATGTGTCTGTCTCAAGGTCACTGGTTCGCTAGGGTCAGTGGCCGTAGGTTCAATCCACCACACTGCAATCTCTGTGACACCGGCAGGTGGTACCAAGGTGGTATCGGGCGGACAGCTGATGATGTTTGGAGGAGTGTTGTCTACACCACCTAGTGACAGGGCAGATATGATATAGGGGTTAATATATGAATCACAATAAGGTTACAATATAACTTAAGTTTCTTTCCTGTAAGTAGCCTAAAAACCTAAATGCGAAATGCATGTTTTTATTATGATTTTTTTTGTTGGAATTGTGACTTTGGCATAAATCTGTTCCAAGTCATGTACATTGATAGTTAGTCAAATCAACTGCACATTTATGTTTTTACAATAATGGTCAATTCTTAAGACAACTATAGATCGATTTGATATACAATCTTGTGCCAACTTGATTTTGGTTTTACAAAGTTCAGACAAAAATAATATGTTTGAGATTTTTCAAATACAAATACTATGTGCTTGGCTCTATTGGGACAAACTTGTTTTTTAACCTAACACTAATGTGTGTTTTTTAAGGTTTTATTGGGTTAAATTTATTGTTCATATTTTATTTTATCATATACTTTGGTAAGATTGCCGGTTGCCACATTTAGAACAATGATCATAGTAAGGAATCTTATCAATGCTATAACATGTTACTACTGCTAATGCCACAATGCAGGTCCAGCTTGTGAATACGATGCTCATAATGATGGCCATGAAAATGTTTGGATTTGCTTCAGTTATATAGGCAAATATGCATGCCTCAAAATTCAGTTGTGTAAACTTACTTGTAACTGTAACAGTGAAGGCACACTCGGCAGTATTACCGCTGTTATCACTGAACACGTATCGAACATTTGTAACACCGGAAGAGAAGACATCACCGGGGCGATGCGTAACGAGTTGCGTAGACACCGGTCCTGATTCATCTACGGCATTAGGCTGGTTCCAAAATGCGGACGCCATACTTTCACCGAAAGGTGCGGACACGATGATAGGACCAGGACAGTTGCTGATTACCGGTGGTGTACTGTCGACAACTGTGGATTTGAATTGGAATCATAGTAAATTCAACATTTTAAGAACAGCCATAGAGATGACACAATAGAGATCAAATGTTTGAAATCATTTGTTTTTTTTCACAACATGTTATGCTGACCTGATAATGGAAAAAAATCACTTAACAACAGAGAGATTCTGTGTTTGGGATTAGCGGCCGTTTTGGATAAAACACTAAACTCTATTCAAGAATCTCTTGGCTAAAAATGCACATAATTGTTTTCAAGGGATATTAAGTAAGCCCAACAAAAAAAAGAGCTGTGTTGCCCTCAGCGACTGACCCTAAAATCGCAAAAATGTAGGGTCATTTTTTCTTCTTTTCTTTTTCAATTTTTTTCTTCGTTTTCAAATGTGTGTTCATTCTTTTTTTTTTAGATTTAAATTTGTCCTTAAATGTTACTATTTTTTTGCTTGAAATGAAAAGTTAGCTTTACTAAATGTTTTTAGAATATATCACACTAGAACCATTAGTTAAATTGACATATGGGCCTAAAATTTAATTACTTAAGCAGCACAACAACAACAACAAATTGTTGGCCTAACGGTTAAACTAATTTGGAGGTCATTCACAAGGTTGTATTGACTGAGGAGAGTTGTGGGTCTGAACCGTGTTGCAAACACTTTTAGTTCCCTCAAAACGGCAGCTAATCCATAGCACAGATGCTAGAGCTTATTCGCCATTTCTGTTTTCTAAGGCTAAACGTGTTGGCAATTTTGAATGCATAAAATTATATAAATATAAAAGATTGTATGAAAATGTCACAGCAATAGTGGACCTTTTTATCAGTCATCATCATAATGTGTACACTAAAGCACGCGCTATTTCGACGACAACAATTTTACTTGGGCAAATGTCTGGTTTTTTGTAGGTGCGCTAAGTTATACTTCATTAGAGAACAATGGTATAGCCGCTATAATCAAAACAAATAATTGTCGATCTTAGCGTCATGATTCTATCAGGGTCCCATGCGCCTGATGCGCCTGTTGTTTTAGGATGCAGTGCATTGCAAGACTGCTCATTCAAGCTTTGGATGAACGCGAGTGCTCAAATCATGACGCTATGATCGACAATGATTTGCTTTGATTATAGCATTCTCTATTTCATTTCTCCTGATTCAACACATACTTTCTAAAATGAGTGGTTGAGTAAAACAACAAAATCAGTTAAACCAATCAGAATGTAACTTTTAGCTAATCAAAATCCATCATGTGTGTCTCACTTCTTAAGATAGACCATCCATCACAGGCTAATTTTCAGAAGTTTATAGACCAATCAGCATGCACCGATATCAGTGTCTGCTGGTTTTCATTGCTCAGTCACAAGTTTTATAAAGTATTAAGTTGAGCTTCATAAATGCATTACAGCATTAATGAATACAAGTTACACAGATAGGGGGGGGGGGTGGGTACCTTGAAATTGGCATAATGGGTAGGATATTTATAATTAGTATAGTAGGAGAGAGAGGATGCTTGATATTTCATCATACCCTATTACTCCTAATTCGTTGACATAGTGCACATTAATAACTCATAGTTACTGGTTCAAGTCTGGGCCCATACATCTGTTCCGAATAATGATACTGCCATTGGCTTTGTGCTACGATCAATGTGATCAGTGGTTCGTATCAAAATTAGCGTGAGCCAGTTAACATGGCAACTGTTATATTGTAACATGCATTATGCCAGCGAATTTACTTTTGATATATGGATATGCAGCAATGGAAATACCCACATGACTGTCTACCCGGGTTGTCTAGGTAGGAACTACACACTTTGTTGACTTAGAATATTTCTAACGCTAACTTTTACAAAAGGAGATAAATCAATTGAAAAATAGGTCCTAGTGGGAATCGAATTGACCTTTGCATTTCAAGGCATGTCTCTCAACCACTAGACTAGCTAGGGGTGAACTGGCCAGGACATGATTTTAATCCCTCTTTAAACATTACGGAATACAGCAACACTATTATGATCAGCACGCACATATAAAAAATAGTGCTGCGACACATGATGGTCTACCCTGAGTCGACAGTCATGTGGGGTTTTCCATTACTGCATATGGTCATGGATATATGGAAGGATATGATGGAATCTGGATGCTGTAAAGAAATGATGTTAATGGATCAAGGGAAAATATAAAGACTGAGGAATTCGGATTATTTGGGAAAAGATGAAGATCCTTTTATAGCAGATGTGGTAATAACTTGAGACTGAGATAGAAGTCTAAAGGAGTCAAGATAAAAGGATGAAGATTCAGGAGATAAAGTAGACGATGGTTACTGCAAAGGAATAATGTTATGTTAATGGGCCAGGAAATGGTGACAATTGTATGGACAGAAAACAATCCTTATCGGATGAGTATATGAACATTCAGGAAACATTAGAAGACGACTAAGATTATGAGAGGAAACATAAAGATTCAGATTCAGGAGATAGAGTGGATGATGGTTTACTGCAAAGAAATAATGTTATGTTAATGGGCCAAGAAATTGTGAAAATTGTATGGACAGATACAAATCCTTATCGGACGAGTATATTCAGGAAACATGAGAAGACGACTAAGATTACGAGAGGAAACAACAGAGGAAGGTTTAAAGATAGAAAACAAGGAGTCAGTACCAAAAGCTCCTATCTGCAATAACTACCAGCTGCAAAATCTTATTGTGAAACACTGTCAATTATAATACTAAAGGTAGGCTTACCTCAAGAAAACTATTGCAAATAGCGATTTTAGTAACATTTGTAATAGTTGCAAGAAGCTACATATTTCTGATTCTCTTATGAACCCTTATAAGAACAGTATAAGGGTAGCTGTTGCAGATAGAATCTTTTTGCACAGAGTTCTTTATATAATTTCAAAGAGGTGGTATGTTACAAGAAGAGTTCAAATAATATCCCCAAGGCAACAAAAAAAACCCTTTTCTACAGGGCGGTCTGTCTATCAGGATTTGTTTCTTTACAAATGACTCAAAAATTCATAGAAGAATTGGCCTTTTTTTGACAAACTAAAAACAAAGAAATACAATAATTTCAGAAATATGAGTCAGTATTGGACATAAAAATCCCCTCCCCCTTCCTGCCCAAATTTCTTTAACAAATGGGACGGATAGGCCTGAAGAACAGGTCTTTTTCCCATTGCCTAACAGCCTGTGCAGATTTTCCATAGAAAATGTTGTTCAATCATTCATCTGGTCAAGTCACAGGCATCAATATTTAGGCCAAAAAAGTAAAACATCAACCCCAGAGTCAGGGTCGGACGGTCTGATTTTTTAATTTTTTTTAATTTTTAATTTTAAATTTTAAATTTTAACAGGGAGGTACTACACAAAAACACATTTTAAAGATTTTTTTTTGTTTGATTTTTTTTGTTTGATTTTTTAGCAAGCAGATACTACTCAAAAACACGTTTTCATCATTCTTTATTGTAATGTGTTTCTTTTAAAAAAATAGCGACCCTAGATTTTCGGTCGGAAAGGGCAAGTCAATTTTTTTTGCTTTGCCTTATCGCTAGGACTAAATGCCTTTCGTATTGGATTAGTTGTCACTCAGAAAACAAATCACATCTTGGTTGATGCAGTACTTACATAATTGAGTTATGTCAAAAGGGTTATAACAGCAACTATAATGCTTATTTATTGTAGGTTAGTCACTTCCTAATTGTGGAGAAATATGAGGATTTATCTCTCCATGCGCAAAATCAATCCAAGCGTCAGAGCACCATTTTGGTCATTTGCGTGCAATTTTTGCTGCATGTATGTGTCCTGCATATGATGCACAAAGCGTCGTTGTCTTCGTGCGTAACCCCCTTCTGTATTCATTTTCTGCTCTAAGTAGGTTACCAATTCGGATCTAATCAAACTAGTATTATTCTATCTACAACAAAATAAATGTTAGTTGACTTGAAATTACAACACATTGCAGACAGACTAAGGTTAGACATTGAGTTACTACTATGAGGATGGATGGTTAATAAAATTAGTAATCAATTAGTAATCAATTAGCAATCACCCAGTGTAATAATTCGTTAGGGTTAGTATTATGTATAATACCATCGGACAGCGTCACAGTAAATTGACAGGTGGCAGTATTGCCTGCCATATCATTATATATGTAGATGACTTCAGTGGTGCCAGCATCAAAAATATCTCCGGGTCGATGCGTTTGGAAAAGGGTCGGCTGTTCACCGGAATCATCGGTGGCTGTCGGTTCTTGCCAGAACACCGGCGCCATGGTGGCACCAGATGGAAGCATGCCCATTTGATTTCCGGGGCAGTTGGAGATAATTGGTGGTGTGGTGTCATCGGTGCCTGATAATGGTTAGATGTGCATATATGGATGTCATAGGATAAATAAACCATAGTGACTTTTTGGTATCATAACAACTTTTCATTTGGATAAATATCTGTGGCTTTTGGGTTAAAGGGGTTTGTAGCAGATTTATTTTATGTATATATAATTTACTTCATATTTCAAAATGAACATAAATAATGGTAATCTTTGCTATTGCAACTCACAAAATCCAACAAAACTTGATTAAAATAATGGCTAAATTCATGGAAACGTTTCTTAAAAACGTTCTCTATTTAATATTGTTTGTTTCATTTGATGCAGTTTAAAATAACTATAATGCACCCTCTGTATAACCAAATGCAAAGCGTCAGCAGCCTTATGCCCAGTGTATTTTTATTGTGACACAAAAATGTAGAAATCCCTGTTTTATCAAAATTAAGTCGCAGCCTCAACTTATCTCTGAGTAACATAAGTTCCATCTTTTTGAACACCACTTATAGTCAGCGTGATAATGCTATGGACAAAATTCAACCAATGTGTGCATATGTGCGTAAACCAAGAAGTGTGTATTGGACACTTTTCAAATTTAGACATAATGTGTCTCTATGAATTGTCAGGAAATCAGTAACCAAACAAGGAAGAGTATTTCTGAATTAAGTTGGTGTTAAATTTCCTTTTGATCTTTCCGACAAATATATGCATTGTTTTTTAATGAAAAATATGTGGAATGACCTTTAGTAGACAGGATCAGAAAATGTTGAAGTTTAAAATATCTCCTTTAAAATGCAATAAAAAGAGACATGACAATTTCTTATAACAAAAAAACACATGGTTCAACCATGTTTGCAGACTAAATAATCACAAAGTTACGACCAAAAGTATGTTGCCTCATATTCCCAAAATGCGCAGAACAAGTTTGTTGAGTCATGGCTGTTAGACATTCTCTCATAGACACCTGTGCTAATTTTAAACCATTTAAGCTTAAATGAGCTTTACTTTCATGATGTGTAGTAGCTTTTGTGTGGTTATTTAGGCATCAGTGAATACACACCACATCCCGAATCTTTATCCCCAATAGGCTTACACAGTTAAGTACCCTGCCAAATTCTGCATACATGCCATGATGATTGTGCACAACTTTTGTCATAAAGGGCACCCTCTATGATCAATAATGTGAACAACCCTACCTCTAGAAACATACAAATGACAAGACTCAAAATTAAGATTGCGTGCATTTTTGGGCAGTGAACGTGCTTTATAAACAACGACAGAGCAAGTGACATTATAGCATACTAATGATGTGTATGACACCATTATAAACATGATTATATTAAACACATAAAAACAATATCCATTTTACATCAGCACTTCTAAAATCTAAACCAAATCTAGGTATGTGGTGGTAATGAAATTACTATTTAATTAGTAAATCAACACCATTAACAATGACACACAAACACTCATAGATTCCAAATATAATAAAATCTGCCAATTAAACAATTACATTTTTTTAAAAAATCGTAATATTCTTTCAGAAAATATATCACACAGTACACTTACCGGTCACTTGAATTCTGAAAGAGCATGTTGCAACATTACCGGCCTGATCCGAGAATCTATACGAAACCACAGTGAGGCCCTCCTGGAAGTTCTCGCCAGGCAAGTGAGTCTTGATCACAGTAGGAGTAGAGCCGTCATTGTCCGTAGCCGTGGGTTCGAACCACGTGACGGAGCGTCTGTCCTGTCCGGGTGGCAGGGTGTAGCTGGCATCGTTTGGACAGTTGGAAATCACCGGTGGTTCTGTGTCGGTGGTTATCACTAAAGATGGATATTAGGATTGTTAATGTAAGTAAAACATCAACTAAGTAGTTGGACTTGGGAAAGAGAAGGTGTAAGGATACAATAGAAGAGGGTAGGAGACGAATTGTATTGTTGTATGCATGTACAACCCTGGCTTACACAACAGTGGCTTGCTTTAAAGCTAACACATTTTTTAGACTTTCTATCCCATAACAGTAGGCAAATATGAATGGAATAGATCAATAGGTTGAAGATTGCACATACATACAATACCAACCACCTATAGAGTGACCCCCCCCCCCCCCCACCTCCAACCAGGGTTACCAAAATCCTTGATAAAAAGCCAAATGGGCTAATTTTCAAAGATCAAACAGTGCTCTAGAAATGTACTTTTTGCAAATTGGGCTACTTTCTGTCACCTTGTGTCCCATTGAAACCAATGGTTAAGTAACAAATTGGGCTTACTTTAACCCCAGATTGGGCTAGATGGGCTACCATTATTTGGTAACACTACTGCACCTAACCATACCTTCAGACGCTTCTCTCTAGAAAAAGATAAAACATGCATCAGACTAAGAAAACCGTGGTTAAAAACACTGTAAAAGAAATGTCAAATGCTACATGCAATACCTATCTTGCTGTGTTACAGAATCTACCATCACATGGTATTATAAATACTAGCATTATACAAACACTTAGGGTCAAAACTAAATATGAACCAAAATAAGATTCTATTTAGGATAAAGTGAACTTTAGGTCTGGGGTATGTATCAATCACATGGGAGAATAGAGTTTCTTGATTTAACCATATGTGATCCATAACATCGAAAAAACAATACAGGGAATATATCACCTCTCAAGCTGCATACAATCTGTGTTTTATGTTCAAATTCAATAAGTTACTATAATCAAAACAAACATTTGACGATCACAGCGTATACGATTCCCCAGCTTCCCATGCAACTGGTGCATATCGTGCCTAACCGTCTCATTCGCGATGGCAAGGGCACAGTAAAATTAAAACGGGAAGATGTGACATACTTGTAAACAAATAGGTAATTGACCAATCGCGGCCCTAATCATCATGACCCACGCCTCATTGCGACTGTTTTGAAATGCACTGCATGCAAGGACACGCTTAACCTTTGTAATGATCGCGAGCGTTTGGATCATGACGCTGTGATCGACAAATTTTTGTTTTGATTTTAGGTTTGTAACATGAAATTTAAAAAAAAAATGTTTTGGAGACAACTAGCCTGTTTTGATGTGATGGGACACATATGATACACTTTATTCTGTCAATGATTTGATACACGCCTGGGACCTAAAGTATACATTTCATAGATAACACATTTGGTATTTTATAGCTCACATCTCACATCTTACACACATACACTCCCCCACACGGTCTTTTTTATTCTAATACCAAATATTTGAAACAAATATAAATAAAAGTTATTTAAAGATAGATGTTCTAATTGCTGGCCCGATTTTCAACTTGATGTTTTCTATTTTACATGAAACGTCATCCTTAAAATGGTTGCATTCCAAAAATTGAGTTGCATAACTCCAATGGTTCTTATTTTAGAAGCACAAGGTCACAAGCAATGTGCCCATTGAGTAGTGCACAAACTGGCTGGTGGTTAACCACCTTTGGCAGTAATTCACCACATTTTAGCCTATAAATGGATCTTTCCTGGCCTCTAAGATTTTACAGACATAATCAGAAAAATATGGGGATTCTTCTGATATCAAAATATCTTGATGTGAAAAAAAAAATCATAGCCAAAAAAAGTGATCAGAACATATACCTTTAATTGTGTTTAGTTACTAGCACTGTACATAAATAATACATAATTATGCTACATAGACCCATGTATAATAATGAAACCTATATTACAGTATCAAATTGATTTCATCTTCTTCTGAATCAGCAGTATATCCTTTACCCATAAGATATCTTCAGAACTGACTATCTAAATGATACATAAGTTGATAGTCATCCATGCAACAGCATAATCACCCAGAAAGAATCATTGATTCATGCACCGAAACTCAAAATTAATCGGGTTACCGATAGTGACAGAAAATATGCATGTTGCTCGATTCCCTGATTGGTCGGCAAATTCATAGGTAACCTCCGTCATGCCGACCGGAAACCTATCTCCTGGGACGTGAGATCGAGTGACTGTCGGGATCTGGCCGGAATTGTCCGTGGCTGTCGGTTCCGGCCACGTTGTCACTCTCCCCCCGGGTGCTAGGTTTGGTGTCACGGCATACTGGATGGATTCAGGGCAGTTCATGATCTCTGGCGCGGACGTGTCTGGTGCTGCAGCTAGATATAAGAAAATGTGGACGTAGTGATTGTACAGTTGATGTGTAAGAGATTATTTCAAGGAATGTCAGAAGGAGTTGAGCCAATCACCTGTTCTAAAAGCTGCAGACACCCATCACCAAAAAGGCTGCAATAAATAGTCATGAAATTAATTGCATTGTGCAGAAAGATTTAGCTAACTATGTGATGAAATCAGGCAAAATGAGTGCAACACTGGATACACAAGTATATGGATGTGAGGTTACGGGGATGTGCCCCCAAATAGGGTCCCATTTTTCACCCGTCTAGTAAATGAATGACCCCTTTTCATGGCCATTTTTGGTAAAATTATGGGTCTAAAATCCTTAATTGTGCTGTTTTTCAAAGAAATTTTAGCAAAATCTGTTAAATATACAGGCAAATTATGGGTCTCCGGTAAACATATGGGTCCATTCCCCCCCGAAATATTCATTTTGCTGGTGGCACATTCCTTCAAAAAAAATATCTGAGTACCCCCCCCCCCCCCATCCGGGTGTATGGGTCATTTTCTAGGCTACATTTCATAAAAAAAGGACATTCAATTCCAATGACATGTACAATTGAAGGGTTTTCAAAACAATAAAAAACAAAAGAAATTCATTCCACTGTTGGGCTAAACCTCAAAATTAACATTCTAGACTTTTCCCCATGTTCCTTGATTGCACCACATAAGTCATATAATCGTCCTTCTCATTTCTGTTTAAAATGTGTTTGTTTGTATTTTGCCAAAATAATGATCATCCCGCCTGATAAAATCAATAGCTTCATTTTGAATCATTATAAATAGTATAGGCCTACATCTTAAAGGAAAGGGGTAGTCAGAGATCCTTGGAAGCTAGCCGTAAAGTTAAATAAGTGGGTCTGCAAGAAAGTTCAATATAGAAATTCCAAAGAAGGAGGCTTCCTGCTGGGTTGTGTAAAACATGGGGGAATTTACAAAGAAGGAGGCCTGCGGAATGTATTAAAAAAGGAATCATGATGGTGGTTAGTAGGTTTATGGAACTTTACAGGGAAGGAAGCTAAGCTACTACTTTGTCAAATATTGGAATCCAAAAAAAAGAGGCAAGGATGTATATTATAATATAATTCACAAATATAAAGGTTTGTAGGATGTTGAATGTTAAATTAGGGAATTTATAAAGAAAGGAGCTTTAAGCTTAAAATAAAATAGGCATGTGAGGTGATATTGATATGGTATACTTTTTGCCAGCTCAAGTTGGAAAGTGACACCAGCAAGTATTCTTCTGGACGCATCATGATATTGCATGTGTAACCATGACGCCACAGTGTTTAGGCCAAACAAAGAAGATAGTCTGTCTCAGAAGCCTGCCCACATTGGTATGTGAAATGAGCTACAGCGTGGAGGTCTATGGGCTGAGGCCTAAAAACAATAATTTTTGTTGTTGATTTTTTTGTTGTTGATTTTTTGTTGATTTTTAGAAAAAAAGTTTTACAAAAGTTCTCTAAAGCTTGGATTAGCAGACTATCTTCTTTGTTTGGCCTTCCTCGCAATCAAAGTAAATGTTGGTCGTGGTGCAGAAAGTGCTGCGCCTATAGCTTGATTATGCCTTGACCCCATCTCCCAAATTGAGCTGACACAGAGTATAATTCTAGCAGCATTTGAAAAGAAATTGAGTAGCAACTATTTCTAAATTTCTAAATTGATAGGAAATGTTCTCTATTTCTAAATTGATAAGAAATTGCAGTATAATTAAGAGCATCCTTAACACTTTCCACACAGCAGGCGTCTGCAGATGACATTCCAATATTTCACAAAATGTGTCAGAAATGTCAAAATTATTGAGTTTCTTTACCATATTTGGAATAACCATGAGAAATGCATTAAAATAAGTACAAACATTCCTAGTTTTGGTTCAGTAATACTTGAGATAGACCTTGAACGTTAGAAATGTTTCTGAAAACTCTGTTTTGTATATGGTAAAACAAATAGCCGCGTGAAAAGTGTTAACATTATGCTGTACAAGTGGATTTTATGAGGTCTGATATTTGCAATTTTTATAAACAGATATTGTACCAAAAAATTAATCATTCATGGAATGTTAAATTAACAATTCATGAAGTATCTGTCCACACAGGGTTTCTCAAAATGATTTATACAATATCATTTAAATTGAGTTTTGTGCTGAATACGATAAATAATTATACGAGTTTCAAAAGCGGTAATTTTGGTCAAACTTGGAATGTACCACTTTTATTTACAACAAAAAAGTCCATTAATTTCTTTCAGCAATTTCATTGGGACTGACTAAGCTATTATTCCAGGAGGTTTATTGTCACATACATATGTGCAGAGGGGAAACTGACATAGAGACATTTGTCTCTATGTGTGATCAAAAGTGGCACCTGTTAGAGTTTTAGAAGAGGGTGCAATAATAAAGATTTCTCCGTTTTAGGCTATCATTTTTGTTTGTTTGTTTGTCCATAGAGGGAACTCAAAAGGTAGGGTCGGTAGGTCGGATTTTTTGTTGTTGCTAGTGGTTGTTCTGACCTAGTCCTAGCCAGCAAGCCAAATTCTGAACGTGTCAGATCTTTTGGATGACCCATACTTGACCCAAAATAATCCCATAATACTACATGGTATGGGGTCACATGAGGAGTCACGTGGTAAAAAAATGTAAAAAAGAAAAGAAAGTTACACAGTCGGGACTGTAGAACACGGTCGGTCTGACGTTGACAAACAAACAAAATTTGGCCTTAATTCAGTGCTATTAGCTGCTATTGAAAATAACTAGCTGATATGTTTACCAATAACAATGATGAATGAACACTTCGCCTGGTTCCCAGCCCTATCTGTAAAAACATACTCCACTTCAGTTGATCCTATGTAGAACAAGTCACCCGGTCTGTGTGACTGACTCAGTGTGGGAATCGCACCCGAGTCATCAATGGCTGTGGGTTCTATCCATGTTATACTGATAGATGTATGGCCAGGTGGTAAGACTGTATAGCTGACTGGCTGTGGACAGTTGAAGATCCTTGGTGGATTGACATCACCCAGAGGTTCTGTAAAAATGTATACAATATAGGATCAACATTGAGCTATTCCATTTGAAATCCGTACACCCCCTATGGAAGACATTACCTTGATCTTCCACATAGGGAGTGTGGATTTCAAATGGAGTCACCAATGCAGGTAATCCTATTTGAAATTCACACTCCATGAGGAGAAGAATATTAGGTAATGTCTTCCATAGGGGGTGAATGGATTTCAAATGACATAGCATATTCAAATGTGAGGTCAGGTACAACAATCTGGATGATTTTATTTGTTTACTTTACTTATACACTTCAATGATTCAGGTGGAATGCTTTACTTTTGCTAATGCTTTACTTTTGTTATTGTTAATATTCAGCTCCTTTTCAATTTTTCATGTTTCCGTCGTACAACATTGCTCTTTGGCTTGAACGCATCAAAGCAAAAGTGAAACTTTTGAAGATTCAGAAATACAATCACAATGAATTTGATGGTGCTGATATTTTGTCTTAGCATAGTTTTGAATAACTCTAGTGGAATTCTATAACTTAACTAAGATTTTATTGTACTTGAACTACTGTACCATCTTGGGGAGTCTTTAAAGGATAGTTTTAAAAAAAATATGTTAACTATTTGCTTGATAGATTAGTTTTACAATTAAAATTAAAATTTGAGTACATACATGAAAATACTGCCAAATCTAGAAATAGATATTGGGTATATATATATTTCCAAAAGTATAACCGATCAATTTTCAGAGGTACAATCTGATATTTTAATTCAGCTGTTTAAACAAAGAATAATAAAAATAGCAATACCTATGTTAATAGTGAACAAACATGTCGCAGTGTTGCCAGCCTGATCCATAAAAGTATAAATTACTTGTGTGGTACCAATAGGAAATCGTTCTCCTGGTCGATGTGACTCTGTGACTATCGGGGCAGCCCCAGAGTTATCTGTCGCTGTGGGTACTATCCATATGACACTAAGCGATGTGCTGCCTTGTGTTAAGGTGTAACTGGTTGACTCGGGACAATCTGTTACTACCGGTGGTATGGTGTCTGCTGCAGCAACTAAAAAGGTAAATCATAGATATCAACAAGGATTTCTAGATTGGGAATCAAAAGTTATCTCTTAATTTCTCCCTGATTTGTGTTAAAAAAAATTGTTGCAGCACCCAATTTGTTTTATACTTCTTTTTTGCATGACTTGAAAACTCTGACATTTATAATTGAGCTGTTATAAAACAAAATCCATAAAGTCCTATCATCTAAATTGAGCCAATCAGGTTTATTGTTTGTTGTTGTTTGCCACACAAATGTGTATTTAAGATCAAACCATATAGACATTGTAAGCCTTATTCACAGTTATTCACAACATTGTCTATCCACACACACACTCCTCATTCACATGCAAGTTAAAAAAAATGTAATTGATTTCTGCTATGATCAGTTGAATAATTTCTAAATCATTAGGACAAATTCCAACACCTGCTGTGTGACTAGTAACTGCAACAGTCATAAAGTTAATGCGCATTGTGCATTCAACATTCAGAAGAATGCTGGGGTGACACTTGGATCAAGAAATTATTGAACTGATTATAGCAACAGATATATGTACTTGTTCAGGGGTTCATACCCTGAAAATTTGAAGATAATTTACTATTACACTACAAATTGGCTCTTGGGCGACAAAAATCTTAGAATATTTTTTTCCTCAAATCATGTAAAATCAGCCGTTTTTTGCCGAAAATCTGTCGACAAATATTTTTCACTTTAAAAATTGGTCGAAAATCTGCCGAATAATTTTTTTTACAAATTTTTAACAAAGTTACAGATTTTTGCAGATTTTTGTGACATTTTAGGTTTAAAAAATAAATAAAAAATTACCCCCCCTCCCCACCCCGAATAACCGACCCTACTTGACGGGTCTGTCTGCCCGTAAAACAGTGGGTTTTTTTCCGTCGCCTCATGGCAAAACACTGACTGCCTCTATAGGGGATAAAAAGACCCATCATAAATCTATACTCACTTATGGTAACCAGAAATGTACATGAAGCAGTGTTGCCAGCCTGATCACTATACGTATACATGACATCAGTCGTTCCTAGACCAAACAAATCCCCAGGTCGATGAGATTGTCCTACAGTAGGCGCTACTCCAGAATCATCTGTAACTAACGGTTCGAGCCATGTGACAATACGCGATGTTGCACCAGGTGGTATCGTGTGTGTTATTGTGTCAGGGCACTCAGTGATGACAGGTGGTGTTGTGTCTATAGTGGTAACTGTTATGTTAAAAAAGAAAGAAGTGGAAGAAAGATACAAATTAATATTCAAACAATTCTTTATTTGAAAAGTTGAGCTAATCTGACAAAGAGGTGAATAACAACAGCTGAATTTTGAGTTAAAAATAAAAATAAATAACGACAGTTTATAACTTAATATAACATTTAGAATGATGTTAATAAATTACAACAAAAGTGGGTTACATTGTTACCTTTTAAAGATTTTGATTGCAAAATATACCAATTGGGGCTAGGTGCACTCATGTATATTGGTAGGGGCAACGCTCAACATGACCTTTTAACCTCCTACATGTATGCTAGTTCCTAATTCTCCACCTTCAGTCTGCTTCATTGTGTTAACTTTGAAGTTTTGAAACAAATGAAGGTCAAAAACTACCTCCATTTGTCTCAAAATTTCAAGGAGTAATTCTGTTATACCCTTCACATGGGTATTCACAGTGCGTGATTTTTAAGAATGACGCATACTACAGATGTTGGTGTGTAGGGTATAACAGAATTATGCCAATTTCAAAGTTTAGGAACATTTTGTTATTCTACCTTCACCAATTTGAAACAGGCCTATCGGTTCCTGAGGCCCTCAGTTCTCAAGTCACTTCAGTTCTATATAAGATCATGTTTCACTTTTGAGGGAATTTACCCTTAACCTCGTCAAATATGAGTACCCCCAGAATGATTTCTTAGGTTATTATACACCATTAGACAATCATTCAAAATCTGATTCTACTATACACAGGGTACGTTGAGAAATAGACACGAATATCTTGTGTATAATCTTACCGATGGTAACTACAAAAGCACAGGCTGCCGTGTTCCCTGATTGGTCCGCGTAAGTATACCTGACCTCGGTTGACCCGACCAAGAACGTATCCCCAGGTCTATGAGACCGAATGACAGATGGTGTTCTGCCGGAGTTATCTACCGCTGTAGGTTCCGTCCAGGTTACAGCACGAGATGTGACTCCGAAAGGTAGACTGTATTGGACCGACTGGGGACAGTTGCTGATGAAAGGGGGCGATGTATCTCCCGAGGAAACTGTAGATAGAGAATTGCAACAAATTGTGTAAAATATCCAGATCCAGATTTACGGGTGACTAATCAAATTATATTATAATAAACCAAAGATGGATTTGGTAAAGACTAATCAGCAAGCGGAGTTGGCCAAATGTGATCTCTTTACCGTCATGAGATGACCTCTCCTGGCTTCGTTTTAGGGTTTAAAAATTGTAACTAGCTAAAAAAATGAACTAGATCTCTTTGTAACCAATAAACATAGTTACTTAAAGGTGAAATACACATTTGCAATCATGGAAAGATTAGAAAACAGACTTCTACCATCCTCATGTGTGTGGCTATGTTATTTCTTGAGGTATCTAAAACAGGGTGTCTTGGAAAAAACCAGAAGCATGTTATGCACACTATTGTAAAAGTTGAAATTTTCGCGGTGGTTTTATTTTCGCGCAAAATATTTTTCCGCAAAAATTATAACACACACAAATATTGTTTTCAACATTCATGCAGTGCATCCAGAAGGTTGCCCACAAAAAAAAACAATTCACAAAATGTCTATGATATCAAAATGCGCCAAAATATCTTTACACGAAAATATTGCAGTATTTTACAGTATTTTTGACAGCAATTGCAGCAAAGTCTAGTTTTTATACCTTTATCCTTCCTATGAGATATACTTACCTACAGTCACAGCAAAATCACATGTAGCACTATTGCCAGCACCATCCAAGAACGTGTAAGAGATTTGCGTTGTCCCAGTCGGGAAGCTGTCACCAGGATTATGGGACTGGAGCACTCGTGGAGCTATGCCAGAGTTATCGGTAGCTCGTGGTTCTACCCATGAGATTGGTAGGGAGGTGGCTCCTAGAGGCAGCTGGTAGGATACAGACACGGGACAGCCTGTCACCACTGGTGGTATATTGTCTGGTGCAGAAGCTGGGTGTGATTAAGAGGGAAGTGAACATTATTTCTAACAGTTTAGGCTATAATCGAGTCAAATAAGTCTTACAGAAACGCAATTAAGTAAGTACTGGTTCTGGGATCATACAAAGGGTATTGGTAGATACCAACACTGAAATAAGGCCACAACTATGGACCACAAGACAAGACCACAAGATGGATTAAGAAAGCCATCTGGATTCGGAGGGGGGGGGGGGGGGGGGGGGACACACTCAACAAAGATAAGGGGGCTTACACACTGCACAAGATCTATGACCAACTCGACGGAGCTATGTCCTCTATAATTGCGTTATCTAGCAACACAAATCCTAAAGACAAGAGTTGTTAGCTTAGCAGGGGAACTAAAAATGTGAGTAAACCATTCACTGTTTATTAAATTTGTCCACAATGAAATACAATCACAGATGTCTAATAACAATTAATAATCTATTGGTATTCTCTCAAGTGAATAATATGACTTAAAGGCAGAACACTATTCCTACAGTGTTCTTTATAATTTATTTCAATATTTATTGCTAAAATCTCAAAACTAAGATTTCTAACCTCGTGTTGTTTTACGCTATAATTGAAGCAGACAGTTCTTGAGCAATAACGACATAAGAGGGGCATTCAATAAATACCTGCAACCATTGAAAATCTCTGAACCGTGACACGTGTCAGTAAAATAAACTTATGATACTTCAACTGTAAGTCTTACTCTTTTCTCACAGAAAATTTCGAATACGTAGGTCATTTTTATCATTACATCTCAGCACTGTGAATACTGTGATCTCAGGGCACTGGTTAGGAAATTAAATATAACAATGGCGGGAAATTTGAAAGACAAGTTTATGGTATGCATTAAGATACATGCGTAAACAGTGTTAATGTTGGCGCTCGATTTATAATGCTGATTCTTGTCAATTTTCAGTGCCCAGAGACCATGATGTTTATAGTACTGCAATTACATGATAAAAATGACCCACGTGTTTGAAATTTTCTGTGAGATAGGGGTAAGACTTACAGTTTAAGTATCATAAGTTTATTTTATTGACACATGTCACGGTTCAGAGATTTTCAATGGTTGCAGGTATTTATTGAATGCCCCTCGTACCTGCATGTGCCATACTTGTATCAGGCATGAACGCAGTGAACCAAAACCCTCTGATTGCTTGTACCTGTGTGTGTGTGTTCCTAGATTTGTGTATTTATTAATCAAGAATTAGGCTAAATTAAAAAAAATCATTTGTCTCAAAGCTCCCGCGCGCGTTAGTTTATTGATGCGCATTAGATTTTTTTTTTTTTTTTTTTTCTCAAAAAAAACAAAAAACCCCTACAAATCCCATAATTTCACAGATTTTTACGATTTTCATTGATCACATCATTTCAAATACAAAAGTCACTTTTACAAGGATTTCAATATTTTATATTTAAAAACAAACAAAATTAAAATTAAAAAAAACGCATTCCGCAATAGGTTTTGGAAAACTGAAGAGCTTTGAGAGAAAAGATTTTTTAAATTTAGCCTTATATGTTTGATTGTTATTGAAACTTACTGATTGTCACAATAAATGAGCATTCAGCAGAGTTTCTATTCCCATCAGCAAATGTGTACGTAACGACCGTGATTCCAACATTGAATACATCCCCGGGCTGGTGGGTTCTTGAGCGTGTCGGCTGAACGCCTGAATCATCTACGGCTGTAGGCTCTGTCCAAGTCACTACTTTCGTGGTGATGCCGAATGGGATGGTTTCCATGATGGAAGTAGGACAGTTGGTGATAGAGGGCGCTGTTGTGTCAGTTAATGGAACTGTTGAAGTGGAGCAATCATAGCGATTAGTGAGTAAGACTAGAAAACCTCAAATAGTCTATAATTAACTAACTATGAAAATTTAATTTATTTAATTCGACCCCTGTTTTTGAGTTGTTTCTTTACTTATTCCATATCCCTCTATGAAAAATTACCCAAATGGTCAAACTTTTACCCTAAAATAAAGTCAATTAAATTGGCAGTTGACAAATGATATATTAATTTACGAATGTTTCAATGCTGAGAACATCTTTAAGAGTCCATACCTCTTTCTGTAATACCTATTTTGACTAATTCTATTTTCTTTTATACTTCGATACTTCTGGAAACCATATTTTACTTGTAAAGTGCCTGTAGGCCATTTCATGTATCGCAATCTCATCTCTTCAATATGAAATATCCCCACTTTTCTGACAACTTTTTAGAATAAGACATGGCCTACCTTTAAAATCTTACCTATAATAATAGTAAACATGCACATTGCCACATTCCCCGCCTGATCACTGAATGTATACGCCACATTGGTACTACCGAGTGAAAACAAGTCTCCCGGCTGATCGGAGCGTGTAACAGTAGGTGTCAGTCCGGAATTATCCGTAGCTGTAGGCTCTATCCAGGTTACGATTCGAGAGGAGGTTCCAAATGGTACATTGTAGTTCATTGACATTGGACAGCTAGTCACAATTGGTGGTATGTTATCCATTTCTTCAACTGTAAACAGAAAATAGTACTGGCTTATCAGTTTGTAACGCAAGCTATGATTGGCTTAAAATTGGGTCTTATGAGCTGTATTTTGATTTGTTACTCATATAATTACCCAATCAAGAGTGCTTATTGGCCAGTAATGCTCAATTAGTAATTGGCATGGATGGTTGATGATTTGAGAAAAAAATCTTGTGTTAAACTAAAAAAAGAAGACATTTTGTATACTTAGGGCAACTAATATGTAATTCAATATGAAATTGAGTAGGGTGGCAAACTGGTCCATTTTTGTGTGACATAAATTTGTGATATTGAATATAAATATTTTGGACAATTTATAGGGAATTTAATGATCTAATTTAATCTAATTTAATCATTGTAATCTAATCTTATCTAATGTAATCTAATCCAATCTAATCTAACAGGCCTGGAAAAGATATTGATTTGAACATTGCAATCACACAAATAAGATTTCATGCAGTCACTGCAACTTCAGTTGTCTCAATGGACTATTTAAAAATACCTAAATGGTGCCAGTTACTGACTTGCTGGATAGAGGTCAAATGGATTATTTACTGTAGCTTGAGCATAGTGATTCAATCTTTTTGTTGCCACCACATTGGAATGATAATTATGTGAAATTGTCATCAGGAACTTTTAAATTACTGAGCCATTCTTGGATGAAATGAGCTTTTGAATATCAACAGAACTCACCGATGGTTACAGTAAATGTGCAAGCAGCTTGATTCCCAGCCTGGTCCGTAGCAGTGTATGTTATAATGGTGGGACCAATAGGGAAGGCATCTCCGGGCCGATGTGAAGGCCTCGTATTAGGTGCCTGGCCAGAATCATCAGTGGATGTTGGCTCTGTCCAAAACACGACCAAGGATGTGGTCCCAAATGGCACATTAGAAGCTCGAGATACAGGACAATTGGTGAATACTGGAGGCGTGGTGTCAAATACCTCCACTGAGAATCAAATTTATAGACAAATTATTATCAAATATTATCATCAAAATGTTACCAAAACTTTGGTGTGTTTTTTTGGTTACGCAAATAAGGGATTCATACAATTTAGTGTTTCAGAATCATTCATTAGGATATGCAGTTTGTCTTTAGGTTAATAAGAACAAATAAATATCATTTTTTATGGATGTGTGACCCCCATAATTGAATGGCAGCAGGGCTGCCAAGAGATGACCTGGGCCTAGGGACAGGTGAAAATTTCAGGCACTTTTATCATGTTGGTGGTACTGCAATAGAAATGGTATTGTTACAACAAATAAACACTTTAACAAATCAAGGGCTCAGAAACACAAGTCCTCATCTTCATGGTCAAAATGGAGATAAGGCCTTGTGTTTCTGAGCCCTCAAAATGTTGGTCCATGCCTGCCAGATAGTCATGCCATTTAATTTAACGCATTAGATTGCAGCATACAAAAAACACTACTTACATGTTTGCCTTGGTCAATATTTTAAAAAAAATTGCCCATTTCTAAATTCAATAAACACGCTTACCTATTGTGATAGCAAACATACACGCTGCCTGATTCCCAGACGTATCGGTGAAAATATATGTGACCTGAGTCATCCCCACAGGAAATCTATCCCCTGGTTGGTGGGTATCGGTCACTCTCGGGGGCATCCCAGAGTTATCTGTAGCTGTTGGTTCATCCCATGTGACCTCGAGGGATGAGATCCCAAATGGTACATTGTACATCATTGAATCAGGGCAGCTTTGGATGACGGGAGACTCGGTATCAACTCCAACCTCTGTTAATACATATAAAACATGGGATAAAATTGCATTACAGTACATAGCTGCCATAAGATTTCTCATTTTTATTTAAATTATGGGGAGCATTTTTTCAATAAGATTAACATTCTTTAGGTCTGCATTAGACGGCATGTCTGGTAATTACAATATTTGCACTATTTACCATTTCGAGCACAGATGTCTGTTCATTTTGAGATGAACGTGTTTGAAAACTAGAAACTCTGTGTCAGGCAATGGGGAATTTGAAGTTGCCTTTCAATTTTCACCACCAAAAGATACATTTGCACTTTAGCTTATGTGTGCACTAACTCAAGAAATATCAGTCCAAATTATTTATCATGCCAATTTGATTTATACATAATAGTCATACTTATACAACAAGAAATCATACATCAAATACTCTATTGATTCCCAAATCTAATAGCAATTCTGGTAAACGTACATTTCATGCCAGAGCTTCTTCTCTTTGGAACAATGTTTCACCCAAAATACATATTGAGTTGAGGAATATGTCACTACGTCAATTTAAGTCATGTTTCACTACTTCAAACTAAATTATAATTATTTAGTATAGTATTATATATTTATGTGTATACCTTTTCTTTCTTCTTTGTAAATAATCTGTTTATGTATGAATAAAATGAGGGCCTACTTGGAAAGCAGTGTTTGTACACTGAAGTATCTTACCCTCAATAAATAAAGCATAAATAAAAAAATAAAAGTGTTTTCATATTATGCAAAATCTCAAACTCATCAAAATGCACTTAAAGACATCTAATCTGCGCTCCAAGCACTCGATTTGTGAAATTCTGTATCTTTGGATGGACTGTTATTTCAAGTTGCAAGTTGATGGCTTATGAAAATAACCCTCTCTTGGCCCATTGTCAAATGTGACCTGTGTTTGCCCAAGTATGGCCTCTTGACCTGATTATTGGACACTTGGTTCGCACCACCGCACAATCAAAAGCTTTCTTTCTTTTTACATTTCTCTTTTCAAATTTGCTTTTTAAGTCCCTTTGTTCACAGAGACCAAAATATTAATTAATTTTAATAAATATCAATACAACCTTAACTAAGTCATTCAAATCCTTCATTGCATTTTGGGTGAGTTATGTCAGCTATTGTTAATAATGGTCTGAATAAACTTACCGATGGTAACTGTAAAAATACATTGGACTTGGTTTCCTGTTGGATCAGTGAACGTATAGGTAACCTGTGTTGTCCCAGCAGTGAAGCTATCACCAGGCTGATGTGATTGGGTGACTGTAGGTGTCATGCCAGAGTTATCAGTAGCTGTAGGCTCTGTCCAAGTGACCTCCTGGGCATTGCTGCCAAATGGTACCATGATTCGTATTGCATTTGGACATCCACTAACTACTGGTCGTGTGGTATCTTGTTCAGCAACTAAAAAGCAAACATCAATTATGGTCAAAATGTTATTATAGCAAGCGTTTCTTTAGCCATTGAATCATACTTTCATTCTCTCGTTGCCTTCCCCACGACATCATTCATCTACCCCTATGCAATGACTTCCTAATATGCATGCGGTGTCAAAATGTGTCCATAAATGTTTTAATGTTTTAAAATCTACCCATGAAAGAAATGGGTTGAATTCTGCCCATAGCAGTGAATCGGAATACCCAGTTTAAAACAAATACACGTTTTAACACACTCTCTTAAACTGTAAAAGTTCAATAGCGGTTGTTGTCAGGCTTTCTCATGATAGCATAACTCATATTAAAAGTGTTTGTAACATGCTTCGAACCGGATTAATCCGCATTCACCTTAAAGCTTATATTTGACATCAGCATACTGATGGGACCAAACTAAAGATTGCTGGTGATTTCAGTTGTAGTTTATGTCCTGAAAACTTGGAATGGAGTTTCCTTAGGCCATAACAATAGTTACTATACATCATAAATATTCATTAGCTAATCGCGGTTTCCTATTGGTCTATTCCGTTAGCTACGCACTTCAGTATTTAGCCTACTTCCTCGCGTACGGGAAAGACGCAGACGCGGGGAAAAAATAAGGGTACTACCGCACCCCTAGGAGGCAACTACCGCACCCCCTGAACGAAACAGTCTCATCCCCTGAACGAAACAGTTCAACAAACGTATACACGTCACATTATATAGAACTTTGCATTCTGGCGACGAGCATGGTTATTTTGTTGTTGTCAAAACATGCAAAATGGCGTCGTCTGCTACTGGTCGTTTCGCGGAACTGTCAGAGACGGATTTAGTTGTAAGTTTTTATAATTTCGTGATGAATATTTATGATGTATAGTAAAACAAATACAACATGGTTTATATCGGGAAGTAGTGTGAATTACTGGCCCCTCGGTGTTGGATGAGTGCGTTTACTTCCCTCCGCTACGCGTCGGGAAGTAGACGCACTCATCCAACACCTCGGGGCCAGTAATTCACACTACTTCCCTCTATACCATGTTGTATCTGTATACTGTTGTGATGTCAGCCTGATAACCTCTATACTACTCACCAACAGTCACTGAAAATGTACACCCTGCCGAATTCCCTGCTGCATCAGTAAAGGTATACGTCACTTGGGTTGTCCCAACAGTGAATCTATCACCAGGCTGATGTGTTTTGGTGACTGTAGGTGTCATGCCAGAATTATCAGTAGCTGAAGGCTCTGTCCAAGTTACTGTCTGTGAGGTGCTTTTTATGGTTATAAATCGGGTGATAGGTTGAGGGCAGTCTGTGACTATCGGAGGTACGGAGTCTTGAGCTGCAACTAAAATAGCACAATTTTAGAGTTAATTTTCTAGTAAGAAGTATAATTAGAGAATAAGGGTATTGGTTTTAGATGCTACCCATTTGTATTGTCTGACAAGACAAAAGGTGAAGTATTATTTTAAGTGGGATAACGATGCCACAGGCAGAGTTGTCTAGTGGATAGCACACAGGACTCACAATACAAAGGTTGTGAGTTCTAGCCCCGCCACAGCCAACATGTTTGTATCCTTGGGCAAGGTACTTAGTCTCAATTATCTTGTGGTTCGGAAGTCACATAGAAATGGTGGTCCCGAGCTTCGGAAGAGCAATACCCGAGCATGTTAAAGGTTACACACTCTTTCATAAAGAGTAGGGGATCATCCCGGTCTGTATTTGTTCACACACCTAACGGACCCCAATGGAAATAAGCTTCAATCGAGGCTTTCTTGGGCTAACTAGGGTCGTAAGGCCCAAATAAATAATACAAATTGTATTGTCTGACAAGACAAATGCTGTGAAGTATTATTTTAAGTGGGACAACGATGCCACAGGCAGAGTTGTTCTTAGCAAAAATAATACTTACGCCCACATATATGTCAGACAATATAACACAAGTCCCAACACCTTATAAATATTTTAAAAAATGACACTTTATTATACATAATAAAGTATTGTCATTCTTTAACCAATTGGACTGTATTCATTTTAGTTATTAAATCATATTTTACAGACAGTAACATTAGTGATCATCTAATTTGCAAAATTAACTTCTCTTGTTTCAATCCTTTGCGAATTGTGGCATCTGTGCAACAGAAAATAGCACCGCATAACAGCAGTTACATACACTTCAAAAGAGAACAAAACGAACCAAAACTGTCGTTACCTCGCACTAGCATGAAGGCCAATGAGCTGCTACATGTAAACTCTCTCTACCGGTGTTACCTTGTCTCACATAACTGTCCCTGATTTTACTATTAGATAGCTCAAATTTCTTAGCTGTTTAAGGATTCAAACACTACCTATTTTTCAAAGATGTTTACAATCAACTCTTCTGACCTTAAACACCATAGGATGTTTATTTTACAAATAGATTAAATAACATTTTATGCTCTGTAAATTAAGTAAACTTGTGAAGCTTTATGGTCAGAAGATAATCTTTCTAGAGCTATAGATTTCCTGAAACAATCCTTACTTATTGTAACATCAAATGAGCACTGAGCTGAGTTTCCCGCCTGGTCAGTAAAAGTATATGTGACTGTTGTAGTGGTGCCAATGGGAAAGCTATCCATTGGCTGATGGGTTCGTGTCCTAGTTGGGGTGAGACCTGAGTTGTCCAAAGCTGTTGGTTCGGTCCATGTGACTTCAAACTGGGAAGACCCAATTGGTGACAAATATGTCATGGGTAACGGACATCCTGATATCAAAGGTGGTGTGGTGTCTTGTCCTATGACTGTCAAAGAAGAGAGAAAGAAAGAAAGAAATTAAAGAAAATTGCAAAACTTTAATAATGATGTGTAATGTCCATAGTTGCATATGCATAGTCTTAAAGTTGTGTCAACATAACACAAACTTACAAAGGGGAATTCTGGCTGAGAAACAAGAAAATATGTGTGCTGAATGTGTCAGACATAGCAATGAGGAGTGAATTACTGGCAATTTGTTAGACCAAGATTGATTAGAGATAAGACATATTATAAGACCTACTATACCCAGATGGTGAGATGTAACATGTAACCGTATGTGTATATACGGTTATGATGGCAACATGTAACCGTATGTGCATAGTCCTGCATCTTGGTGAGTACTTAACACTTTGCACGCGGCTATTAGTCTTACTATTACAAAACATATTTTTCAGAAACCTTTCCCAATTTTTAAAGTCTATCTCAAGAATTACTGAACCTATACTAGGCATGTTTGTACGTATGTCAATGCATTTCTCATGGTAATTCCAAATATGGTAATGAAATTCAATGATTTTGACATTTTTAACACATTTTGTGACATTTTGGAATGTCGTCTGCAGTCGCCTGCCGCGTGGAAAGTGTTAATGTTCTTGAAAATATAAATTGAACAGAATCTGCAGAAATGCAGAGAGGAGAAGTGTATGAAAAACACATTACAAGCCATCCGCATATGTTGATCTTGTATGCTATCCTTACGTTTATATAAAAAAACATAGAGAAGAATTATTTACAGAATACCACCACCTAAATAAAAGCCATAAATTACCAATGGTTACAGTGAATGAACACATAGCTGTATTCCCAGCCATATCAGTGAATGTGTAAGTGACTTGTCTTGTCCCAACAGTGAAGCTGTCACCAGGCTGATGGGATTGGGTGACTGTAGGTGTCATGCCAGAGTTATCAGTAGCTGTAGGCTCTGTCCAAGATACACTCATAGAGGTCATTCCAATCGGGACAATTATGTCAATTGGGTCAGGACAAGCATTGACCACAGGTGGGATAATGTCTTGACCAACGGCTGTTTTGATATGGGAAGAAAGCATACATAAATAATCAGAAATTGAAGGATGTTCATGGTTTTATAGAACGTAAAGAAATGTTCTCAACAAAAATCATAATTTTAAAGAGAATAAACACGTTACAACCCCACCACCTAAATAAAGAAATGTAATTACCAATGGTTACAGTAAATGAACACAAAGCTTCATTCCTAGCCATATCAGTGAATGTGTAAGTGACTTGTCTTGTCCCAATAGAGAAGCTTACACCAGGCTGATGGGATTGGGTGACTGTAGGTATCATGCCAGAGTTATCAGTAGCTGTAGGCTCTGTCCAAGATACACTCATGGAGGTGATTCCAATTGGGACAATAATGTCAACAGGGTCAGGACAAGCGCTGACCACTGGTGGGGTAGTGTCTTGACCAACAGCTATTTTGATAAGGAAAGAAACAATATAGATAATCAGAAATTGAAGGATATCGGTTCATGGTATTATAAAACTTGAAGAAATGTTATCAAAATAAACAATAATTTTAAAGAGGATAAACACAGTAAAAAAACCATCACCTTAACAAAGAAGTTAAGTAAATTACCAATCATAACAGTGAATGAACACATTGCTGTATTCCCAGCCATATCAGTGAATGTGTAAGTGACTTGTGTTGTCCCAACAAAGAAGCTATCACCAGGCTGATGTGATTGGGTGACTGTAGGTGTCACGCCAGAGTTATCAGTAGCTGTAGGCTCTGTCCATGTCACACTCATAGAGGTCATTCCAATCGGGACAATAATGTCAAGTGGGTCAGAACAAGCATTGACCACTGGTGGGATAGTATCTTGACCAACATCTAGAAAGAAACAAAATATGAGTGATCAGAAATTGGAAGGTATAGCTTCATCGTTTTGTGGAACTTGAAGAAATGTTTTATAATTTTGAAGAGAATAAGTACAATAAAACCCATCACCTAAATTAAGGAATGTAAATTACCAAGAGTAACAGTGAATGAACACATGGCTTCATTCCCAGCCATATCAGTGAATGTGTAAATAACCTGTGTTGTCCCAACATTGAAGCTATCACCAGGCTGATGGGATTGGGTGACTGTAGGTGTCATGCCAGAATTATCAGTAGCTGTAGGTTCTGTCCAAGTCACACTCATAGAGGTGGTTCCAACCGGAACAATGATATTAAGAGGGTCAGGACAACCGCTGACCACGGGTGGGGTAGTGTCTTGATCAGCAGCTATTTTGATATGGGAATAAACAATATAAATAATCAGAAATTAAAGAATATCGGTTCATGGTTTTATAGAACTTGAAGAAATATCAAACTATATCAGAATCTTAAATATAGTTGAAAACCCATCACCTAAATAAAGAAATGTAAATTACCAATGGTTACAGTGAATGAGCATATATATTCATTCCCAGCCATATCAGTGAATGTGTAAGTGACTCGTGTTGTCCCAAGAGGGAAGCTATCACCAGGCTGATGTGATTGGGTGACTGTAGGTGTCACACCAGAGTTATCAGTAGCTGTAGGCTCTGTCCAAGATACACTCATGGAGGTGATTCCAAATGGTACAATAATGTCAAT
The DNA here is from genome assembly GCA_035610835.1 of Ophiura sarsii. NCBI lineage: Eukaryota > Metazoa > Echinodermata > Ophiuroidea > Amphilepidida > Ophiuridae > Ophiura > Ophiura sarsii. The sequence goes on from CM069458.1 coordinate 21,482,662, forward strand.
AGGGTCAGGACAAGCATTGACCACAGGTGGGATAGTATCTTGACCAACAGCTATTTTGATATGGGAAGAAACAAAATAAATAATCAGAAAGTGAAGGCTATCAATTCATGGTGTTATAAAACTTGAAGAAATTGTATCAAAATACATAAAAACCCATCACCTAAATAAAGAAATGTAAATTACCTATGGTTACAGTGAATGAACAAATGGCTGTATTCCCAGCCATATCACTGAATATGTAAATGACTTGTGTTGTCCCGACAGAGAAGCTATCACCAGGCTGATGTGATTGGGTGACAGTAGGTGTCATGCCAGAGTTATCAGTAACTGTAGGCTCTGTCCAAGTCACACTCATAGAAGTCATTCCAATTGGGACAATTATGTTGACAGGGTTAGGACAAGCGTTGACCACAGGTGGGGTGGTGTCTTGACCAACAGCTAATTTGATAAGGGAAGAAAACACACATTAATAATCAGAAATTAAAGGACATTGGTTCATGGTTTTATAGAGCATGAAGAAATGTTTATCAAAATATATCATTATTTTAAAGAGGATAAACAAAGGAAAAAACCCATCACCTAAATAAAGAAATTTAAATTACCAATGGTAACAGTGAATGAACACATGGCTGTATTTCCAGCCATATCAGTGAATGTGTAAGTGATTTGTGTTGTCCCAACAGTGAAGCTATCACCAGGCTGATGTGATAGAGTGACTGTAGGTGTCATGCCAGAGTTATCAGTAGCTGTAGGTTCTGTCCAAGTCACACTCATAGAGGTGGTTCCAATCAGAACAATGATGTCAATTGGGTCAGGACAAGCATTGACCACAGGTGGGATAATGTCTTGACTAACAGCTGTTTAGATATGGGAAGAAAACATGCATAAATAATCAGAAATTGAAGGATGTTCATGGTTTTATAGAACGTAAAGAAGTGTTATCAACAAAAATCATAATTTTAAAGAGAATAAACACACTTACAACCCCACCACCTAAATAAAGAAATGTAAATTACCAATGGTTACAGTGAATGAGCAGATAGCTTCATTCCCAGCCATATCAGTGAATGTGTAAGTGACTTGTGTTGTCCCAATAGAGAAGCTATCACCAGGCTGATGGGATTGGGTGACTGTAGGTGTCACACCAGAGTTATCAGTAGCTGTAGGTTCTGTCCAAGATACACTCATGGAGGTGGTTCCAAATGGTACAATGATGTTGATAGGGTCAGGACAAGCATTGACCACAGGTGGGATAGTATCTTGACCAACAGCTATTTTGATATGGAAAGAAAACATACATAAATAATCAGAAATTGAAGGATATAGATTCATGGTTTTGCAGAACTTGAAGAAATGTAATTAGAATAGTTTTATAATTTTGAATAGAATAAGTACAGAAAAAACCCATCACCTAAATTAAGGAAAGTAAATTACCAATGGTTACAGTGAATGAACACATAGCTGTATTCCTAGCCATATCAGTGAATATGTAAGCGACTTGTGTTGTCCCAACAGTGAAGCTATCACCAGGCTGATGTGATAGAGTGACAATGGGTGTCATGCCAGAGTTGTCGGTAGCTGTAGGCTCTGTCCAAGTAATACTCATAGAGGTGGTTCCAAATGGGACAATTATGTTGAGAGGGTCAGGACAAGCGCTGACCACAGGTGGGATAGTGTCTTGACCAACAGCTGTTTTGATATGGGAAGAAAAATATAAATTATCAGAAATTAAAGGATATCAATTCATGGTGATATAGAATCTGAAGACATTTTATCAAAGTATTCATAATTTTAAAGAGGATAAAAACAGTTAAAACCCCATCACCTTAATAAAGAAATGTAAATTACCAATGGTAACAGTGAATGAACACATGGCTGTATTCCCAGCCATATCAATGAATGTGTAAGTAACTTGTGTTGTCCCAACAGGAAAGCTATCACCAGGCTGATGTGATTGGGTGACAGTAGGTGTCATGCCAGAGTTATCAGTAGCTGTAGGTTCTGTCCATGTCACACTCATAGAGGTGGTTCCAAAAGGGACAATTATGTTGAGAGGGTCCGGACAAACGCTGACCACAGGTGGGATAGTGTCTTGACCAACAGCTGTTTTGATATGGGAAGACAAAAATAAATTATCAGAAATTGAAGGATATCAATTCATGGTGTTATAGAATTTGAAGAAATGTTATCAAAATATTCATAATTTTAAAGAGGATAAAACACAGTAAAAACCCCATCACCTAATCAAGGAAATGTAGATTACCAATGGTAACAGTGAATGAACACATGGCTGTATTCCCAGCCATATCAGTGAATGTGTAAGTGACTTGTGTTGTCCCGAAAGGGAAGCTATCACCAGGCTGATGTGATTGGGTGACTGGAGGTGTCATGCCAGAATTATCAGTAGCTGTAGGCTCTGTCCATGTAACCCTCATGGAGGTCATTATAAATGGTACAATGATGTTGACAGGGTCAGGACAAGCATTGACCACAGGTGGGATAATGTCTTGACCAACAGCTATTTTGACATGGAAAGAAAACATACACAAATAATCAGAAATTTAAGAATTTTGGTACATTGTTTTGCGGAAGAAAATGTAATTAGAATAGTTTTATAATTTTGAAGAGAATAAGTACAGAAAAACCCATCACCTAAATTACGGAATGTGAATTACCAATGGTTACAGTGAATGAACACAAGGCCTCATTCCCAGCCATATCAGTGAATGTGTAAGTAACTTGTGTTGTCCCAACAGGAAAGCTATCACCAGGCTGATGGGATTGGATGACTGTAGGTGTCATGCCAGAATTATCAGTAGCTGTAGGCTCTGTCCAAGTTACACTCATGGAGGTGGTTCCAAATGGAACAATTATGTTGACAGGGTCAGGACAAGCGTTGACCACTGGTGGGGTAATGTCTTGACCAACAGCTATTTTGATACAGGATGAAACAATATAAATAATCAGAAATGGAAGGATATTGGTTCACAGTTTTATAGAACTTGAAGACATTTTATCAAAATATTCATAATTTTAAAGAGGATCAACACAGTTACAACCCCACCACCTAAATAAAGAAATGTAGATTACCAATAGTTACAGTGAATGAACATAAAGCTTCATTTCCAGCCATATCAGTGAATGTGTAAGTAACTTGTGTTGTCCCAACAGTGAAGCTGTCACCAGGCTGATGTGATTGGGTGACTGTAGGTGTCATGCCAGAATTATCAGTAGCTGTAGGTTCTGTCCAAGTCACACTCATAGAGGTGGTTCCAATTGGGACAATAATGTCAATTGGGTCAGGACAAGCATTGACCACAGGTGGGATAATGTCTTGACCAACAGCTATTTTGATAAGGGAAGAAACAAAATAAATAATCAGAAAGTATAGGATATCAATTCATGGTGTTATAAAACTTGGCGAAATTATATCAAAATACATAAAAACCCATCACCTAAATAAAGAAATGTAAATTACCAATGGTTACAGTGAATGAACAAATGGCTGTATTCCCAGCCATATCAGTGAATGTGTAAGTGACTTGTGTTGTCCCAACAGAGAAGCTATCACCAGGCTGATGTGATTGGGTGACTGTAGGTGTCATGCCAGAGTTATCAGTAGCTGTAGGCTCTGTCCATGTAACCCTCATGGAGGTCATTATAAATGGTACAATAATGTCAACAGGGTCAGGACAAGCATTGACCACAGGTGGGATAATGTCTTGACCAACAGCTATTTTGATATGAGAAGAAACAAAATAAATAATCAGAAAGTGAAGGATATCAATTCATGGTGTTATAAAACTTGAAGAAATTGTATCAAAATACATAAAAACCCATCACCTAAATAAAGAAATGTAAATTACCTATGGTTACAGTGAATGAACAAATGGCTGTATTCCCAGCCATATCACTGAATATGTAAATGACTTGTGTTGTCCCAATAGAGAAGCTATCACCAGGCTGATGTGATTGGGTGACAGTAGGTGTCATGCCAGAGTTATCAGTAACTGTCGGCTCTGTCCAAGTCACACTCATAGAAGTCATTCCGGAAGGGACAATTATGTTGACAGGGTTAGGACAAGCGGTGACCACAGGTGGGGTGGTGTCTTGACCAACAGCTAATTTGATAATGGAAGAAAACACACATTAATAATCAGATATTAAAGGATATTGGTTCATGGTTTTATAGAACATGAAGAAATGTTTATCAAAATATATCATTATTTTAAAGAGGATAAACAAAGGAAAAAACCCATCACCTAAATAAAGAAATGTAAATTACCAATGGTAACAGTGAATGAACACATGGCTGGATTTCCAGCCATATCAGTGAATGTGTAAGTGACTTGTGTTGTCCCAATAGGGAAGCTATCACCAGGCTGATGTGATTGGGTGACTGTAGGTGCCATGCCAGAGTTATCAGTAGCTGTAGGCTCTGTCCAAGTTACACTCATAGAGGTCATTCCAATTGGGACAATTATGTCAATAGGGTCAGGACAAGCAATGACCACAGGTGAGATAGTGTCTTGACCAATGGCTATTTTGATAAGGGAAGAAAAAATATAAATTGTCAGAAATTGAAGGATATCGGTTCATGGTTTTATAGAACTTGAAGAAATGATATCAAAATGTATCAGAATTACAACCCCACCACCTAACACAGTTACAACCCCACCACCTAAATAAAGAAATGTAAATTACCAATGGTTACAGTGAATGAACACATGGCTGTATTCCCAGCCATATCAGTGAATGTGTAAGTGACTTGTGTTGTCCCGACAGGGAAGCTATCACCAGGCTGATGTGATTGGGTGACTGTAGGTGTCATGCCGGAGTTATCAGTAGCTGTAGGTTCTGTCCAAGTTACACTCATAGAGGTGGTTCCAAAAGGGACAATGATGTTGAGAGGGTCAGGACAAGCATTGACCACAGGTGGGATAATGTCTTGACCAACAGCTATTTTGATATGAGAAGAAACAAAATAAATAATCAGAAAGTGAAGGATATCAATTCATGGTGTTATAAAACTTGAAGAAATTGTATCAAAATACATAAAAACCCATCACCTAAATAAAGAAATGTAAATTACCTATGGTTACAGTGAATGAACAAATGGCTGTATTCCCAGCCATATCACTGAATATGTAAATGACTTGTGTTGTCCCAATAGAGAAGCTATCACCAGGCTGATGTGATTGGGTGACAGTAGGTGTCATGCCAGAGTTATCAGTAACTGTCGGCTCTGTCCAAGTCACACTCATAGAAGTCATTCCGGAAGGGACAATTATGTTGACAGGGTTAGGACAAGCGGTGACCACAGGTGGGGTGGTGTCTTGACCAACAGCTAATTTGATAATGGAAGAAAACACACATTAATAATCAGATATTAAAGGATATTGGTTCATGGTTTTATAGAACATGAAGAAATGTTTATCAAAATATATCATTATTTTAAAGAGGATAAACAAAGGAAAAAACCCATCACCTAAATAAAGAAATGTAAATTACCAATGGTAACAGTGAATGAACACATGGCTGGATTTCCAGCCATATCAGTGAATGTGTAAGTGACTTGTGTTGTCCCAACAGGAAAGCTATCACCAGGCTGATGTGATTGGGTGACTGTAGGTGTCATGCCAGAGTTATCAGTAGCTGTAGGCTGTGTCCATGTCACACTTATAGAAGTCATTCCAATCGGGACAATTATGTCAATTGGGTCAGGACAAGCATTGACCACAGGTGGGATAGTGTCTTGACCAACAGCTATTTTAAGTAACAAAATAAATAATCAGAAAGTGAAGGATATCAATTCATGGTGTTATAAAACTTTACAAAATTATATCAAAATACATAAAAACCCATCACCTAAATAAAGAAATGTAAATTACCTAAGGTTACAGTGAATGAGCACATGGCTGTATTCCCAGCCATATCAGTGAATGCGTAAGTGACTTGTGTTGTCCCGACAGGGAAGCTATCACCAGGCTGATGTGATTGGGTGACTGTAGGTGTCATGCCAGAGTTATCAGTAGCTGTAGGTTCTGTCCAAGTAACACTCATAGAGGTGGTTCCAATCGGGACAATTATGTCAATAGGGTCAGGACAAGCAATGACCACAGGTGGGATAGTATCTTGACCAACAGCTATTTTGATATGGGAAGAAAAAATTATAATGATCAGAAATTGAAGGATATCGGCTCATGGTTTTATAGATTTTGAAGAAATGTTATCAAACTATATCATACTTTTAAAGATGATACAGAAAGTTAAAACCCCGCCACCTAAATTTAAAAAAAATGTAAATTACCAATAGTTACAGTGAATGAACATAAAGCTTCATTTCCAGCCATATCAGTGAATGTGTAAGTGACTTGTGTTGTCCCAATAGGGAAGCTATCACCAGGCTGATGTGATTGGGTGACTGTAGGTGCCATGCCAGAGTTATCAGTAGCTGTAGGCTCTGTCCAAGTTACACTCATAGAGGTCATTCCAATTGGGACAATTATGTCAATAGGGTCAGGACAAGCAATGACCACAGGTGAGATAGTGTCTTGACCAATGGCTATTTTGATAAGGGAAGAAAAAATATAAATTGTCAGAAATTGAAGGATATCGGTTCATGGTTTTATAGAACTTGAAGAAATGATATCAAAATGTATCAGAATTACAACCCCACCACCTAACACAGTTACAACCCCACCACCTAAATAAAGAAATGTAAATTACCAATGGTTACAGTGAATGAACACATGGCTGTATTCCCAGCCATATCAGTGAATGTGTAAGTGACTTGTGTTGTCCCGACAGGGACGCTATCACCAGGCTGATGTGATTGGGTGACTGTAGGTGTCATGCCGGAGTTATCAGTAGCTGTAGGTTCTGTCCAAGTTACACTCATAGAGGTGGTTCCAAAAGGGACAATGATGTTGAGAGGGTCAGGACAAGCATTGACCACAGGTGGGATAATGTCTTGACCAACAGCTATTTTGATATGGGAAGAAAACATACATAAATAATCAGAAATTGAAGGATATCGGTTCATGGTTTTATAGAACATGAAGAAATGTTATCAAAATGTATCAGAATTACAACCCCACCACCTAACACAGTTACAACCCCACCACCTAAATAAAGAAATGTAAATTACCAATGGTTACAATGAATGAACACATGGCTGTATTTCCAGCCATATCAGTGAATGTGTAAGTGTCTCGTGTTGTCCCAATAGAGAAGCTATCACCAGGCTGGTGTGATTGGGTGACTGTAGGTGTCATGCCGGAGTTATCAGTAGCTGTAGGTTCTGTCCAAGTTACACTTATAGAGGTGGTTCCGATCGGGACAATGATATTAAGAGGGACAGGACAACCGCTGACCATGGGTGGGGTAGTGTCTTGACCAACAGCTATTTTGATATGGGAATAAACAATATAAATAATCAGAAATTAAAGAATATCGGTTCATGGTTTTATAGAACTTAAAAAAATATCAAACTATATCAGAATCTCAGATTTGACTCTGGCCTCCAACATGTCCATTTTGATGTGACGGGTCACAAATGAGGTTCATCTGCTGTTGACAGATTGTTCGCTAAAAGTAAGATTGGCGAGTCAAGCTCTAGTAATGTGTGGCTGACCTACTGACCTGCCACTTGTGCATGTCAATACCTCCGGCCACAGGTCATATTTGTGGCCCCCTTTTCCCAACCCCTCCCATCCTGTATACCCCCATTTGTTTTATTTGTTGTCCAATTGCCACTCAATAACTGCTAGAGTTGGAATTTTATCTGAAATAATTTATAGATAGTTAATACAAATTTTGGTTTCTGGTTTTAAACTGTCCACCTATAAATCAGGCTGTCTAACACAATTGGCAACATTTAATAATAATAAAATAATAAAGGTCCAAATTTTATTGTCATCGCAGCCAACCGGCTGAATTGTAACAACATCACAAATCAAATACATTAATAAACAATGCAACGTCCAGGCAGCAGCTAAATCAGCGCCAAGTTGCGACATACACCAACATGAACAAACAAACATACATAACCCCTATATAGTAACCCCCTAATAGGCAATGTAGACTAAGTGCCTTGCCCAAGGACACAAACACATTGGCACCAGCGGGGCTAGAACTCACAACCTTATGATTAGGAGACCGGCAACTATTCCACTGGACCACACATGCTCTACATCAGGAATTGACATGAGTTTTTTCAAAGGCAGGTCAGAAATTCAAACACCAATCATTCCTCATACTAAATACATACCGATGCTGATGGTGAACGAGCACGCAGCAGAGTTTCCCGACCCATCCATGAAGATATAAGTCACCGTGGTGATACCAATTGGGAACGAAGCAGAAGGGTTGTGAGTCTGGTCTACAGTGGGCAGAATACCAGAGTCATCTGTAGCTATGGGCTCTATCCATGACACGATGCGGGATGTTGTCCTAAATGGTACGTCATAGGACAGTGAGTCAGGGCAGCCTGTGATGATTGGTGGAATGGTGTCTCGTGCCACAGCTAGGTTTAAATATAGATATTAATATCTGTATTTGTATTTGCCTGATATCAATAGGTCATGAAAATATAAGTTATGGTATCCATATATGATAGTCTAGTACACTCAAAAGTCCAGAAATTGTGAAAAATGCCTGAAAATATGTCATTTTTTTACTTTGATAAAATTCTTCAAATTAGAATATGTCTGAACATCTAGATCAAATCAAACAGCCTTTTCCAGAAAAAAAACATCATAAACTCAATAGCCATTGTAATCTAAATGATATTACTTCAGTTATGCAAAGTTGTGTTAATTTTATCAAACTTTATGCTGCATATTAATGTGATAAATAAAAAAATCATAGCACTGATGAAACCCTAAGATTGAGTGGAAGAGAAGTAGTAAAATAGTCTAGAGTTGAAAAAGCAGTCTTACTGATTATGATGGCGAAAGAGCAGATAGCCTCGTTCCCTGCTTGGTCCCTATATAAGTAGGTGACAGTAGAAGTTCCAACTGGAAAGTTTTGTCCAGGCTGATGTGATTGTATGACTGTAGGTGTCAGACCAGAGTTATCAGTAGCTGTAGGCTCTATCCAGGTGACTGTGGATATCGTAGTACCTTGGGGTACCATGTTGGTGATATCCCCCGGACACCCTGAGATGGAGGGTGCAAAGGTATCTTCTTGTTGAACTGTAGAAATTATAATGTAAGAATTAGGCATGTTTGTGTGCAATGTGCTAACAAATACTTTCATTTTCCCTCTCAACTACTACACCCAACCAAAGATTAAAAATTTTGAATAAATAATATATAGACTCGGACAAACTGGCGAGAATTAAATTAACAAAGACCTTAAAAATACACTGTCTCGAACCCGGTCCCTCTCGCATTCGCGGCGATTGGTTAATCCACTAGACCACAGGGACTGTGCTTACATGGATAACAGACAAACGAGCACTTATATATATATACAAAGTCTTTGTTGAAAACATACACTTTATGGCCTAAGGGTCTTTGGTTTGCAATACAAAAGTGTTAAGCAAGTGCAACGTAATGATCAGTCGTTTGTGGACAGAATGGAAAGAGCGTTAGCAACATACTGGGCCCAGATTTTTCTGTCACACACGAGATCTTTTAAAAATCTCCAATGGATCTAGCCTGATATTGTTTTTGATGGTGTATTGAGGTTTTAATTTTTGTTTAGAAAGACTTGTACATATGACAAAATTGAAACTTTGCTGGTTTCATTACATAATTTTTAAAAGTAGTCGTTCTATTTCGCAAAAATGGATGAACTTGTATTGTTAGCACTTTTTCTAGTTACTAAATTGTTACAAAATATTGTTTGAACACTTTGTAAAGTTTTCCCCTTCTCCCCCTGATCAATGTTGAATCCCACAATTTGTCCACCATCAGCTCATGGCCTTGCAACATTGATCGCTGGGAAAGAGGAGGGGTATGGGGAAGGGGATACTTCAGGCTACAATTTTCTCCTTTCATATGACTCAATAAGCGTCAGTATTGTGGAACAAACAGCATGGCAATTAGGGTCAGTGTGCGATCAAATATTTCTATGATTTTAGGTGATATAAAAACCTCAATAAACCATCAAGAACAATATCCATTAGAGATTTAACATCTTGTGTGTGACAAGAAAGTCTGGGCCCAGTATGTTGCTAATGCTCTTTCCATTCTGTTTACGGATGACCAATCATTATGATCAACTGCATTAACAAACCAAATACCCTTAGGTCATAAAGTGTTTGATTTCAGGCTATTAGTTGGTTCATCCTTGGTTTAAGACAGCACAGAATTAACCTAGCACAAAATCCATTATTGACGGATTAAAGAATTATATCGATTTATTCCGTAATGGGGTCTTGACACTAGACTAACTTATGACTGTCTTACACCAAGGATATACCTGTTAGTCTCTGCTGTCTTTGTTGACTAAAATAAGACCATGTGTTGGATTTACGACAAAACTGTGCTTAGGGCTTAACCACTAGCCTGCCTAATGTGAGTATTGGAGAATTTATGACCGACCAATAGCTAAATCGCTGGTATAAAAGTGATAAGGCAGCTGAACATAATGAGTAGTGTACCCATACATGCCTCTACTGTGCTGACCACTTATCTGGGAATTGGAGAATTTATGACCGGCCAATAGCTAAATCGCTGGTATAAAAGTGATAAGGCAGTGGAACATAATAAATGTTGACTATAGTCAACATGAAAAAAACTACACCTACCTATGCCAATGGTAAATGAGCACCGGGCATTATTACCAGCCCCATCAGAAAAGGTATACACTATTGTTGTCATACCGACTGGGAAGCTATCCCCTGATTGGTGAGTCTGCATGATGTTAAGGGGTATTCCAGAGTTATCCATAGCTGTAGGCTCGGTCCATGATACCACACGGCTAGACTGACCAAAAGGGATGGTCAAGCTCATGGAGGCGGGACAGAATGTGATAGTAGGTATGGTCATATCTCCAGCAACATCTGTGAAGGGGTGAAGGATCAGTACAATAATGGATTTAAAATTCAAAGTCAGCTAGACTTGCATGAATTCTGTTTCACTTACGGCAGAGAAGCATTGACACTTATATGTGATGCGATCTGTGAAAACCCGTCGGATGTCGCAAAATGTGAACTAGGGATTACGGGTAAATTAAAAAAATTAAAAAAAAGTTTTAAAAAAAAATAATTTTTTTTTTAAGGTTTTTTTTTAAAGACAATTAGTTTCCAATACTTTGTATCATCATCTTTCATGAAATTTCACCTTCAAAAACTTACTTAAGTCACTTTAATTATTAACCTTATAATGTTATTATATTGAATTATGTATCCTTTTTGGCCTGTTTTCATGATTTCTTGTTTTGTAGCTTTTGATGACATCACAATCATCATTCACTCATAACTTTTTTTGTAATAATCGTAGAAAAATGATCGGAACAGTTCTGTAATCAGCACAGTTTTAGCTTTCTTATGATATAAATATCTCCAATATGAAAAATGCCACCATGTGGCGGGTTTTCACAGATCGCATCACATATTGTAGAGAGAGTAGTACTACAATGTTATGGACAAGTAATGAGAAAGAAATGTGAAATATTAAAAGAATCACAAGAAAATGATTTATAGGTGTATTTCATTAAAAAAATATAATTCGGGTAGTATCCCTTTAATTTGACAACTTTCCTCACAGGCTCGGATTTTACACTCACCAGATTTAAAATCAGCACAAAATTTCAGTCTAGAAACACTGTTCAAATTTTGTGGTGTATTCCATGCATGGTTCAAACAAAAAAATAATCTTGGATCCCCAGCTAGGAATAGTTTCATTCATTGTGGTACCAGTTTGAGGCTCTCCATGCTAAGGCTTTATTAACAAATCTTTTGTCTAAAAGCTCCTGCGCGCGTTAGTTAATTGATGTGCGTTAGAAGAAAAAAATCCCAAAGTTTGACCGATTTTTCAGATTTTCATTGATCACATTATTTTAAATACAAAAGGTCACTTTTACAAGGATTTCAATATTTTATATCTATATTTAAAAAAACCAAAAAACATTAAAAAAAACCAGCATTCCGTATTAGGTTTTGAAAAACTGAAGAGCTTTGAGACAAAAGATTTTTTTAAATATAGCCTAATAGCAGAACTGCGAAAGAGGTGGATGGATATAGCACCCTAGGTAGTACACCTACATCCACTGAAATCAAAATCTCTACCACACAAGAATCACTTACTTATGTCAACAGTGAATGCACATGTTGCCGCATTCCTAGCCTGGTCAGTAAACGTGTACAAGACTTGGGTTGTCCCAACTGAAAACAAATCTCCAGGTCGATGAGACTGTGTAACTGCAGGTACTGTACCAGAGTTATCCGTTGCTGTCGGTTCAGTCCATCCTACCACAAAGGAGGCTGTCCCAAATGGAATCATGGCAGATATGCCTTGCCGGGGGCAGTTAATTACTACTGGAGGGGTGGTGTCTTCTGCAGTGTCTGTAAGAGGGAACGAGAGGGATTATATATGGTTCTTGTCTCTTTACACTCAATTGTAACTCTGTGTGCATGCAGAATAATTTGGCTTTGTATACATCATGGAGATGATGCATAATGCCTTTGTTGCATATGTGCATGCCCACATTCCTCTGTTTTAACTAGCTGTATTAACACTTTTCAAGCGGCAGGCATCTGCAGACGACATTCCAAAATTTCACAAAAATTTTCAAAAATGTCAAGATAATTAAGTTTCATTTCCATATTTGGAATCACCATGAGATGTGCATTAAAATGAGTATAAGCATGCCTAGTATTGATTCAGTAATTATTGAGATAAGACTTTGAAAGGTTTCTGAAAAATCTGTTTTTATATGGTAACTAATAGCCATGTGGAAAGTGTTAAGAAGGCTTGCTTATTAAAATCACTAGGATCTAATAGACCCTACACTTGTATGGTCTAATCATTTCCAAATGGGCAAGAAATATGTAGTTTTATCTCTCCAAATGCGAAATAATCCAAGCATATGTGCATGATTTTGGCCGTTTAGACGAGCGCACACACTTCATGCATAGTACACTTGTTGCATTCATGCTTACTCACCCCCTTCTGTATCCATTCGCTGCTGTGAAGAGGCTTGCTAATTTGGAACTGACTAAACTATAGACACAATGTATTTACAAACAAACACTCACCAATCTGTACATTAAACACGCAGACAGCAGCATTGCCAGCCTCATCAATAAAGATATACCTGACCATAGTCATTCCTACAGGGAAGATCTGTCCTGGTCGATGTGATTGTGACACAGTCGGAGTAACCCCAGAATCATCTGTAGCTGTCGGTTCGGTCCATGTGACTTGCATAGATTGGGTGCCGAATGAGACTGTGAAGGTTAGTGTATCGGGACAGTTGATGACTGTTGGTGGAGTGGTGTCTTCCATGTTTGCTGCAATCAAAATAAACAGACAAACAGGAGTAAGACGTAACTCAATTTTAATGTGTGCTAAGCAGTTACACTTTGTGGAGGTTAATGATGACCCATGACGCCGGACCCGTTCCGTTTATGTTTTGTTTTTTAGGGGGGGGGGGGAGGGTCGGTATTTATCTGCTTGTGAAATGTCTTTTTCACCTATCACCGATTTCTAAAAATATGGGCTGGTCAGGCCTGGTGAACAGGGCATTTTTTGTTGCCTTACTTGTACCTCTAGGAAGCCCTGGGATTGTGAATAGGTATACCTTATTTGGGAATGCTGATCTGTAAAAAGTCGTGGGTGATCAGTGAAAGCATGTATGGTATAGCTAAATTCTAGGTTTAAAGTGATCAACAAAGAAGTCATACTTCTCTTGGGATGCAACTGTTATTGCATAACTGTAATGGACCAGATGACAGAATTGAGCACTCTTAACACTTTCCACGCGGCTACAAGTTTTACAATATACAAAACAGAATATTCAGAAACATTTCCCAAATGTCAGGGTCTATCTCAAGGATTACTGGACCGATACTTTGCATGTTGGTACTTATTTCAATGCATTTCTCATGGTGATTTCAAATATGGTAATGTAAATCAACAATTTTGACTTTTTTGAAACATTTTGTGCAATTTTGGAACGTCGTCGACAGCTGCCTGCCGCGTGGAAAGTGTTAACAAATAGCCTTGTGTTTATTTCATCTCTTGTTGGGTAATAGAATACTAAGAAGTCTTACATTGCAGATTAAGAGTACTTACATATTGTAACCATGAATGTACATGCATCCTGATTGCCTGCTGCATCAGTGAATGTGTAAGTGACTTGTGTTGTCCCAACAGGAAAGCTATCACCAGGCTGATGGGATTGGGTGACTGTAGGAATCGAACCCGAGTCATCTGTAGCAGTGGGTTCTGTCCAGGTTACGTCACGTGATGGCGTCCCAAATGGTACTTCGTAGCTGAGTGATGCGGGACAATTGCTGATCACAGGTGGGGTTGTGTCTTGTCTAGGAACTAAATAAAAGATGATCTAACTTTAATATGGACATTCCACACAGTGTGCAATATATACAATTTTATTATTGGTGCAGCAATTCCAAATATTGCGTAGCATTTCATCACATCTGTATGCGATACAATTGGGAAATTGATTAGCAATTCTTCAAAATTGTGTAGCATTTCGCTATGCGATACCAGATATATTGCACACTGATTCCACATGAAGTGCAAGCGTGACATATGAGTGAATAACCGTGAGCACAGCTTATCATCAGGCAATGCACTTTCCATCCGATTAGATAAGAGCTGAATCCTTGCATTGATACATAAATGCTGTATGTATCCCTGAAATATGCACTGACATCACATTCGAAATTCGTAAATGTATATTCTACTTTGTTTCCTTTCATGTTTATAAAGTTTTTTCAACTAGTATAGACACAGTGAACTTTTCAAAGGTCATGTTACCCTCAAACCAAATAGGACATTATAGTGTCGATCGGGACACACACAAAATTATTAATAGTTTTTTGGCTTGTGATATTTAGAGAATAAACGAACGCATTTATGTCAGACAATATAACACGGGTACCTTTATTCTCATTCTTAAACAATCATACTTTAGACATTTATCAAAGAAATAAGTACATTTTATTGTCCACATTTAACAACTTTTACCCCTGCTAGGATCGAATAGCCCACAAACATTCCATCCAATCACATGCGATGAGTAAACCATGCGTAAGCGTCGCAGCGCCGGCATCAACGCATGAAAAGTGCTAAGACACACTGCAGAAGTGCGCGTTATGGAGCAAACCACGCATTGTGAAGGTCGGGCGTACTGTTAAAACGTAAGCCCCACCTCCCCGTGTTAAGTTGTCTCATCTAGATGTCGCCTATTTCTATGAGAACCAATGAGATTGCTTAAACTTTCTTAGCTGTTTAAGAATTGCTTGTCCAGGTGGTGGAGAAAGATCGGGTTAGAGGTAATGGAGATGGGAGAAGGACAGAAAAGGAAAAAGGGAGAGGGAAGGACATATTGCCCCTATTCTGTGTCAAACCTTGAATCTCCATCTGGCCCTTCAGCATGTATAAAGTAATACTTTCTATGTATAACCTTTGGGCAGTATGCTTTAAACATGTTCAAGGGCCAAAAATACAACTGTCAAAACCAAGTAAACGTTCTTGCCCCTGAACATGTCCAACACTTCCTAAGTATAAGCATTGGGTCGTCTCAGGTTTTATTTTATACATGCTGAAGAGCTGGAAAAACATACACGGTTTTGATAGAAAAGCGACGATATGTAACAGTGTTACCTACCAACAGTAATTGTGAATGTACACACAGCCTCATTCCCAGCTTGATCAGTGAATGTATAAGTAATCAAGGTTGTACCCATACTGAACGTATCACCAGGTGTATGTGACTGTGTAAGAGTTGGTGTTACACCTGTATTATCTGTTGCAGTAGGCTCTATCCAAGTCACGCTAATAGCTGTGCTACCAAATGGTAGCATATTGGTGGTTGAGTCTGGACAGTCGGTTATTACTGGAGGCAAAGTGTCTTCTTCCGTAGCTGTAATTGTGAGAGACAAAAACAAGGCGTACATTACATAACCCTAACTCTACTACACCACACGGCAACTGTGCAGAAACAAATGTTTTTATAACCCGGCATGCAGGTTTTTGGGGTACAAAACGGACCCAGGCTATATAACATATAACGAGACGAATATACTCGCCGAGTGTCGACTGGCAGCGGTGGTGTAGTGGCTAGGATCTGGGTCGGGTGCTGGAGGTCCGTGGTTCAAATCCGGGGGGGGGGGGGGGGGGAGGTCGGGTGACCTTTCTGGTGAATTTTGGGTGTCGGAAAAGAAATCTGTTGCCGTGTGGTGATCTCGACTTAGGGTTAAAGTATGGAGGGACTAATTATTATACAATAACAAAAAACAGATTTATTATTAGTGAGAGGAACAGTGTCCAATAATAATTTGAAAGGGTCCTTCTATGCTTAAGAAGCATGGAAGAAAGAGAAAATGTTTAATTTGTAATTTGCCTCCTACATCCTCCGTGATCTAAATATAGTGACATCTTCAGTTAGCCATGGTGCTCCTCTCAAGAGGAAATTAATACCATATAACATTTGGAATTTAAATGTCATTATTATTTTTCAGAGAAATGTGTATTTTATTTTCAAAGGTATGCTACTCTCACGGCTGGTCTACTCTCACGGCTGGTAAATAAGAATTGTGTATATTGTACTCAGTCATTTGATATACTTAAAGGCAGCTATCCTTAAATCCTTTCTGAAGTGTAAATGAAATGTAAGTGCGCAACCTAAAAACCGGGATGTCATTCTAATGGGCTGCCATATGTAATAACTGTAAGTCAACAGCATTGGTGTGAAAATAATGCATCTTTTACTGGAATGCAGACTGACGTCATGTTCATACTTCACAATGGAATTCAGCATAGTACACTATACACAATGTCAGAAATATACTGGGAACTCACCAATAGTGACAGTAAAAAAGCACACAGCCTCGTTACCAGATTGATCAGAAAAGGTATACACCACCTCTGTCAGGCCAACACTGAAGTCGTCTCCAGGTTGATGAGATCGGCTCACCCGTACAGGACTACCAGAGTCATCCTCTGCTGATGGCTCTGTCCAGGTGACAGGCCTCGATTGGGTTCCAAAAGGCACGACATAAGTAGATGCGGCTGGACAGTTGGAGACTTGGGGAGGAATTTCATCTCCTCGAATGACTGCGAAGGAAAAGGAGTGATAAAAACAAACATTTTAAAACTTTTCAGGTCAAACAATTGTTAAGGTTACCATTTGTTTATTAATAAAGGATTAGCTTATGCGATATATAGAAACGACAAACTACTTATGAGTTGTGAAGCCATGTATGATACGGTGTGTGATTGAAGTAAAAATAGGTAACACTGGGAACCAACAGAATACGAAGTCATTTTCTAATTCTCCAATTCTATTAAATAACAGCTCAGGTAAAAAAGCTATACAATTGTAATTTCTGTTTTTTTACAATCTAATATATCCAAATAAACATTTTTGGATACAACGTTCATCTGATGAATGACCCCTTAATAACTCATTCACTAGATATGAGTTAGTGGAAATCTGAATATCTGAAATTGATAGATCCTATCTTTTAATAAACATAAATTGATAAACCACTTAAATTCTAATGATATTGCCTATTGCCCAATACAATTGAGTACAATTCCACTTTTTGAAACTATTAGTCTACTAGAAAGATATCTAAAATTGCTTGGTACCAAAGTGTTCTACTAAATCAAAATAAACCATATTTCTCAAATAATGTTTGATTCCCCTAAACTTACTGAATGTCAAAGTAAACATGCATGTTGCCATATTTCCCGCCTGGTCAGTGAAGATGTACACAATCTCAGTGGTACCAATAGGGAACCTGTCTCCTGACATGTGGGTCTGTGTTACAGAAACTGGCAACCCAGAGTTATCACTAACGCTGGGTTCCGCCCATGTGATCTGGAGGGATCCTGTACCAGGCGCAACGAGGTATCGAGAAGACTGAGGGCATCCTGTGACTACGGGTGGTGTGATGTCACCAGATTCAACAGCTGAGGGTGGGTAAAAATGAATTTATTCAAAAATTGATCAAAATAATGTACTTTTTAAAGACTTTTAAGAAACCAATCAGAGCAGAGAAAATAAAACATTATTGAAAGTGATGTGATATCGCCAGATGCAATGGCTGAGGGTGGGTAAAAATGAATTTATTCAAAAATTGATCAAAATAATGTACTTTTTAAAGACTTTTAAGAAACTGATCGGAGCAGAGAAAATAAAACATTATTGAAAGTAAAAGGATGCTACGTTTCATCGCAATGTCAATGTTATATAATTGAAAATCACTCAAAACATCAAATACAAATAGTCAAGTTATAGACATTTAAATTTTGGTTTTGTTAACAAATCTGCCAAATTGTGCCTCATTTACTCATGTTGAGTCACACATACATGTGGTCATATTTATTAAGTTGGGACCCTATTGCGTCACATGCATACACAGCAAGAGTTGGCAAGTACTGGGCTGGTGCGTGCCGGTGCATTTGCCAGCCCAGCACAAGCCCAGTACTGGACCAGCACATGCAGCGACATGTACTGGGCATGTAAGTGTACCCACCAGTATTGGGCAAGCCGATGTGAGGACATGGTATGGGACGTTACATGTGTACATGGACTGGACTGGAAGTGGCGTACATATCCTGGCTCAGAATTGTATGAATCATTTTGTCTCGCCGAGTGAGAATATTTCATTATTAAACTTTTTGGTCCTATATTTTTGAGTTTCGTGAATTTGAGTTTCTTAGTAGTCTGGGATCAGGGAGGTGTAATAAGTATTAACATCTCTCTGCTGGGATCCACTCGCTTGAAAAGGCTCTAGAAATAGTTGAACCTTGCATGAAATACACCCGGGGAAATACACCACAAAATTTGAACAGTGTTTCTAGACTGAAATTTTGTGCTGATTTCGAATCGGGTGAGTGTAAAATCCGAACCTGTGAGGAAAGTTGTCAAATTAAAGGGATACTACCTGAATTGTGTTTTTAATGAAATTCACCTATAAAGCATTTTCTTGTGATTCTTTTAATATTTCACATTTTCTCCTCATTACTTGTCCCAAATATGATGCTCTGTAATGTTGAGAACTGATATAAAGCAATTTCGGCTAACATTAAAGGGGTATTACCCGATTTAATGGTCCACAATCCTGAAATTTGGTCAAAAATCTAGGAATATGCCTTTAATAATTACTCTTTTCTTTGATGGAATGATACCACAAAATCAAAAACATTTTTCTGAACTGAAATTTTGTGCTGATTCCAGATCTGATAAATTTGTAAACCAAATGCGAGGGGAAAATTGTCAAATTAAAGGGATACTACCCGAATTGAGTATTTTTAATGAAATTCACCTATAAAGGATTTCTTGTGATTCTTTTAATATTTCACATTTCTTTCTCATTAATTGTCCCAAATATGATGCTCTGTAATGTTGAGAACTGATATAAAGCAATTTCGGCTCACATTAAAGGGGTATTACACGATTTAATGGTCCACAATCCTGAAATTTGGTCAAAAATCTAGGAATATGCCTTTAATAATTACTCTTTTCTTTGATGGAATGATACCACAAAATCAAAAATATTTTTCTGAACTGAAATTTTGTGCTGATTCCAGATCTGATAAGTTTGTAAACCATATGCGAGGGGAAAATTGTCAAATTAAAGGGATACTACCCGAATTGAGTATTTTTAATGAAATTCACCTAAAATTCCCAAAATGATTAGTACCCATTGGTGCCCAAAGTTCAATACATTTTTTCATCATCAAAGTCAATGAGATTAGATCCGTTGTTTTTCTATCATATTTGCTATGCTGTACCCTTTCATTAGAATTTTAGATCATGAATATCGGTCTTATTTTAATGAAGTTACACTCCATTGTGTAAGACATGATGATTTCACCTTTTTGGCAAAGTGCAAAAAAAAAAAGGGTTTTAAACAGCTATAGTTTGAAAGAAACTAATACATTCTCTTAATCTCTTGCCTGCTGATACCTTTGGTTCCTTTCATTTTAAACTGCTGCTGTATTATATTTTTGGTCAAACCATTAATACTTCTTCATTTTGATTCAATTTGAAGAGTAAAAATGGATCGTCACGCATGAGCGACCCCACACTTTGTTTCTATAATGAGCTAGTTCTGAGGCTAAACTTGAGGGACATTTAAACAGGTAAAGACGTGGTCATGGATAATTAGCAGTGGCTTAGACTTCTTTTTCATATTGGGGATGCAATTTCCTACACATTTTTGGTTAAAATTATATAGTCCCTTAGTGTTTAACCTCGCGAAAGCCATTCTCCAATGTGAAAATGAAATCTAAGCCACTGGTGATTCACCAAATACCACTTCATTTAGAAGTCCCTAAACACTTGTCAAATAAAACAATGCATGGGGTCACTCAAGTGTGACAAACTTCTTTTACCCGTTAAATTGAATTAAAGATAAGAATTATTAATGATTTGAACACCCATAACTAATAACAGTTACAACAGAAAAAAACACAAGATTATATTGAGTAGACAAGAGATTATGAGAATACACAAGTTTCTTTCAAACAAGCTGTAATATCACACACATTTTTTAGCACTTTGCCAAAAAGGTGAAATCACCATGTTAAATGAAGTGTGTCTTGAGTTTGATAAATCCGATATTCATGATCTAAAATTCTAATGAAATGGTACAGTATGATAAAAATGATGTAAAAACAACGGACCTAATCCCATCGATTTGGATGATGACAACAATTATTGAACTTTGGGCATCGATGGGTACCAATCATTTTGGGACAGCCTGTATAAAGGATTTCTTGTGATTCTTTTAATATTTCACATTTCTTTGTCATTACAAATATGATGCATTCTTTCTAGTTCTTAGACATTTTTTTTTTTTGGGGGGGGGGGGTCTAATACTAATATTTGCTATTGAATGATTACATTTATGATACGAACTTGCTTTAGAATGGTTTAAAACCTCGGTGTTATGAATTACATCTGCATTATATTTTAAATGGTGTCTGTAAATATGTTTTCCATGACGAAATATCATGATTTATGTATTTTATTCACTGCTTTTTGTGTATATTAACCATGTTAACCGTTGGGTCATCATTGCCATATTGACTAGTAACTTGCTCTGTAACATGAAAAGCTGGCTAAATATCAAGATGGTTTATTATTGTAAATACTAAATGATGATTATATGAAGTAAATAAAATCATTAAAGAAAGGGTATATATAGACAAATGTATGGGGCATCTGAATATCACAACCATGTAACCATTTAACTAGGTTCATACCGTTTTATCTAATAAACGTGCAGTCGAAAATTTCGCTTGCTTTGTACACCATTTAATTAGTATTACTGCTATTTACACGTTAACCACTAAAACTATTTAAAACATGGATTTCATGAGACATGTATCCTTTTTTACACGTTAAATAATATGGAAATGTGTTTGTAAAGAAAATACTGCCTAGTTTCCGTGTTGTCAATCAATGATTTCTGTATATTTTAACCGTTGGAACATATAGGACCAGTTGCCCCAATGATGGGGTAACTGGTCCGTGTCAAGTTAAGGATATAGTTAGCGGTAATTGGCCTTTTGTTTGGACATTTTTTAACATTGATTATTTGTTCATTGATATTGATATTGATATTTGTTGTATGTAAACAGTTATATGGGTGATATTCTCATAACAATTCCATAAATATTTACTCGAGCTTATTAAGCTTTTATATCATGAAATATGCTTAACCGGACCAGTTGCCTCTATGTAAAATTAAAGATAACTGGAATCAGGTTTATATTGTGCCAAAAGCAAGCAACAACTGATGCATGTTCTGTTCAATACCTGGGAAAACTGTTGGCAACATTTCAGCTGCTGGAATCCAGGCTTTCAAGTGCCGTGTGCACGGACATCTTCTCTCAAACTCTTAACTTGTCATAGCCTTCATACTCTTTCATTCATGACACCCTTCATTCAAGTCCTTTCAACATCCGACTGATGTATATAATAGCATGGTGGTCATGGGTTATGTGTAGGTTATTGCTTGGTTGGGGAGATGGTGGATGGTCCTGTAAAGCATGTAGCCAGCTGGGCTGGGGATACGGCCACGCCCCAACAGGTGACAACAGGCAGCTTCTGGTAGATTTAGTTCCCAAGTTTGTTGTGTAGGTTCTCCTGATGCCCATCAGACCTCCAGATATTATTATTTTCTTTAATATTTTGATGTTGTTCTCTATGTTTGGGCTTTTATCTTATTTTATATGTCACTTTCGTTGGCATTTTTAACCTCTGCCCATTTGTGTTCCTTGTTTTATGCATATTTTCTAAGTTGCAGTGAACCAATTGATTGGCCTTTCAAAGCTCTCTTTCGAGAGTTACCAGTTTGATTTTTAATCACTCACGAGGGCCGATCGCCATAGGCACTGTGTCGTCTTATTCGTGATTACTCAACCGCGTAATTGCTTGTCGCCATTTACATTTTCTGATTTCGACACTAGGTGGCAGCATCCACATAGGTCTCAGATGTGACGTCATCGCCTTCGTAATTGATATTAAAATGAACTTTGCACATCAAGAACGATACTTTGGCACTGCGTAATGTTTCTATAATTTAACCGTAATTTAAAAGCAATGACATGTTCCAAACCCGATCAAAATCGGAGTTCATTTAGGCAAGATATATCGGTTTATTTGGAAGGGTTTTTTTTCGCAAAAAGATATGTACTAAAGTAATTTTCAGGCCCAAAATACGGACTTGTACCATTAAATTACCAAACTTTTTATTTTATTTTTAGGATAACTAAATATTTAAGTTTTTAAATCTAAAAACATTTTTGATGGCAAATGAACGGAAAACAGTGTAATCAGGAGACCATTTATATATGTCGATCGTCGAATATTTGTGATATTATTTATTAATTTTATAAAATTTGTCATTTTATAAGCAGAAATGTTAAGTTGACGCATTGCGGCGCACAGTATTGATGGAATACATTGGTTTGATACTTTTATTGTAGTAAATATAGAAGAAATTCAAATAAATATATTAAAATATTTCATGGGCTGGAATTTTAGAGCGACATATTGTTGCAACAGGGCTACAGTTAAGGTATACAGTCATGGATCAAGTAATATCGATTTGTTTTGAGTACAAAGGAAAGGCATTTTGAAGTTCGTTGAAGAGGTCGGTAGCAATCGATTAATTTATAGATAAGTGTTAACAGCTAATAAAAACTATCAACTTGCAAAATAGAGGGCAGTGCGAATAAATGTCCGGTTGCAGACCTCGTGCACTCTGGTCATTAACCATGTTAACATGGTTAATGTCTGTTAGGCTATTGTTCACATTTGCGCTTTATATACAAAAAACCTAAAACTGTAATAATCAGATGTAACACTGTATCTAGCTGGTGGATTTGAAGTGCGATGAAAGCCTATCTTGACAAACACTAACAAAGAAGACTGTGAGGAACTGAGTAGTACACACGAGGAAGGTGACACGCACGTTATTTTGCACGCACATTATGCTGCAAAATATAAAAGCCAACAGGTTGTCATCCAAGCCGACGATACAGACATAGTGATTATGTTTCCAGTCACAATTATTAGATAGTGATGTCATACAGTTTCCTGATCGTTTCATCCCAATCCATGATATCACAAGTGCACTGGAATGATGAAGTTAAAATGCTACAATTTTTCCATGCGAAGTGGCTGTGATACCAATTTCTTCTTCGGTCACAGGAAAGAAAACATTGTATTCCAAATCTAAAGCTAATGACAATGCTACCAAGAGTTACAACACGGAGCATCCGTTTCAGACAACCTAGTTGAAAGTGCCCATAATCATGATAATGTTGCCCGGGAATGTTGCCAAGCAGCTGATAGTGGTTGCTTATGGCAGATCTCCTGACCAGTTTAAATCTCTCAATGAGTTAAGGGCAAGCTTGTACGTCACCTCTGTGGATCTTCGAGCTCTGCCACCAACTGAAGATGCATTCTACCAGCATTCTTCGCGCAATTTTGTAAACAAGTATCGGGTTATGGCTGATTATAAGAACAATCCACATATTCCAAATCCTCAAAAGAATGTTGATGGTGCAAGCCCAATCATGATGACTAAACCCGTAACACCATCTGAATTTGCAACATCTACTTATTGCCAAACGAGGATGCCCTTGTGTTACAACGGGAGAGTGTGCACTACTTTGCAGATGTGGAGCCAAGCCGGACAGCTGCCATTTAGCATTTCTCAATCAATCAGAAATTAAGTGAGCCAGATACCTGACCAGTTTCTTAGGAAATATTGAGTTACGTTTCATGTCCAAATAATACCCTTACCCTTAAGTAGAGAATAGAGTAAATTTCAGGATCGCGGACCATTAAATCAAGTAATGCCCCTTTAATGTGAGCCGAATTTGCTTTATATCAGTTCTCAACATTACAGAGCATTATATTTGGGACATTTAATGAGAAAGAAATGTGAAATATTAAAACAATCACAAGAAATCCTTTGTAGGTGAATTTCATTAAAAATACTCAATTCGGGTAGTATCCCTTTAATTTGACAATTTTCCCCTCGCATATGGTTTACAAACTTATCAGATCTGGAATCAGCACAAAATTTCAGTTCAGAAAAATATTTTTGATTTTGTGGTATCATTCCATCAAAGAAAAGAGTAATTATTAAAGGCATATTCCTAGATTTTTGACCAAATTTCAGGATTGTGGACCATTAAATCGGGTAATACCCCTTTAATGTGAGCCGAAATTGCTTTATATCAGTTCTCAACATTACAGAGCATCATATTTGGGACAATTAATGAGAAAGAAATGTATAGGTGAATTTCATTAAAAATACTCAATTCGGGTAGTATCCCTTTAATTTGACAATTTTCCCCTCGCATATGGTTTACAAACTTATCAGATCTGGAATTAGCCCAAAATTTCAGTTCAGAAAAAATGTTTTTGATTTTGTGGTATCATTCCATCAAAGAAAAGAGTAATTATTAAAGGCATATTCCTAGATTTTTGACCAAATTTCAGGATTGTGGACCATTAAATCGGGTAATACCCCTTTAGTGTGAGCCGAAATTGCTTTATATCAGTTCTCAACATTACAGAGCATCATATTTGGGACAATAAATGAGAAAGAAATGTGAAATATTAAAAGAATCACAAGAAATCCTTTGTAGGTGAATTTCATTAAAAATACTCAATTCGGGTAGTATCCCTTTAATTTGACAATTTTCCCCTCGCATATGGTTTACAAACTTATCAGATCTGGAATCAGCACAAAATTTCAGTTCAGAAAAATATTTTTGATTTTGTGGTATCATTCCATCAAAGAAAAGAGTAATTATTAAAGGCATATTCCTAGATTTTTGACCAAATTTCAGGATTGTGGACCATTAATATATAATAATAATAAATAAGCATTTATAATGCGCCATTTATCTAGAAACAAGTTCTAATCCAAGGCGCAATGAACAACAAGAAAAACAATACAGTACAGTGAAAATCACAGAAAAAAATATGATATGTAACAAACTTGCGCTGAACAAAATCCAAAACAAAAAAATTGTTCCATGCTAAAAATATATGACTAAAAACAAATTAAATTACAAATTGAATATTAAAAAAACAACAAAAAAAACAAACAATAACAATAGCATGGCAAACAAAATGTAATAATCAAAAACAGCTGATATTAGCAGTCATAAGCAGAATTGAATAAGAATGTTTTGAGTCCTGATTTAAACCGATGGAGAGAATTTGACTGACGAACATCTATGGGTAAAGAGTTCCAAAGTTTTGGAGCAACGGTTGAAAAAGCACGATCACCGTAAGAGGATGTTGTTCGTGGAACTGATAATAAACACTTTTCTGATGACCTTAGACTGCGAGTAGGAGTATATGGAGAGAGAAGGTCGGTTATATAAGAAGGTGCCATATTGTTTAAACCTTTCCATGTCAGAAGTAGAGTTTTATATTGGATCCGTTCTCGAACAGGCAACCAGTGAAGACTCCGCAGAGTAGGTGTGATATGATCAAATTTGCGAGTCTTTGTTAAAACGCGAGCAGCCGAGTTCTGTATACGTTGCAGTTTCTTAAGTTGTTGTTCAGTTATTCCATTAAGTAAAGCATTTCCATTGTCTAGGCGCGATGTTACAAAAGCATGCAATCATTAAATCGGGTAATACCCCTTTAATGTGAGCCGAAATTGCTTTATATCAGTTCTCAACATTACAGAGCATCATATTTGGGACAATTAATGAGAAAGAAATGTGAAATATTAAAAGAATCACAAGAAATCCTTTGTAGGTGAATTTCATTAAAAATACTCAATTCGGGTAGTATCCCTTTAATTTGACAATTTCCCCCTCACACATGGTTTACAAACTTATCAGATTTGGAATCAGCACAAAATTTCAGTTCAGAAAAATGTTTTTGATTTTGTAGTATCTTTCCATCAAAGAAAAGAATAATTATTAAAGGCATATTCCTAGATTTTTGATCAAATTTCAGGTTTGTGGACCATAAAATCGGGTAATACCCCTTTAATGTGAGCCAAATTGCTTGATATCAGTTCTCAACATCACAGAGCATCATATTTGGGACAAGTAATGAGAAAGAAATGTGAAATATTAAAAGAATCACAAGAAAATGCTTTATAGGTGAATTTCATTAAAAATACTCAATTCGGGTAGTATCCCTTTAATTTGACAATTTTCCCCTCGCATATGGTTTACAAACTTATCAGATCTGGAATCAGCACAAAATTTCAGTTCAGAAAAATGTTTTTGATTTTGTAGTATCTTTCCATCAAAGAATAGAGTAATTATTAAAGGCATATTCCTAGATTTTTGATCAAATTTCAGGATTGTGGACCATAAAATCGGGTAATACCCCTTTAATGTGAGCCAAATTGCTAGATATCAGTTCTCAACATCATAGAGCATCATATTTGGGACAAGTAATGAGAAAGAAATGTGAAATATTAAAAAAAAATCACAAGAAAATGATTTATAGGTGAATTTCATTATAAAAAAAAACATAATTCGGGTAGTATCCCTTTAATTTGACAACTTTCATAAAAAAACCATCTTCAACAATTAAAATATCCCTCCTATTACAAAATCACCCACAATATCCACGGCATGAGCTGGACACGCCAATGCGTACACATGTATCGTGTCATTTCATGCACACATTGGCTGGACACGCCAATGTCGCATTTACTGGGCTTGTCCATGTATACATCGGCTGGGAACGTTCGTGGGCAGAAGCACCAGCACAGTCCATGTCGCATGTACTGGGCTGGTACTTGCCGGAGTTTGCCGTGTACATTTGACAAAAATTACATGTGATAATGCTTTAAGCCTAATGACTCAAAAAGTATAAATCCAAAGTGTGCAAAATTATACATTGTTAGAAAGCTGAGATATCTAGGATTGTGAATATCTAGTGTTTGTTCCAGTATACAGGGTGACTTAGGAAATATATAGGGTGTAACAAAAGAAATATTACTATGAAATGTAATTTACTATATGCTTCCTAATTTAAACATAGTGCATTGAAATAAATATTGAACCCCAGATTTGAGAAGCCAAAGGCAAGGCCCTTCCGGTCATAAAAAAACTACATATTCTGTGTGGACAGTATGACAAAAATGTATAAATGTTGTTTGTTCAAAAGAAACACTTAAATGAAGTTTATGAACATACCTTTCTGGTAGAAAGGTACAATTCATTCACATTTGATTATACAGGGTGTCCAAAAATGAAGAAAACAAATTCGGCTGATTACTTACAACCTAATTTCTGTATTATGAATTGATTACAATGTTATGTCTGGCATTAATTGCACTGACATCTTGCTAACATAAATAGTTAAAACTGTTGATCTTTAGAAATCAGCATTGGATATTGAACAATTTGAAAATGATATACTAGTAGGGTGACGGCGATGAACATGTTAATCCTAAACACTAAAAGGTGATATTATTGTGCGGATTTGATGGATAAAATAAGCACTTCCTAGGTAATTAGTATCAATATAATTAGCAAAGATTATCTAAAATATTAAGGAACATTCAACATCAGGTCCAACTTCATTAAAACACTGCAGATATATCCCCCCCCCCCCCACACCCAGTTACCATTTGAAATTGGTAATAATCTGCCGTTGATACATTTTCAGATGGTATTTGTTGTATGTAATTAATTAGTAATATTAATTAATTGGGGATGTAAATAACACTAATTAAGGTTTGGTAAGTACAATAATGATACTAATCACACAAAATAATAATTCAATGAACTAATATACACAAGGTTTAATCATTTATTTTGCCCATCCCATTGGAAATACATAGCATGCATCCTCACATGCATGCATCCTCACCCGCCTCCACCCTGACTAATTGTAATTAACGAGTTATAGTAATTAATCTCAACTTGATTTATACATTTTTCTTATAGATACTATTAGAGCAATAAATTATCTTCCAAATGAGACTAAATATACTCAATTGTGATGTATGATTTGAAAAATATAAGCATTTGAATGGCAAATAAGCGAAAAAATGTGACAAATCCACCCTTTTTAGGGTCCCAACTTAAGAAATGTGACCATGTGTTAGGTCAAAAATTATGAACAATTAACACACTTATATCAATGTTGATATGATCACAAAGTCCTCTCCTTTTCTTTCAACGTCAGTGTGCCTACATGCAATTGACTTTTTCAAAACAAGCATACACATTTAACTATAACCATATGAAATCATATTAATAACATTTAGTTCAAATAAATGGAAGTTTGATCCCCATAACATGACTGGCATTGAAGTTCTCACATGGTTATGATTCTCAGCAACAATTATGGGCAATATACCGGGTGGTTCAAAAAAAAGTTGACCCAAGTTCATGGTAATTTTTCAACCACATTTAAAGTTTCAGAGAATTTCTGTTTACTTAGTCTTGATCAGCAGTAAGTTTTGAAATTATCCTGATAAAATGGTACATGTATCTTGGTTGGTTCTTCAGATATGGTTAATTACAGAAAGCATGCACAAAACTGCCTTGGCCACGGGAGCGTCCTTTAGTAGAGATGGAATGCACACAGTGGACTTACACACGATTGGTCACAAATTGTAAAAATAGGAGAAAAAGAAAAAGGAGACATCTGAAACATCTGCCTGGTGCTTAACATTACCTACCTATACGTATCTATGTTTCTTTGTTGAATGTGAATGGCACAAAAGCATAGAGATTGGGAGACTTTGTCAGGGCGGGCTTTTCAATTCTGAAACTAGAGCATGCTGTTTTGTTGAAGACAAAAACTAAATGATGCTTCCGTGGACAAGTCAGTTTTGTACATGTTTTCTGTAATGAACCATATCTAAAGAACCAAACAAGCTAAATGTGCCATCTTTTCAGGATAATTTCATAACTTACTGCTGATTTAGACAAATTAAACAATAATTCTCTGAAACTTTAAATGTGGTTGAAAAATTACTTTGAACTTGGGTCAACTTTTTTTTGAACCACCCGGTACATCTTATGCTGGTTCCCTGCATCAATCAACTTATCCATAGATGTAGGCACGCGACGATTGCCACTCAAAGCTGATTTGCTGGCATGAAAGTCATGCATATTCATGATTGACGAAATAAAAGATCCACAAATAAATTCGATCAAGCCAGCTTTACGCTTAGAATGATAACAAATTTGCTGATTGGCACAAACTACACGTGTATCTGCGCTCACCACAGTGCCGGACTTCACACGCAATGTCATAATGCGATCCCACCGCGCCGTAGCTATGGCAGCGCGACAATGCATTCAGCGTTCGATGCGGTATCTCAGCTACAGTGTGTTGATCGTTATTTACTTTATGCCATAACAGAGTGACAATGTAATGTGTTGAACTTACTGTTACAGCCGGCATATGCGAACTCTGTACATGCAGGGAACCAGCATATATACATTCTAACAAGGTTTCTGATTAGCTAATTAGATGATACAACCCTGTTTATAACCAATCATAACTCACCTACTGTGACAAGAAATGTACATACTGCTTCATTCCCAGACATATCAGTGAATGTGTAAGTGACTTGCGTTGTCCTAACAGAGAAGCTATCACCGGGCTGATGTGATTGGGTGACTGTAGTTGTTATGCCAGAGTTATCGGTAGCAGTAGGCTCTGTCCAAGTCACAACTTCTGATGTGGTTCCCTGGGCAACTCGCACAGTTATAGGATCTGGGCAGTTGCTTATCACCGGGGGTGGGTTAACATCCACTTCTGTGAATGTTATGTAAAACACAGCATGGTATTAGTATTTGAATGTAAGAGTGAAGTGTCATGCTACCTCAATAATTTCCTATAGTAAATATCAACTATATAATGGCCTATATAAGCATGATTCTAGCAGAACCTATGACTAATGAAAATCAAATAAATCCATGCAAGAATCGAGCAAAGGATACAAGGGAGTAAGTGAAATGAATAAATAATATATAAACTCGGACAAACTGTCATGAATTAAATTAACAAAGACCTTAAAATACACGGTCTCAAACCCAGTCCCTCTTCGCTATCTTGTCTAGGATTACCCACTGAATTACAGATACGAAGTACAGGGTGTCCCAAAAGTCTATGCACGTTTTTGAAGAGTCATATCTCATAAAATATATATCATATGGTATAAATTTAACCATATTTTGATAGACGAGATTTGGGAAATTATTTTGATACCAAAGATAACCCTATTGGTGAACCACCAACATTATCAAACTGGTTGAAAGTTTTTGGCCGTGTGAGACCTACCCATACTAAGTACCACACATTGTTGCTAAAAACAGGTTCGCATAAATTAACGGTATGAAAGCAACGTTGCGCATTAGTCACAGTTCACTGCTTACCTTGAAACATTAATGTTATTACCAAACTCGGTCACTCACAATATAAATAGGCGCAGTAGACAACATTGCACAACAAAAGTCTTCATTCAAGATAGTTTACAGCATAGATAATCGAATACAAATTGTATGGTTCTACGCTGAAACAAATTCAGTTCAACTTACTCAACAAAAGTTCAGAAAACATTTCAAAGTGAAACGCGCACCAGGAAGAATATCCATTCTGAAATTGGTGGATACATTTTTGAACACCCGAAATGTGCATGATTTGTCTCGATGTGGTAGAAAAAAGTCTGGTTGATCAACAAGTCACATTGATGTTATAAGACCAAAGAGATCTATTCGCCGACTTTCCGCAGAAAAAAAGATCAACTGTTTACAGAATTTTGCGTAAGGACTTGAAGAAGTTTCCATACAAGATTCAGATCAAACAAAACATTTAAACTAGATTTCACTACAGAAACGAAAATTATGTGTGATATAGTTTGTTATTATGAATGGGATCACTGTAAGGTAACATTTTAAATATTACATTTGACGGGTCACTTTCCGTGTAACCAACTCTACACGTCTTTTTGTTAATCTCAATAGGTATGGATTTATGAACTTTATTCTTCCGAAGTATAAAATTACATTTTTGTAGTAATACATATTTTTCTTCTAGGGTGGCATTACAAACAGATGTTACTCCAATGCTTGGTATCAAAATTATTTCCCACATCTCCTCTTTCTAAATATGTATTCATATTTTCAATACGACTTATATTTTGTGAAATACAAAGCTTCAAAGTCGTGCATAGACTTTAGGGACACCCTGTATAATGTATACAAAGTATTTGTTGAGAGTCTCAAGCAGCCAAAATACATGTGTATATTATTTCCTATAATAGTCTAAATATTTCATTGTGTATTCTTTAATTAAGTAAGTGTATTATTCCAAGGAGACATAGGCTGATTTTATGTGAAAATTATGAATCTCATAATCTGACAGCCTTAAAACTCATATCATAACAAAGTATTAGTTTCACAATGTTGATTGTTGTCTTCAATGTTTCGGTTTTGAGGCCCCGTCTGATTTTGAGGCGGTTGGTGAATACACAATTTTCAACTAATTCAAAGTAAGTGGATTTCAATTCTGATTGCTCCAAATTGATAAATTTATGGCTAAAGCTAAATTTGTCAAAATGTGTTTATGTTTGAGGATATTAATTCTGTTGTATTAGATGCTCAATCATTGTTAAAAAAGAGTGAAGTGTTTGTAAAGTCTTGGTACACTAACATTTGAGTTCGGGGCAACACAAGTATTTTATGTAATTGATATTGAGAGTGTAAATACATATAAAAACACCATAAATTAATAATTTGCTCCATCTACTTGAACAAAGCACTGCACAAGAATCCCAGTTTGCTGTCATGAGAGAATGGCATTACTTGTCCATCTGATAATGCAGTTAAAATCAGGTATGCTAACCAACACATAAAAAGACTGAAGATAATGTAATAAGAATATAAGTGAACAAATATTGAAGATCTATATGTGTGCATAAATCTTGCATGCATGGTTGATATCACTGGCATGAGGAAGTGAAATGGAATGTATGGTTGATATCACTGTCACGAGAAAGCGAAATAGACTTAAGCTATATACATTAACAAAAAGCTTCATGTGACAAATAACAATACTGTGCTATGGGCGTGCATGATTTGTGATGCAATGGTTAAAAATTATTTAAGAATCCATCACCATGACGATATAATTAAGTAAATAAACAACTGCATGTGATGAGAAGTTTATATTGATAAA
This sequence comes from Ophiura sarsii, assembly GCA_035610835.1. NCBI lineage: Eukaryota > Metazoa > Echinodermata > Ophiuroidea > Amphilepidida > Ophiuridae > Ophiura > Ophiura sarsii. The sequence goes on from CM069458.1 coordinate 21,515,527, forward strand.
AAGAAATGGCATAAAATAAAATAAATGTTAGCTTTTATATAGCACTTTATTAAATTAAGTATGCTCAAAGCGCTTTACATTTATTCTGCTGCTCAGATAGGATACATCAGAATCAGCTCACTTTACTTAGGTTATTGCTGCCTATCTTATACATTCTGATAATGGCACGTCTGTCCTTCAAGAACACTTAGATTGTGATTATACCCAAACCCATTTTACACCTGGGTGGAGAGAAGTAATTGCGGTAAAGTGCCTTACTCAAGAGCACAACATGTTGACCACAACGGGACTTGAACCCACAACGTTTGGTTTATGAATCCAGTGCTCTATCCGCTGCGCCACACATGCACACATTAGTAGAGAGTGTAATATCAAACAATGGTAAAACCCCAGAATTCTACCAATGTGGATGCATGAACAATGGATTTCAGACCCAATCATGATACATAAAGCCAAGATTCCAAGTGTGTGACATGTTTCAAGTACTTTGTATTATGAGGAAATGCAAAAGGTTATCAGGATACAAATTGAGTCTCAATTTATTCAGTCAAAACTTTGAAAGAACCCCCCAACAAAAAAAACCCAAACCCCAAAACATAATGTTTTATACATGCCAAGCTAAAGGGGTGTATTTTGTTATAAAGCATGCATGCTTGCCTAAGCTATCAGCAACAGGTTTGCTTGATTTATGCCAATCTTAAAAGGTAAAGCGTTTCATTATTACAATTGCTATCACCGACTATCAGAAACCGTCTCTACCTTACAAACGTTTCAATATTGATTGACCCTTACAGCTTTAAACATGCCAAGTTTTAAAGGGATGCATTTTGTTAATATACATGCTTGATAACAAATGATGCATTTTGCCTCATGCTTGGTTCAGCTATCAGTTTGCTATAATGTGATCATAGTTAGGGCTGCCAGAATTTGTCACCAAAATTAAAATCTTGTTTGTATTTCCAGATACTTCCCAGAAGTTTGAAAGGTTTGATATCATCAAAGACTATCCTACAACAACTGAGCTTGGGCATTCTCTTAAAAAATGTTAGCGATTTGCATGAGGGGAAATTGGTTACACTGGGGTCAAAGTTGAAAACAATTCCAAGAGTTGATAACATCTAGAATTGTTTGTGTTGCAGAATTTGTACCCTAGTGATATTCATGTTTTTAATTCCAGAAGTAAATCAATTTACTAACAAATAACAGCCAAATTGCTCATCCTTCTTTCAACCAATGCTCAGAATTGTTTTTAAAATAAACAGCGAATGTAACTAAATTGAGATAAATTTCATAAAATCTGGCAACCCTATCATTAATGGTATGAAATGGCAGTGATTACCAATGATAACAGTGAATGAGCATGTAGCCGAGTTGCCAGCTTGATCAGTAAAAGTGTAGGTGATTTGAGTCATGCCAACAGGGAAACTATCTCCAGACTGGTGAGTCTGAGTCATCATCGGACTCGACCCCGAGTCATCCGTTGCCGTTGGCTCCGTCCAGATCACCGTCTGCGTGGTAGTCCCCGGCGACACCACAACGGGGAGTGGATCTGGGCATCCATTGATGACAGGTGGTATCTCATCTACATCTGATGAAAGCAAGCCACCAAAAGAGTGCGTATGTGTGTGTTAGTAACTGGTTAGTCAAAATAAGTTGAGAATTTACTCACCGATTTGTTACCTAGGGGACGTACGTATGTAGGAGGTATATGTAGAAGAGCAGGAACGAATATCTCAACATCGACAACAAGGACGAGAAGAACTTTGAACAGAAGTGACGATGATCTCAGAATGCAGTAAAGTACACAAGCTAAAAAAATACTTGAACTAAAAGAATGCCTGTGTACAGGATGACATGGTTACTATAGAGATAATAACATACAGAGTACATGGTGAAACAACATTGAATATTGATAATATTGGTAGTAATTAACATACTATACAAATTGCAGCTAAGTGTTAATATTTACTCAAATCAACAATCGGCAATATTGTGTTCTCTGACACGTAAAAGAAACAGGCATACGGAATAAGCTGTGAAATGTATGCATTTGTTCCGTTAACGGGCAACAAACACGATATGGCCCAACAATCTTATTACATACACTTACAGGTTATATATTATAATAGGTTGCTGATAATATACATTACATATATTTTACAGTTAGGACTATTACAATTAAACAACATGTAATAACATATTCTTATCGTTGATACTTATTCCACAATAATACAGTACCTTTTTAAAATGTTCTTTTGTTCTATGGGCCCGATCGACCAATTTTTGTTCCAATTTGATTATTTTTTAAACAATTTAAAAAACAGAACGCCCGACTGACTGACCCTTGTTTACATGCTGAGCAGTTGATAAAAATTCATTACTTCATGAATACTCGCGATAGCTGCGTACCAAGTGCGTTCCAATAAAACCAAATCGTTAGATGAGAATGCGTACGCCGATCGCAGGTTACTTATAATCGGAATTGTCCCTCAGGGGCGCCAGAACAAAAACCTCTGATTTTAAAACAAATTCACTAAAACAGTTGTTACGCAGTCATTATTCTCTAACTAAATGTTACTCAGAGCAGCTATTGCAAATATGACCTTTTAGTTCAGCTATTTAGTGGTGTGAAAAGTGACTATCTGTAAAAGCTGCCACATGTTATACTGCAGAACAGTTTTGTTTTGTTTTTTTGTCCAACCATTTATTGAAAAAAGTAAGTGTATTGTTGTGGAATAAGGAATAAATGTGCTAACAACATTAACATATATCAAAATATCACAGCTGTACACCACACCCTTTTTTCAAAATATCCACATTCAATCTCGACTCGCACTCATCTCAAACATTTACATCCTCATATGCTCACAGTGCCTCTCTATGAAAATACTATATATAGAATATACAGATAGCTGTAATACACTCCCCATTGACAAAACTTGGAATGATCATTAAGTGTTTGTAGAGGGATACTACATTTCGAAGACTTAGTGCCACAAGGTCCATCAGTAATATAGTTGCCAGTCATGGTTGTTTACATGCTGAGCAGTTGATAAAAACGAAATGATACTCACAGCAGATATTGAAAGTATGGCCTTTTAGTTCAGATATTTAGTGGTATGAAAAGTCACTATCTGTAATAGCTGCCATATGTTATACACTTCTGGTTCTATATGATGCAGGCCTTCTACAAATGCAACCCACACCTGGCAGCTATTAGATATAGATCCTTGTAGCTCCAAACCCTTGATTATATTATTCTGGAACAGGATGTAACCTTCCTCTTTTTTTGTAAGGGAAAAGGGATGAAAGAATAGATTGATTCAAATTTGTTTTTTCTTTTTTCTCTTTCTAAATTGAAGTTCTTGTTGTGTACGCTACATGTAATTACAATTGGTGGATAATAGTCACGCAGAAATTTTGCAATAGTATATTCACAAATTTGATTCATTTTTAAGTGAACGTTACTGACAGCGAAGATCATTCCATTTTTTTTCAAGGAGTACATTAAATTGTGATCTTAATACAGGTAAGACCATGTGATGTCTGGGTCATATAACATAAGGCGAAATGTATGGTTTTGTTGCCCGTAACCTAATTTATTTCAATATAGTCAATCAGTCAGATCCCTTCCCCCCTCCAAAGGTTACTAACACCATACTTAAGCTTTATGGATTTTTTTTTTTGGGGGGGGGGGGGGGGGGGGGAGAAGTAGCAATTTTCCGCCATTTTAGGCTGGTGCCCTGACTGTGAATAATTTAGGATTTTTTTTGGGGGGGGGGGAGAATTAGCAATTTTCCGCCATTTTAGGCTGGTGCCCTGACTGTGAATAATTTAGTTATCAGATTGAAAACCAACAGTTTACAATTGTGCTGCCCCTTGGATTGCCAAAACTCTAATGAAAATCCACCTTTCCTAAACTTGGAAATTTAGGTAAAGTGTTGTTATTGTTATGAACATTTAAAAATTGAAATAAGAGAAGATCATGTATGGGCAAACAAAACCATTTCATTCTTGCCTAATACATGTAGCATATAGTGTGACAAACTGAAAAGTAAACGTGACGACTGAAAAAGAAAGAAAAACATATCAAACAAATGCAACATGTACCTGTACCACAAGAGTAAAACATGTCTAAAACAAAGGTACAGGCTTTAATCTGCTTCCAAGTGAGTTGTTTTTATGAGAAGAAAAACAAAAATTCTCAGAAAAATCCCAAATTAGCCAACTTTGAGTGGGTCAGTAGGGACATATAGACCTTTTTCAGGGGGAAATAGTGTACTTTAGATCACAGGCATGCATTAATTTAACAATAGTGTAACGCTTATCATTTAGGTAAAATAAGGCACTTTATTCTATTGAGTTTTTGACGCATGCCTAAAAGTACACTTTATAATTTTTGTCCACCTGCGAGTCAATATTTATTTTATATCATATTGAACTTTTTTTCTGAAACAAAGTTTGCACATTTATGACACAAGGAAGTAAATCAAGCAGATATATCTGATAAAGATTGGGGTGTTATTGGGAGGAACAGAGACAAAGGTGTATACAATCTTAATATTTTGTGGGAATCATAACAGCAACATTATAGTGTGGTAAAGTGTTTCATATCAGGTGAATAAAATAAAGGAATTGGGTGTATTTCAGGTCCTAAGCATGCAATAATTACATGATAGAATAATTTGCCTATAGTTTGATCAGTTCCAAACTGGCAATATACAGTCATCAAAAAAAGTAACTATACAGGTAATAAATGGGCTTTTAACTCTACCTAAAAATATTAAATTACAAAGTTGTTGAACAATTTATCTTCTTTAATATGAGATATTGCACGCTAGGATCGGTTGAATATTGAAGAAGAGACAATCCAAAATGTAAGGTGAAGTCACAACTTCATTTTTACATTTTACATTTCAACACGGGGGAGAGTATGATAGGTAGCGTGTGTGTGGCGTATTGATCCATCGGAATAATACGGCTGACTGTCCAACCTTCACATGCATCCCGCAATGGCACTTCCAATAATGTACACGAAGCTGGGTCCGTGTGTAGAAAAGAAAAATGTGAAAATGAAAATCGGACTTCACCTTACATTTTGGAGTGTCACTTCCTCAATAATCACACGATCCTAGCGTGGAATATCTCAGATTGAAGATAAATTTCTCAACAAATTTATTATTTAATATTTTTAGGTAGGATATATATTTATTACCTGTATAGTTACTTTTTGATGACTGCAGAAGGATGTGAGTGCGCATGAATACAACAAGCGCACTGTGCATTACGCATGGGGCCAAAACCATGTGTGTGTGGCCATAATCGCGAGTTTACACGCGGAGAGATTAAAAAACGAATATTTCTTGCTAATTTGGAACTGATTAAACTATAGTTGTAACTATATTATGCACTTCATTATATCAGGTAATTAATGCATGCCTAAGGTCGTAAGTACACTATTTTCCAAAAAAGAATAAACGGAAGGTTAATTTTGAAGAACAAAATAAGATACCAAATAGTTCAATTTTAAAGTGGGGGTAGTCAAATACCACAAATCATTAAGCATATGTTTACCGGTAATCGTCACCAAAAATTGGCAGGTAGCCTGGTTTCCGCTGGAGTCCCTGAAGGTGTACGTAACCTGTGTGGTTCCAATAGAGAAGGAGCTGAATGGTGCATGGGATCTATCAACGGTTGGTTGGTCACCAGTGTTGTCTGTGGCTTGAGGTTCTGTCCATGTAACACTAGCTGTTGAGGTGCCTGGTGGCAGCTGGGCGTTGATGTTTTCTGGACAGCCTGATACTACTGGTGGGATGTTATCTTGTGAGACTGTAGGCAGATAACAAAGGTCAGATATAAACTGCTCAAAAAAAGCTTGGAATACTTTTTTTCAAGCACAAGATTTTAAAATATCGCGGGATATGTTCATTAAGTGTAATATATCATTTAAAAGCTGATGTGTTTATCTTAACAATGATATCAAATTTAGTATCATTGTTAAAATGAACACATCAGCTTTACATGGATATATAACACTAAATGAACATATCTCGCAATATTTGAAAATCTTGTGTTTGAAAAAATATTCCAAACTTTTTTTGAGCAGTTTATAAGAAAAGTTTTGTTTTCCAAATAAAAAACACAGACTTACACAGACAAAAATCACATCTTCAGAACAATGGTGAGTTTCCTCACCTCTTAATGACATCATGTCTATAAGGAAATGGTCATAAACATGACTTAGGAAATAGGCCCCATCATCTCTGTTCATGATGGCTGGCCCAATCTTCCAGATCCAAATGGATTGTCTGATGTATTGTGCACCTTTGTCACACTCCTTTTCAAAATATTTAGCATCGTCCAGTCAATTTTATGGTTCTTTTGAGTTGCATGGTCCGCAATGGCAGATTTGCTTTGTTAAAAGTGTGTCCGTCTCTTTTTTACGTTCTTTGATTCACATTTCAAAATCGATTGTTTTCGAATTTTTCGAACAACTTTTGATACACCCCCTCCTCCCCCCCCCCCACCCCAAAGTTCCTGAAATTAAAAAATCCCCCAAAAACATAAAAACGCCTAACCGACTGACCCTACCTGAGAGGTCCGTTTGCCCAGGTTTTTTTTGTGGCCTTACTGGAAACAAGGCACTTACCCTGTACTGTTATGGTGAAACTGCAAGTTGCCGAGTTGCCAGCAGTATCGCTGAATATGTACTGGACATTAGTCTGTCCCAAACTGAAACTCTCTCCTGGCCGGTGAGTCTGTAGCTTGGTAACTCCTGCACCATTTAAAGCGCCATCATCCGTTGCCGTCGGTTCCGCCCAGTTTACGCTCACAAATGTATTGCCTGCTGTGGCGATGTAGGTTTGGTCTTGTGGACAATTGGAGATAACGGGTGGTGTGGTGTCAAATGCAACTTGAAAACAGGAAAAAAAGAAACGTTATATAAGTGGTGATAAATAAACAATAATGTATAGATGAGGTGACCGTTGTTTACATCAGTAGTGTTTACATATTGATTAGCACCTGGTCTAAAGACATGCTAGGGGTACTAGTCCATGACTATACTGCATACATCATACTATATGAAAGCAAAACACACATCACTGAGCGCCAATTTTAAAAGCACAAGCCCTTATGGTGCGCACCCAAACCGCCGGGCAACCAGATTTAGTGCCTGGTCGTCTCATTGTGCTTAGGAATGCATACCATGACTGCTGCACTATTACACCGTAAGCATGGTAAGTAATGATCAATCAAGTGTGAATTAAAGCACCGTTCCCTGCAGGTGCGCACGCAAACCGCCGGGCACTACGTCACCGGTCACACCATCTATACAACTCTGGAATATTGCAACAAAGTCTATTTCAAATAAAATGTGTCCAAAAGCACATTTGATTTCCAACAAGTTTCAAAACATTAAAAAAAATTAAAAACATTGTTTTGTGCAAATTTTCAACAAAATAACCTGAAATGTCCCCCAAAATTAGAACATTCAAAAAAACAAAAAACAAATTAGTATTAGAACAGGGTTTTTTGTGGCCTATGGTTTGAAATAGTCTTTACCAGTTTTTATTGAGCCGAGCAGTGATATTATAATGGACATGCCGTAACTCCAGAAAAAAGTCTGTGTTCTATGTATACATACCACGTACGGTAACAGTGAATCTGCAAAACGCACTATTGCCCGATTGATCAGTGAAGGTATACTGCACCGAAGTGTCGCCAACTGAGAATGCATCTCCGGAACGGTGAGTTTGTGTCACGGTAGGTGTAGCCCTGTCATCATCAGTTGCCTGAGGGGCAGCCCAGAAAACAAGCTGCGTTGAGCTTTGCGAAGTAACAGTGTAGGACATGTCGCTAGGGCAGCCTGTGATTACAGGTGGTGCTGTATCAACACTGCCGGCTGGAAGGAACCGCAAAGAATATTATAGTTAACATCACAAAAATACTATATCCTAAACAGACATAGAAGGAGTGATGGAAGGGTACAGTTTGGGCAAATAAACCTCCCTTTTTAGAGTGAATGCTCAGATTCGGAACTCGTGATATAGTTTAAGTGATATCTCACTCTCTGGCATTCAATATTTGTATATACTATACACACTAGTGGTTCCTGACAATCAAACTTTACTGACAAAAGCAGCATCCTTTCACACTATGTCTTAGGTTATAGAGGGGGCATGCATTCTAAAGATAACAGCATGCTTATAATAGACACATAAAATAGCAAGTGTGAATTACCTTCGATTACAATATCAAAAGAACAAAAGGCCTGGTTTCCAGATTGATCACGGAACACGTAGTTGATAGTCGTAGTACCGACACTGAAGATGTCACCTGGTTCGTGTGACCGTGTCACTGAGGGCGGTGTATTCGAGTCATCGCTTGCAGTCGGCTCCAACCAAGAGATGCTGATGGTTTGAAATGGATTTGTGACGGTATAAGTCAGAGTCGGTGGGCAGTTGTTGACTGTAGGAGGGATGTTGTCAATCCTTTGTTCTGTTTGGTATAAGTAGGGTGAAAAAAAAACATCAATGTTTTAAATCTCGCATTTACGAATAGTTTTATGATATTAGTGTATCTCTATTTCCTACTTCATTTAAAAGAAAATCTAAATTAATTGCAAACAAGAAAATTGCATAGTGATATAATTTGAGGCAATTAATCAGATAACTACATTTGATAAGACACAGGCATGATATCCAGAAATTAAAAAAAAAGAATTGTACTTGGTACTTAAATCCCCTAATCCTAGAAATACTGTGTTCTTTGCCTTGAAATGGCTACACACATATGGAATAGCTGTGAAATATATGTGTTTATTCCGTAAATGCATTCCAGGTTGAAGTGACTTGAAATTGCTCTACATAATAAAAATATGCACTCTGCAGTTGGAAAAAAACACCACACAAATCACAAAGTTTTAATGAGTTAAAAATGAGATAATTACCATTGACGAAAACCTGAAACGAACACCTATCCTGGTTGCCAGATTGGTCTCTGAATGTGTATGTCACAGTGGTAGTTCCTAATGGGAATAGCGACATGGGATTGTGGGACCTTTCGACAAACGGCGATACTCCTGAATCATCCGTAGCTGTCGGTTCCGGCCAGGTGACCTGACCTTGCGTGTTGCCGGCTGGAATCTGTACGGAGAAGTCGTCTGGACAATTTGAGATGACCGGTGGTGTCGTGTCTGGCGGTGTCATGTCGGCTGCGAGGAGGTGATGGAAGATGATGGAGTAGATGAGGAGGAGAGAAATTTGAACACATTCAATATATGGAATTATTCTTAGGGAGTTTCATTGATGAAAATCCACAGTAGATTGGCAACTTGATAACTATTATCTTAGGCGAGGAAAAAAACCACCGTTAAACAGAGGGGTGTTTTTTTCCGTCACCTTATAGCAACCAGCTACTGGCACCATGTGGTGTGAGTTTCCAGTGATTGGTACATCTGACAAAACATAATATAACATTTCTGTGGTCCATCTCAACATACGATGATAAATCTGAGATGTAGTTCATTCAAATAAAATGTCTTCTCCATTAATCTGAATAGAAAAAGGTGTCTTACTAATGTTTCTTGGAATCTTGAACATAATCGCTTGACCATTGACTAATTGTGATGTTCTTACTTTTGTTAAATGCTTATTTTCAATGGTAAAAATAAAATAACGCCGGTGAATTCCGTAATCATAACCCAAAATAGTTCAACCCATCGAGTAATTATTTTCTTTTACGAAACAAGCATATCACTTACCAATTACTGTAATAGTAAACTGACACAAAGCGGCATTTCCGGCGCTGTCGGTGAAAGTGTAGAGCACATCGGTGGCCCCGATGAAGAAGAAATGGCCAGAATTATGGCTTCTTGTGACTGCTGGTGGCAAACCAGAGTTATCAAAAGCAGATGGCTCTGACCAGGTTACGCTGAGGCCTTGTGACGCTGATCCTGACTGGATGTTGTAGCTCTCTGATGATGGACAGAATGTGACTGTTGGTGGTTCGTTGTCGAAAATAGATACTGATGGAATATAGGGGAAAGAGCGGATGGAAAGTTATAGCATGAATATATAATATTAAATCATAAGATATTTGTCCTATTCTTATAAAATCAAGACATGGTTGTAAGAATGTATTAAAGAGCTCAATTTACTAATAAAGGTGTCAACATCAATAGAGATCGAGTTTCTAAGATTTTTTTTATTTTGAAAAGTATAGATAGAATAAGAATATAAAAGTGGCAGTATTTCTGAATTCAAGAATTCAAAATTGCTCAATCTATGTAAAACATTTCATGCAAGAAATTCAGAATTCATAGGGAGATAGATATAAATTCCGCTTCCTATACATAAAATAAATGTTGGATTTTGTTTTTCTTGATTAAAAAAACCCATTTATTTTATCTTTCACATTCCAATAATATTAATAGGTAAAAAACAACTCCTTATAATTTCTAATGATTTCTACACCTTCAGTAGTAATTTGGGCTTCAGAGCCTTTCTAAGGAGGGATTGACTGTTACAGTAAGACATTTTAGATCTTGAAGGAAAAAAAAACAAACATTTTTTTCTCTCCAATTTTATCCTAATTTTGCAATAACAGGTCATACTTGCAGATACTGCCAATAGAGTAAAACTCTTGGTGCAATGCCAAACTTGAAACCTCTAAAATTCTGTGGTTGCACCACATAGATAGAGATCTTTTGTACAAATCACTGCTTAACGGCATCACATACAGATCTATTTGGAGCAGCAGTCAACATCTTCCTTCAAACTTATTAATTTTCAATCAATTTCCCCAAAAATGGTATCTCTATGAGGTAGAAAACTTGTCCGTTTTATATTGATGACATTTCTATGCTCATCTTTCAATTGACATTGATTCATACAGCATTCAACTTAATAACTCTCTACAAGATATGATTATTCCTCAAAAAGCCTGTTGGATCAAATATATCTGTTTGTGATGTGAGCAATGAATAAGTAAGATGCCATTTATAATTGTGTGCAAAAATAATTGCAAGTGCTATGTTATTGCTATTCCCCTTTGGCAATGGAAAAACATCCCTGTTGTATGGGGCAAACGAACCTCCCAGGTAGTCAGTTTTTTTCTTCTTTGTGTGTGTGGGTTTTTTTCAAAACAAATTGGACATTTTGGCAAATTTTCAACACATTTTTCTCTTTTCTTCTTCAAAATTGCACCAAAAAAATCAATATTCTTCTCAAAAATTGCAACAACAATACAAAAAAATTCAAAAATGTGCAATAATGTTACAAAAATTGTCTTTAAAAATAGAGGTCGGTCGGTCAGGCCCATACAACAGGTTTTTGTTTTTTGCGTTGCGCCTTACTGCATAGAGGTGTTGTGACACTAAGTTACCTTAACAAATTTGTAAAAAAATATCTTTTAACAAAAATCTACACATTATTGATGCTACTGTTTTCATATATAGACACATTGCATTCATTTTATGTTATACAGAGGTCCCTGTACCATGCAGTGAAAGAAATTACATTGTTAGCATCAGGAAAAGAATCGAAATCAAATGCAATTATGTTAGATTTTTGCTGAAACAATAAGAACAATCATAAAGGGTTTATATACATAGACAGAGATATCAATTCAATCATCAGTTACCCTAGCAACCATTCAATTTCAGATATACATTGGTTAGCGTTTACTACACACATTTCAATAATTAATATTAATAAATATATAATTTTGTTATTAATAATATAACTCATTATGCCATATAGCCTTTTGAAAGTAATTTCTGCAGAAAGAAAAAAGGGCAAAAGATAATACACTACAATAAGTTTCCTTTAGATATTTAAAAAATAATAAAACACTGTGATTAGCTTCAAAGAAGGAGTTACAAGAAAGATTATATTATAACAAGATAGTTTTAGCTATTTCAACCAGCTACAATAATGCAGCTCTCCCTTAACAACCAGCTTACAACGTAAATTATCGACACCAAGTTTAGTATTGTGCTATACTATATTGTATCAATATATCGGTTTTAAGCAAAGTTAGTGGCATTTAGACCACATATTATTGGCTAGTTATTTGTGCAACAGCTAATATCTTCCACCAAATTTACCGGTTACGGTGAATTGGCATCGGGCTTCATTTCTGGATCGATCCGTAAAAATGTATTGGACCTGCGTGACACCGGCTTGGAAGGAGGAACCGGGCCGGTGAGACTGAACATAGTCCGGCGTAAACCCACTGTTATCGGTGGCTGTCGGCGGTATCCATGATGCGACCTGTGAAGTTTGCCCAATAGGGATGGGCAGTGTGATCGATTCAGGACAACCAGTAATTACTGGAGGGATTAGATCCACCGTGGTCACTGTGCAAACAAACAAATATCTTGTTAATACAAATTTGGGTGACAAAATATAAATGAAAAAAACAACCAACTTTGGTTGAGTTAAAAACCATATCTCCCAGTCCACATTACTCTTTTTTTCAAACCCACATTACAACTCCCACCATCTCCCAGTCTATAATCAGATCAGGTATGTTTACAATATTATTGTGAAACAGGACTTTTTTCTCTAAGCGATAGGCTCTATTTATCATAAACGTTTTGTAAAAAAACGCGACTACATACTCTCTATGTATGTAGTCCTCTAGATTGAACACTAAATCTTCAGATCACTACACCTAAAGATTTGGATTCTAGGCCGATGGATGTATTTTTGCTACTGGATCAATACCACTTGGTAGAGTGCCCCACACATAAACAGAAAAGTCAGGGTTCAATGCTATGTAATGAAACATATTCTCCGTTCCTCGCCCACCACATAAGAAAATATCAACTATTGATGCATTAAACTTTTATTCACAAAAAGTGTCCAGTTGATTACAATTTTGGTTATTGGCATTTTGCAGCAAAATATTTAAAAGCTTGACCAGATGCATAATTAAGGTGAATGCAGTTGATGGATTTGCTAACAAATATTCTTGTTACCATCATTGTAGGGCATTCATACACTCTATGAAGTGTTGAACCAATCAGGAAGCAGGAATTACAAATACGCGGAGTGCATTGAAAGTGTCCACTGCACTCCGCGTGTGCGCCGTTCAAATCACGCAGTGCGCGTTTTGTTTTGATTCGTTGTTAAAGAATCGCGGGTTCGCCGATTTTCACTGCGGGTGTTAGCAAACTTGTTAAAGTGTTTTTAGTCGCCATTTACATAGATCAAAATTATGCTTAAATTGTGAATTTTTATTTGTATAGTGTCGTGTATGAATTAGGTCAATGCATGCGTATGTTTTGTTTCTCGAAAAATTAGAAAAATCAATGCACTTGCGCAAATGTTGATATGCTCACAATAGCACTCCCCCTTCGGGGTCGTGCCATTATTCACACATCAACATCAGCGCGCGTGCATTGATTTGTCTAATTTCTCTCGAAACAACACATACGCATTTATTGACCTATAAATAAAGTACTGCAAACCAAATGGTATACTACATTGACACATATAGATTTAATATCAAAATTGTGAGAGCTAATTTTGACAAAAGCTTGACAGTTTAAAACTTGTCCGTCGGTGAACCCGTGAAGTTTTTAACCTATATCAATTTCAAAAATTGCAATAAGTGCAAAAGGGTGTAAAAGAAACAAGAATTACCCATAATAGCAAAGGTACATATAGCTTGGTTTTGGGCCCCATCGGTGAATGTATACATAACTAAGGTGGTGCCGACATCAAATAAATCACCAGGCGAATGAGACCTAACAACATTCGGTTGGGTGTTAGAGTCGTCGCTTGCTGTAGGCTCTATCCAAGTTCCAGTCGTCGAGGGCGTTCCAAGGGGCACGGTGTAAGTTCGTGATTCTGGGCAATTTGATATGATGGGTGCATTGAAGTCCACTGGTACCACTGTGCGAGGAAAACAAAGTGACTTGTTATGAAAATGATACGGTAAAAGATTTTCGAATGAGGGCGCTTTATCTAAGACTGACAATGGCATGAACACTGGGATGAAAAAGATGGACCAAACTTGAAGATATGAATGTCTATTATAGGACAAGTACTGCGTGCTTAGAATGAAAATATTTAAAACTTTGACTGAATCCAATTCCTTTGTGTTCTTCCAGCCTATTTAGAAGATCTCTTACACAGATGCATGGGTACAGTCGTATAGTGGAACTGTAGTATTGAACAACAACATCGGCGTCGTGTAGAGTTTTTATCATCCATAGACACAGCATAAGTAAATTCTATTTACCGGTGACTGAGAAATCGCATACAGCCTCATTTCCTGCTTGGTCTGCGAATATATACGTGACCTGAGTGACTCCAACGATGAAGCTGTCCCCAGATTGATGGGTTTGCAGCTTTTCAATATTGCCATTACCGCTGTTGTCAGTGGCCGATGGCTCGGTCCATGTCACCGTTTGGGATAGTGTGCCGATAGTTGCCGAGGCGGTGAGTGGTTGAGGACAGTTGACTATCACTGGAGGTGTGGAGTCAATGCTATTCACTATACAAAGATAATACAGTTGTTTGTTATAAAAGTGTTGAATCATGCATTTTCTCCAAGGAGGGAGGCATCATTGGCCATCATGGTAATAAACGTATCATGTGGATGAAAATACTTTCAAAAAGAATGCTATGCATAAGTTTGTGTTCACAGAAAAAAATCCCCCCGTAAAATAGTGTGATCTGAAATTTACCTACCAAAAACAATTATTTTAGAAAAAATGGGCAACAATTTGCTTATTTATCGTTGTATTTTATGTTCTTTTATTGTTTATTTAGAATTTCGTAAAACTATTCATGATTTTTTAAAATTTTGGGTGCGTATGATTTCCTATTCACACTATTTTGCTTTGTCTTGAATAACTGTCCTTAATATGTGACCTATGGAGATACTTGGTGACTTTTGGATTTGGATGATGTAATCTTATGTGTGACTTCCTAATTTATACCTCGTATAATGTTACATTCTAGTTTGTACTTTTAATGACTATACTATTATATTCCCACAGATTGTTACCAAGATAATGGTTTTAATTATGGCTACATGTTGGTGTATGGTGCTCCTTTGAATGAAGGAATTAAGTAATTTCAGATACAAAATGGCTTCTTCCATCCAATTATGATCCATTTTGATGATGATAGATAGCAGGAAGGTCAGTTCCTAGTTACAAGTGGCATATGACAAATAATAGACTATTCCAAAATACAAATTATTGCATAAAAAATGTCTAAGAAGCTTTTTCTTTTAGCATATTCTAGTGTTTATATTTTTATTGTATGAATTTTAATATTTAATAAAGAAGAAGTATATGGTAACTTTAATTTCAATTACCAGTTATAGTGAATGCACAAGTTGCTTCATTCCCAGCAGAATCTGTAAATCTATAGCTCACTGGAGTCGTCCCAATGGGGAAGTTTTGACCCGGTTGATGAGACCTAACTATGGAGGGTTGACCACCAGAGTTATCAACAGCAGTTGGTTCAACCCAAGTCACAGAACGAGACGAGGTCCCAAATGGGACAGAATAACTTGCGGAGGCTGGACATCCGTTGATAATAGGTGCCACAGTGTCAAGTGCCATTACTGTAAGAGTGCAGCATGGTAAAACATGATTAAGGATAACTATAGAGATTCACCAGGATAACAAGCTGACAGGTTGGGCCTAGCCCTGTAGAGAGGTAATGCCTGACTAGATAGATTACTATAAAAAATATTGTAAAACAATAGAAAGTGTTGCATTTCCAGTGATATCAAAAGATGTTTTGACAAGGTTTTCAGGAAATTCTTTTCAAAAGATTATACAGGTGACATACAAGACCAATCGTGATCCGTCAAAAATATCCAACAATGGTATGAAATATGAATGGTGACGAGGGGGCATACCTCCATAGTCAACTGTATAATCATCTGATAAGAAAAACATCATCAACAACATTTAAAGATATAACTCAACCAAAGCTATTGAGACAACAAAACGGAAGCTGTCTGCAATAGTAGGTTTACTACCCAAAATAATTAATTCAAAATGATTCAATGTATTCCTGATGAGTGTTCTTTAAGTGATAAAATATACTTTAACAGAGTATTCGGACATGGCCTGAATTGTAATCAAGTTCATTCAACACATGTACATAGATCATGTCATAGTGAAATCAAACCAAAGTGGTTTTCAAATATTTTTCACCTATGGGTATGGCATGTCAAGTTCTCAAAAATCTGTAGAAGGACTTAACAGTATATTTTGTCACAGGAATAAAAATAACCTCTATACCACAAATGTATGAGCAACTGTCAGGAAATTATCTGAGAATGTTCAACATATCTTGAATACCCAACACACAATATAACAACATATTTCAAATTGAATATTGGTATTAGTGTTAGTACATAATTGCTTGGCTTTACCATTATGCAATGAAAAAATCTAGCTGTTCTACGGGCATACAGACCTCTCAAGTAGGGTCGTTCAGTCGGGCATTTTGTTTGCTTGTTTGTTTTTTCAAACATTTTGTATACATTTTGGAGAATTTTCAACAAAAAATCAACATTTTTGAAGAGTTTAAAACAATTCCAAAATGTTTCAAAAATACTCAAAAAAGTTTTAAAAGATTTGTAAAAAAATAATGTAAACAATTCTATGGGCCCATAGAGCAGGTAGTTTTTTGTCGCCTTATTTAGTAAATTCCAATAAGGTTTATTGCGAATAGGTAAAAATCAATTGATTATCCTTTTCTGATGCATTGTGGGAGAGAAAAGGGACCAAATTTGCCCCATTTTCTCTCCCACAATGCATCAGAAAACAATAATCAATTGATTTTTACCTATTCGCGATAAGGCTTATGTAAAAGAATATATGCAATATGCATTTAAGTACACAAAACAAAACAATAATCATGCAAGGGCAAAATTGTTAAAAGTTAGTACATTATTCTTAGCTGTTCAACAATTTACAAATTTAGCAAATACATTTTATGCACAGTGCATTGGAAAAATACAAAACACAACAAATTTAAACAAGATAATAGAAAGTATTGTTAAAGTTAGTCCTACAATATATATATCTCGGCTTTCCAATTATTGCATTATTTTCATATACAAATATCAGAAATATATCAAAGAAGGTTCACAGTATATTATATGCATGTAACAATAAAAACAAAACAATAAGTATGCAAAATATGAAAGTCAAATTGTTAACATTAGTATGATTTATTTCAGCATTTGCATTTTTAGCAACCGTATTCATGTGCTAATATCAGAAACTTGAGCAGAAAAGTTCACAGATCATCTTCATCCTAACACAAATACAAAACACAATAAAATGCAAGATATAACACAGAATTGTTAATATTAGTTAGTACACAATCTTTTGGCATTCTAAGTATTGCATAATTTAGCAACTATTTTGATGCAGTTAACAAGTACGACCAAGTTTTCCCAACATGCTAACTTTTCACTATATTTTATGCTTTTGATGAATACATCAGCTTCCTGCAGACTACCCTATATTTGCCACTGCTTGCAGAAAGACAGGTAAAATATTAGGAAAAATTGTTAGCAAAATAATGAAGACGTCAATACAAAAAGAAAGATTATGCAATTTACATGTAACTTTACATAAAATAATTGTATAGTATTAATGATGATTGTTTATAAAAAATAAAGTAGGCCCATATATTGTACCATAGTGCATTTAAGGTCTATTGTGTGCAAGGTTAGCTCATTAAATCCACACTTTCCATTTACCCCCCTGAGAACTACCGGCCGATTGGTTAAAAAGATGGATACATCATTTATTGAACCAATGAGAGACATTGTTAGAATAATTGTATCCCTGGTAAAGATGGGAGTGAAACATTTTACAAGCTGCATTTGAATTGGCTATTCATATGAGTACATCTTGTAATAAACCAATCAGAACCACTGTAAGATAGACAGGTAGACCCCAGGGGGTTAATGCTCGTTGATTCCTTTGATGCAGTTAAAGTACAACACGTTTTCCCACCATGCTAACTTTTCACTATATTTAATGCTTTTGACGAATACATCAGCTTCCTGCAGACTACCGTATATTTGCCGCTGCATGCAGAAAGACACCGGACATAGGACATCTAATACAACATGGTTATTTTGAAAAAATGAAATAAATTCCCAGCACCCCAGCAACATCCTTTTGACTATAATACACCTACTCTCAAAGACAATTGTTATATTTGATCCGTTTAATCAATGCATTATAATCAACAGACAGACTCATTGAGGGCTACTATAAAGTTGTGCGCTTATGCAAGGTGCTGATTAGTTTCATCATTAGGTTCTTCAACTATACATTGTGCTTGCATTGGTAAAATAGATTTTAGGAAGGTTACTAGAAATAATTTGTGTTTTGCAATCTACAAAAAAACTTCCTTTCTCCAATGCACATTTCTCATATGATGTAGAAAATGAATGCTTTTGAAACCAAGCCCCAGAAATTGTACATATACTGGCACATCATATAAGATACTAAAACCAAATACTATATCACTACAACTTTGCCCCAGCAACTTTGGAATAAACCTTTTCACTTTAGCACAAGTCACTGCAGATATTAGCATAATTTATTAAATATTTTGGCAGTATACTTCAACATTCACATTGAAGAAAACCATAAAACTTTATAAAGTTACACAAGTTGGGATTAGTAACATCCATTGATTTTCCAGCTTTAAGACATAGGCAGATTTGTAGAAAATGCTGTTAATACTTTGGTTTTACTAAATTTGTTACTAATTTGCCAAACCATCTCCACCCAGCGCATATTTTGCATCAAACTCCTTACAGATTGATGATGCAGAAATAATAGTTTGCCCAATAAACTTGCAGCAAATAACATACGCTTAACTACATCTGGTTAGTACATACTAGCAAAGACCAAAACATAATTTTTAATATGAAAACTCAATCTACATATTAAATTTCTTAGCTTTTTAGCTTTGCAGCTACTTATATAGTACTTCGCTTTTCCCACAATTTACTGTATAGCTATCTGCTTAATTTTAGTTTTGAGTTTTTCCTTGTTTTGCAGCTACTTGTAGATCCACATTGAATTAAAATCATACACACACAGAGGTGTACAAGTTGTGATTAGTGACATCAATTAAGTATCCAAATATTGCATATATATGGACGATTTCAAAGAATATTGCTGCATTAATACAATTTTGTTTTATACAATTGCTGTACCCATCTCCCAGCGCAAATCACTACTGCAGCCGCTTGCAGTATGATGACCTCAAAAACATCATAATTACCGGTGACCGTGAATGCACACGTCTCTTGATTTCCCGCCTGATCGCGGAAAGTATACAAAACTTGAGCGACCCCGACGGTGAAAGTACTTCCAGGAGGATGAGTAGTTGTTCTCGTCGGTGCCAATCCACTGTCATCAGTGGCTGTAGGTTCTACCCAAGTGACCAATATGGACTGTCCAATTGGTGTGGTGAAGCTAAGCGGTGATGGACAGTTACTGACCACTGGAGGAGTGGTATCAACTACATTGACTATGATAGATAAGAAATACAATCATGAAAAGTCGATGAAGATTTCAGGCTAATGTGATACCAATGTGCTACCCATGTGACACCCATTTAATACCCATGCAATTGGCATGATATAGCCATGTGACATCTATGTGCTATCCATGTAATACTGATGTTAAACCCATGTGACGCCCATTTAACACCCATGCAATTGGCACGATACAGCCATGTGACATCCATGTTGTAATACTGATGTTAAACTAATGTGACACCCATTTAACACACATGAAATCGGCATTATATAGCCATGTGACATCCATGTGCTATCCATGTATATAATACTGATGTCAAACCCATGAGGTACTCATGTGACATCCATGTAATGGTGAGATCTACAAACAGCAGCAGAAATGGTATCAACCACACTGATTTTGACATATAGAAATAGCAGTACGCAAAAGCTGATCGTCTCATTGATCACATTCATATTGTTGATGATAAAAGTCTTTTCATAAATTGAAATATAAACAAAATAAGTTTAGCTTCACGTTTTGGATTGTTTTTTCATTTGACTAAGTTACATATATTTTTCATATTTCAAAATTGGTCCGAAAAGGAATTTTAAGAAAGTCCAACATACTCAATCATTGATAATAATTCTGCAATAGGCAATTGGAAAAGCAGTTCAATTAATTAATACAATTTCAATTTCTCGATGCTACACTTGTCTTCAAAATATCTTTACACTCAAATGACAGAAGTCCAATTACCAGTTATAGTGAATGAGCATGTCGCTTGATTCCCTGCAGAATCGGTGAAAGTGTAGGACACCGGAGTTGTCCCAACAGGGAAATTTGCACCTGGTTGATGGGACCGAACTAAAGTGGGTTGACCGCCAGAGTCGTCGACAGCAGTGGGTTCGGGCCAACTCACAGAGATTGTTGACGCCCCGGATCTTACGGCATAAGTGGCTGGACTCGGACATCCGCTGATAATCGGCGCCATGGTGTCCCTCAATATGACTGTAGTTATATCAAGCAAGTAATAATGAGTTCTATATATCATTTATTAGGTTTCAAGTTTGATGGATCTAGTTTTAACGCTTGACTCTAATATTTGTAGATGATGCAAGAGGGCGTTGTGAACTCAGGCTATGATTTCATTGATAAGTCTTCACAGACATGCAAGGCTCAAGCATATGTCCCACTGACACAGCATGCTTATATTCATTCATAGAATTTTAATTAAATTGAGTGATGCCTTCTGTACAATATGGTCAATCAGATATAAAAACACCCAACCTGCTATAAACATTTTCCCACAATGTAGTGCTGAATTTGATAATAGAAATAGTATTATTCCAATGCCTCAATAATGAATGATATTGAGTGTGTAGGCCTATTTGCATGATGCAAGTAGATAATGTTAACCTAGGCCATAAAACGTAGCAGTATCATTTGCATTTCAATGGTCAGAAATGTTATATTTGGTGACAGTTGAAACAAGTTTACTAGATCTAGTTGACAATTGTCACGTCTCTTTATTATCTTTTTTGTTTTATCCCAAGTATAATGACCCAGGCTTCACTAGGAAATATTAATTCTAATTATGCCTGTAGTTACCAGTGACAGTAAAAGCACATATCGCTTGATTTCCTCTCTGATCGGTGAAAATGTACTGGACTCGCGTCGATCCTATCATGAATGAGTCTCCTGATCGATGGGATTGCAGTTTTGAAGGCGTCACGCCAGAGTTATCGGTCGCCGTGGGCTCTGCCCATGTGGCAGGGAATGAAGTAAAGCCCCCTGTCTGTACATATGTGGTTGACTGGGGACAACCAACAATTACCGGAGGGACGTTATCCACTGCTTCCACTGAACAGGAATGAAACAATTTTTGTTCATAAATGTATTCAAGAATTTACACAATTTCATTTGTATCAATTTATTCAATAATTTACAAAGTTTAATTTTCATCAATTTATTCATATAGTTTACCAAGTTTTAATAATTACTTTAATTGGGGATTAAGGGGTATTTTCTTTGTTTGAAAAGTTGCCTTAACATCATGTACGGAATAAACTGCATTGTTCTCGTTCTCCTTAAGAGACACATAAACATATATTTTCATCACTTTATTCAATAATTTATTAAATCTGAATTGTCTTTTCCCCAAATTATTCAATAATTTAAAAATCATATACAGTATTTTTTCAATAGGTATTTGTAGTGTTTCTAGAGAAATTTGACTAAAATGACTGTTACTTAGAATTAATAAAGTGCCATGTTGTACAAGATACAGTTTAAGCAATTTCACGAAATGTTGCATAGTAATATTATCATGTAAATAGACTGGTAACCTATCAAATTAAATGACTAATAAATGTAAAGGCTTAATAAAATTAATTTTTTCTATAGGTAAAAAACAACATGGTGTCTGTATCAGTTAATAGTATTCAGTAAAATGCAGTTTCCTATAGTGCGTAATCAGTTCCCTTCCAATTTGAAATAGAATTACCTATGACGGAGAAAGAACATGTTGCCAAATTTTGCGACTGGTCTGTGAAGGCATACGTGACTGGTGTAGTTCCAACAGGGAAGCTATTACCAGGTTGATGAGATCTGTTAACTGTGGGTTGACCACCAGAGTTATCTGTAGCTGTAGGTTCTATCCAAGTCACAACTCTAGATGGTGTTCCAAGGGGTACGGTTTGGGATATTGACTGAGGACACCCGCTAACAACAGGTGCTATGGTATCGATACTGATAACTGAATAAACATCAAATATGTTAGAGTATAATAAAATTGCTCATTTCTTGCTACATTTTTAGCTTCCCATTGATATACTATTTTATGCGTTTTTTCTATCACCTTTGGTATTTTTGCTGCGTATTATGCGTCGCCTACATCTAAACACCACCATAACTAGACAAACATGACAACATCTTTTCCAGGAGTGTTGTACAATAGACCATTTCAAATCCAAAACTATTCGATCGGTTCTGATGCTTCTGATTAATTGAGTGCTTTTTATACCAGTTTGATGACTCATAAGTCATCAACAGAAAAACAAACATGTTTTCGCCCTGTGTTTTTAATAACCTGTGTGTGGATTGCGCTGGTGTTGGTGAGAGATTACAAAGTTGCATTTTCAGTAACAAAAATGGTGAGATAAAAGAGATTTGGGGTAATACCTTCACATTTGGGGTATACCTTCACATTTTATATTCGGCTCGATAACATTTGAAGTTGCTGGTATCGACACCATTGTTGATAAAACAAAATAGTCTCACAACTAGATATTACTTCTCATGTGTGTACGTACATTTGTATGTAAATATAGTAAACCAATAAGCGGACAAACCAATGCTATGAATGCAATAAATCATGCTTCATTACGCAGCGTACGCACCTAGTCCACATGTCCTGTTTTTCAGAAGTTTTCAGATATCGATTTGAAATGGTCTATGGCTAAGTTCTTGCTATATCTTAATGTCCCCTAGACACAACTATTTATGATCCCTCTTCCCCTTCCTTGCGGCTGCATATTAAGCATCACTTGTGTCTATAAGCATCATTATAAATTACGACAGAATTTTAAGAAAAACTAAGAAACAAGATTTTACAAATGTTATGATGTCAGCAACTTAACCTGGGGGTTGAGGTAAATCAATGATTGTGCCTAACAATTAGAAGTGTTCCTGTGAATCCACGCTCAACTGCACTACCAAAGGATATTCTTTGCGTTAAAGTTTTCCTCTTTATGGAAAGTAACATTACACAACCCTGGTTGGAATACATTCACAACATTCTGTTTTTCCCTGAAAAAGATCACAAATGGGTTCCATTTTCGAAGGGAAATCCAATTGTTTCAATGGGTTTTGAAATGTTTATCAAACCATATCAGATTAAACACAAAATTATGTTATTGGGTTCTATTTGTTTATAAAATTACATCAGTATTATTTGGCGAACAAAAGCATTGAAGTGGATGAGGAATTCATGTAAACATTTTTGAGTACCTGCCAACCCTAAGATATAGGCCTGATGGACCTATGGCATATATCCCCCTGGCCCCTTTAAAGACACACGTGGACACACCCTTCATCAGCTCACGTGTGCATGTTTGAAAACTCACAAAATTCCAGGAACATATCGTAATGGTAGGTCTACCTTACATATTGCGTACTACGATTGTACGTTTGACCATTTGAGAGGTCGGTTGACCTCGCATATTTTTATGCAAGGTCAACCAACGGTGACATGCATCGATTATGCTAAAATAAATTCAGTACCTCCATACTCTATAGATATAATAATGCAAAATTAATGTGAGTTCACTTGGACCTAAGCTATGTATAACTAGGCAAAATAAATTATAT
This sequence comes from Ophiura sarsii, assembly GCA_035610835.1. Classification (NCBI taxonomy): domain Eukaryota; kingdom Metazoa; phylum Echinodermata; class Ophiuroidea; order Amphilepidida; family Ophiuridae; genus Ophiura; species Ophiura sarsii. The sequence goes on from CM069458.1 coordinate 21,539,438, forward strand.
GCAAAGTTTTAGTATCGCTTTTAATCAAAAATTATAAGCCAACATAAAAATAATAAAAATAAGATGTGTAAAATGCAAAAAATGGTTTGAGCACCCTCAGCCCTTGGCTATATATACTGTAACTATCAAGGCAAAATATTACAATGTTAGTACGGCTTCCTACTATTGTTGCCCTAAATAATATAATTTGAGTACTTCTTGCGACTATGGGAAATAATTACGCATTCAAGATAAAATATCACATTGTTAGTAAAGCTTAATTACTAGCGTAATTTAAAATCAAGGTAATTTTATCAAAACAGTTAATACCCAATCGCATATTCAGTACCCAGCAACCCTCTATATTTTTATAAAATATTTGTATTGAATGGTAGCTTGCAACATTTTGAGCTTGTAACACTTTGTACTTTATGCATCATTTTTTGTAGAGACACCAACTACAGCAAATAATATTCCCATTAATGGCAGCTGTTTGCTTTTTGATGTTATATATACACCCTGTTCAAGCTTATTAACTAAAGTGAAGGTTTGTCATATCAACTCATTAGTCACAAACGTTTGAAACAAAATGTGTATTTTTCCTTATTCACAATGCTGACATTTTCAATTATGTTTCAAAAGAAACAACCCTAGGGCCTCTTTATACTCCCAAGCCCGGGGGGGGGGGGGGGGGAGGGGTGGGGGGTACTTGCCTTAGACGGTATACGGCAAAAAATCCCTAAACATGGGGTATGATTTTGTGCTGGAAATCCCTAATAATGGGGTCACTTTTTACAAATGGGTCAATTTTCGCGAAATTTTGGTCTATTTCCACAAAAATTTGCAAAAATTAGGTATATTTTCTCGATAATGTGCGAAAATTGGGTCTAAATCCGAGTACCTCCCCGGGCTCCCAAGTTTTTGTTGATATAGAGGTACAAAGGACATTTTTCACAGTGGAAAGAAATTGCTCTAAATTGTTATTTATATCAAGTAGTTTCATCTTTTTTTGGAGCGTCATATTAAATAAAAATTAAAGAAATCAGCTCAACTCATCTACAATTTGTGCTCTATTATAGAGGCGGGATCTTCTCCAAATTTGTGACGTATACGCCGCTAGCTCAAAAAGGTTTATGGAGCTCCCTAGCTAAGCTCAGCTTACCTATCTGATCACACATCACTTCATGTATCTCCCAAGTGTACTTGCAAAAATTTGCTACGTCTGAAAGTGAGCTCATCAATTGCTTCTTATTTTCGTTTCTCGATTGATAATACAACTCAAACATGGTGGATAACATGTAAATTGATTCTTATTCCATTTTGAAAAATGTCCTTTACCACAATATTGTCCCCTTTGCGAGTTTTTACTATTTTGTTTTTAATACTAAAAAAAGCCTCCCAAATCGAAAATAATGCAGGGAAAATTTGCCTTAGCTTGAACAGGGTGTCTTAACATATAGTTACCGGTGATGACAAATGAACACATCGCTTCATTCCCTGCCTGGTCACGGAATATATACGAGACCCGTGTGTTACCAACAGGGAACAAGTCTCCTGGGTTATGGGATCGGATACTCGTCGGTATAATGCCACTATCATCGGTGGCTGTAGGCTCTACCCAAGTGATGGACATGGAAGGCGTCCCAAACGGTGCCGTGTAAGTGGCTGATTGAGGACAGCCACTGATCACGGGAGGAATGGTATCAACTATATTCACTATATGTATAAAACAATAATACACAGATTTAGATGAATGCTTGTGGTTATATATCTTCGCTAACTATTAACATTATTGAGAAAATGGTCCCACAGGATAGGACTATTAAGTTAAAATTTTAATTATATCCAATTTTGACAAACGTTATGATAACATGCATTTCAAAGATAATTGAGTAGTATTTTGTACAATAGTAAGGTAATATTTGTTGAAAAGCATTCACATATTCACATTCTATAATGTCAACCTTTCTGAGAGAATCTTAGTCCATAGCTAGTATAGGTCATGATACCAATTTTCCTTCAGTACAAATTACCTATACACTAGGATTTTGAGGGTCTGCAGAGTATCAACGGAGAATAACGTCACATGGTTGGGATGCAATCCAAAGTCGTGTGATACGTTCCCGCTTTTCTTGATAAATAAGATAACGTTCCACAGCCAATTCAATACATTTAACAGAATAAACTCAAATTACCAGTTATAGTGAATGAACACGGCGCTTGATTTCCGGCAGAATCGGAAAAGATGTAGATGACCATGGTCGTCCCCACAGAAAAACGTTCCCCCGGGCGATGAGACTGAACCCTGGAGGGTTGCTGACCCGTGTTATCTGTGGCGGTAGGTTCAATCCACATCACGGAGACTGAAAATCCTCCGGATGAGACGGAATAGATTGATGGGGCTGGACATCCGTTGACCACAGGCGGGATAGTATCCACTTGTACACTAACTGTAAAAGGTAAGTGTATTTAATTAATAATGTTTCCTTTTGGGGCGTAATTAATGGACCGTTATGCCGCAAGAATTTATAAAACTTGCTTCAATCAAAATCACTGCAGACTCCCTACCTAAAACACAAGGAGTAAAGCAATGTTATTAATAGACAAATTAAAATTTGTAAGCATTCCTAAATGTATCAAAACTGCTGTCTCATCACTACTGTTGACTATGCTGAGTACCTAAATAGTATGACAGTTAATACAAAACCAGCTATGAACACTATATATGCCAGTTTATTGATGTCAGTGTGAATAACAATGTGTCTGAAAAGGAAGCAGGAATAAACTCTACCTCATCACCAATACCATAATATTCAGAAAGATTTGATATTCTACTCAACGTTTACATACAAAATTCAAGTTTCAAATACTGGTATGGCAAAAATGCTTTTTTCAAGTTCATTGAGGTTAAAATGGTTTGGTCCATGAAAGCCTTACTTGAAGAAGATTATTCTAATCAGTACAAAATGTTTACATCCCCACTCATTGTCGATATCTATACAATTGCAAGCAAATTCAACCTAAACATTTTTAAGACCAAAGGATCATTGTGCACTATGATCGTGGCAAATCAAAAGACATCCCATGTGAACAAGTATTAATGGATCATTTTTCAATAAAAGCTTGCTGGCAAAGAAGTTGAGGAGAGATGACACAACATAAATGGTAGTGGTAGTATGGCTACAGCCTTCGGCTACAAAAGTGAAAGTTGAATGGACTGTGAGATTACTTGAAGTAAAGCAACTTCCATCCAGCAACTTATTCTCTTAGTAGTCAGGTCAGAAAACCTTTTAAAAATCTTAATGGATTTCATCAGCTGTACTGAAAATTGATTCAGTTTATTCATACATAGTCTACATATGCATACATATTTGAATTTAGTGCACACACATTTGGCAGATATAGCAATGGTTTAAAATTACAGCTTTTATGCATTAACTTTTTTCCTTCAAAACCCAAACTAGCCAAAAACAGATAATAAATAATGAAAATTAAAGGCATAGCATAAATACAAATTGTGGAAATTTATGGGGTGGGGACAGCATTATTTCTAACTGTCAAATTATCTTCTGTTTTTCACTTATATCAAATTTTGCATTCAGATACCCAACACCGAAACGGTTTACAAGTTGTTAAGGCACGTCACATATGTTACTATCGACGTGTCTGATTTTACATGTTAATCTACGCAGTACAGCCAAAATGAAGACTTACAAACAAGATAAGAGATCTCATTTGCAGTAGCACTGCTAGTGTTTCTTATTTTGCATATTTTGCATTTTGCATATTTTGGAGGAGAGACCAACCAGTTGAGAAAGAAAATTCAAAGCATTCAAAGCCAATGCACATACTTCAGATTTTGCTTGAAGAAACCCTTTCAGCAAAGGAAAGATGTAGGAAAGAAGTTCATCAGGCACCTTTGCAAATACAGCAACTTCCCGCTTTTATATTGTAGCGCAGAGAAACCAGATGTAGAAAATACAGATTTGAAGTAGAAATAAAACTGCTTGTTTGTTTGCTTGCTGGGGTGTTTTTGCATGTTTGTTTGTTTGTTGTTTATTTGATTAAGCATTCATTCCAATGTAAACTCACTCCATTCCTGTTGAATCAAAGCTGAAACCTATTCTGAAAAAGCAGCAAGAGAGTCAAGATTTTGTAAAGCATTTTAAAAGCAATCTTGTTAGAAGAAAATAAAAGAACTAAGAACCAATTGAAGATAATAGAACAGAGGAAAGAAACCAGACCCCAAACGAATTCATAACAATTTAGCATCAGCAATGAGGTATCATTGCGCAAATACCCACAATTCTGCAAAAAGAGAGTTTTGAAGCATAATTTATTGCACAATGTTGAACACTAGAATAGAGGGTGCTATATTCCTTAACTTCAGCCGCACCCATAATAAAATAAAATATATATATAAGCAAAATTCATTTTTAAGAAGATACTGTTGCTTAGCGATTTGAAGACACCACATCCAAGAGAGCTGATTAATCTCAATTGCAGCTGCATACATGAAAATTGCATTTAGCAAAATTCATTTTTAAAGAAGATATTGTTGCATAACAATTTGAAGATGCCGCATCCAAAAGTATAGTCTTAAGTGCATCTGCATGCACAAAATAACGCTGAACATATTTACCATTAATGGTGAATGAACAACTTGCTTCATTTCCTGCCTGGTCACGGAATATATATGAGACTTGAGTCACACCCACAGGGAAACTACTTCCAGGAGTGTGAGTTCCCATACGAGAAGGTATTATACCACTGTCATCTGTGGCTGTAGGTTCTATCCAAGTTGCAACTTGAAATGATGTCCCAAAGGGTGTGGTGTAAGAGGTTGATTGGGGACAACCAATGACCACAGGAGGGATAGTATCAACTATATTCACTATGTACAAAAGTAAGAATAATCAGAAAGGGTATTACGCTCTGTAAATAAGAACAGACACTACACATCATGCAGCACACAATGACTGCAGTTGTATTCAAACATTTGAATTAAATTACTTGAGTGGTTTTAAAGATAGAGGCAAAAATTCACTTCAAAATTTACCACTACCATAGTACATAAACTTTTAAATTTGTGAACCCGATACAAAATGTGGGGGAAATTCACTCCTTTTTATTGTAGCATGTTAAAAATTATCTCCTGGGAACCACTGCCAAAACTTTAAAAAGTTTGAAGGATTAATAAAAAAACCGAGAGCCTTTTGTGGTGCTTAAATCTAAAAAAGACGAAATTATAATCAAAAGAGCGTAAATATTTGACACCTAACCAACCCATGACAAATAGAAGCAAAAGATAAATTCCAATTACCCGTTATGGTGAAGGAGCATGTTGCTTGATTCCTTGCAGAATCTGTAAAAATGTAGGTCACCTGAGTCGGCCCAATGGGAAAGTTTTGACCCGGTTGATGAGACTTAAGTACGGAGGGTTGACCACCAGCGTTATCAAAAGCAGTGGGTTCAACCCAAGTCACAGAACGAGATGAGGTTCCAAATGGGACAGAATAACTAGCCGAGTCTGGACATCCATTGATTACAGGTGCGATGTCATCCACTGCCAAAACTGAAAGAGTTTGGTAAAGCGAGTATAATCGTTCAGGCATATTTCAAATCATTTCAAAACCGGTATTCAGTTTTAAATAAGCACCCTATAACGACAACAGAACTTGTAATTACCAGTGATCGTGAAAGTACAAGTTTCCCGATTTCCTGCTTGATCAGAACATATGTAGCTGACTTGAGTTGTTCCTACAACAAACTCATCACCTGATCGGTGAGTTCTTATAACAGTTGGTGGAACACCGCTGTTATCAAGACAAACTGGCTCTATCCATGATACTCTACGGGATGTTGTACCAAATGGTACAGTGTTTGTGATTGGTTGAGGGCAGCCACTGAAAACAGGTGAGATGGAATCAACTGCAATCACTAGACAAGAACAAAACAGATTTATTGTTTATTAACTTCAAAATATTATAGAACACTTTTTCCAGTTCAATTATTATGAACTCTCTCACTTTTCAAATTTATTTACCAACAAAAATGAAAATCACACACTTATGAAAGAATTGTCATCACAAATTAAATTTAAGTTACCTATGACTGAGAATGAACACATTGCAGAATTTTGAGACTGGTCTGTAAAGGTGTATGTGACCTGTGTAGTTCCAACAGGGAAGCTATTACCAGGTTGATGAGATCTGATAACTATGGGTTGACCACCAGAGTTATCTGTAGCTGTTGGTTCTATCCAAGTCACAACTCTAGATGATGTTCCAAACTCTACAGTGTATGTGGATGACTGTGGACAACCATTTATCGCTGGTGCGATGGTATCGACAGCAATAACTATAATAGTGCACATAAATAATAACAATCAATTAGATTATAATCACACATTTGCCATTTTATTGCAGTTTCCCTTTTGTTTCCATTATCCTTATGCAGCCGCCGAAGTAATACTAGCAAAATACGAGCAAGATATTATCTTATGCAGTTCATTTGACAAGCTTGTTTAAGTTATTTGCTTTTTATTTGCATATAACCAATCTGGCAAGACCATGAAGAGAAGAGCATATGCCATCACAGAAACTGTTAATATTTTTTTCTCTTGCAGACAATTTCACCAGGTTAGACGGGCCATTTGCGTCCAGTCTGAAAGACAAATAGGACATGAAAATGGCAAAGAATTCTGCTGCCAATAAAACCTGCCAAGAGATAATATTTTTATTGACAATACAAATTTAGCAATGTGTACAAGACCTTGTACTAAATATGATGCTTGAAGTCAAAGAGATAAGAAATATCTGAAGATATGCAGAAATTGGTTTTTATCCTTCATGTTTCAAGCTTTCCATTTCATTCACCAATTGCAGCTGCTTTCAAGTTGCTCCTATGGCACTAGGAACCACAAGCTTCAAATCAAATACATTTTCTGCCTGTTCCAACACGAACAAGCTAAAACAAATAGTTTTGAAGAGAAAGAAAGACCCCTATTTTGCCTTTGCAGAGTGCAAGAAAGAACTATTGACCATAATATGTTTCTGCAACATTTTTGATGCTTTTTCGGGCATCTGAATTGAAAAAGCTATTCAAATTGCTAATGCTTTGAAGGAAAAGAATAGAAAAGTAACTGCTGCTTAGAACAAGAATGTGAAGCACATAATACATTTTTGCAATTTTCCAGATGCTTCCAGCCAACCAATGAAATAACCATTAGAGTTTCGTGTGTTTCCACTTCACGCAAACCACAGTATCCACTTATAGCAACTGCAAACATGATGCTCCAAAATATGGTGCTAGAAGTCATGCTTCTTAAGAATGCAAGAAAAAGGTGCATAGAATTTATTTTGCTGTGCTCTTAATGCTTTTTCTGCAATTATAAAAGAGCTTTTAATTTGTTCTTTTACAGAACAAATTCCTACTGTCTGGTTTGCTTTAAAACAAGCAAAAGTAAGAAAGAAGGAAAGAAAAACTGAAAGATGGAGACAAAAGAAGAGAGAGTAAAATATATTATTTTGCCCCTTTTGTTGATACTTCTGATATTAATATCTTAAAAGCTGTTATTATTTTCACACTCGTCTTTAAGGGCTTAGGATTATTTGATGAGGAAAATATGTCCAGCTACCATTTTGTTGCAACCACAGATGCATTTTGTTGCATAAAACTCTTTTAGTGCAACAGTGTGCAGAATAATGCAGATAATATTTACCAGTTATAAAAATCATATTTTGGCAAAATTCATTCGTAAGAATATATTGCTGCATAGCGATTTTTAAGACACTGCATCCAAGAGTACTGCGTAATCTCAATAGCAGCTGATGCACAAAATAACGCTGACCATATTTACCAGTAATGGCGAATGAACATCTTGCTTCATTTCCTGCTTGGTCACGGAATATATATGAGACTTGAGAGACACCCACAGGGAAGCTACTTCCAGGAGGGTGAGTTCCAAAACGATTAGGTATTATACCACTGTCATCTGTGGCTGTAGGTTCTATCCAAGTCACAACTTGAGATGGTGTCCCAAAGGGTGTGGTGTAAGAGGTTGATTGGGGACAACCAATGACCACAGGAGGGATGGTATCAACTACATTCACTATACAAAATATCAAAATTAATAAGAGTCATAAGTTTGCAAATACGCAATTGCATCAGTATAACACATAATGCATGGATAAAATAGAAACCTACGCATTGAATTAAAAAAATCATTTAAAGAAGTATAGCCTCATTCATCAAAAAATAAATCAATTTAAAGATCCCACTTTTCCCTAAAGATTATCATAAATAAAAAGTAGCAGAAGATAAATTCCAATTACCAGTTATAGTGAATGAGCATGTTGCTTGATTCCTTGCAGTATCTGTGAAAGTGTAGGTCACTTGAGTCATCCCAACAGGGAAGGTTTGACCTGGTTGATGAGACCTAACTATGGAGGGTTGACCACCAGAGTTATCAAAAGCAGTGGGTTCAACCCAAGTCACAGAACGAGATGATGTTCCAAATGGGACAGAATAACTAGCCGAGTCTGGACATCCATTGATTACAGGTGCGATGGTATCAACTGCCAAAACTGAAAGAGTTTGGTAAAGTGAGTTAAATCATTCACGCATAATTCAAATCATTTCAAAACATGCGTTTCCTACAAGTTTTAAATAAACACCCCATAACAACAACAAAACTTGTAATTACCAGTGATCGTGAAAGAGCAAGTTTCCCGATTTCCTGCTTGATCGGAACATATGTAGCTGACTTGAGTTGTTCCTACAACAAACTCATCACCTGATCGGTGAGTTCTTATAACAGTTGTTGGAACACTGCTGTTATCAACACAAACTGGCTCTATCCATGATACTCTACTGGATATTGTACCAAATGGTACAGTGTTTGTGATTGGTTGAGGACAGCCACTGAAAACAGGTGGGATGGAATCAACTGCAATCACTGGACACAAACAAAATAGATTTATTGTTTGTTAATTTCAAAATATTGTCAAAATATTAATTTCCAATTTTTATGAAGTATGTTACATATCACAATTTATTTACCAACAAATAAAACCAGAGAGTCCCACATTTCAAACAATTGTCATCACAAACAAAAATTCAGAATTACCTATGACTGAGAATGAACACATTGCAGAATTTTGTGACTGGTCTGTAAAGGTATATGTGACCTGTGTAGTTCCAACAGGGAATCTATTACCAGATTGATGAGTTCTGATAACTATGGGTTGACCACCAGAGTTATCTGTAGCTGTAGGTTCTATCCAAGTCACAACTCTAGATGATGTTCCAAACTCTACAGTGTATGTTGTTGACTGTGGACAACCATTTATCACTGGTGCAATGGTATCAACTGCAACAACTATAAAGGCACATAAATAATATAAATCAATTATATTTGAATTACACATTTGCCATTTGCTTGCAGTTTCCCTTTTTTTTTCCATTATCCTTATGCAGCCGCCGTAGTAATATCAGCAGAATATGAGCAAGATATTATCTTATGCAGTTTATTTGACAAGCTTGTTTTAAGTTATTTGTTTTTTAATTTGCACATAACCAATCTGGCAAAACCATGAAGAGCATATGCTGTCATAGAAACATTTAATACTTTTTTCTCTTGCAGACAATTTCACCAGGTTTGACAGGCCATTTGCATCCAGTCTGAAAGACAAATAGAAAATAAACAGGGCAAAGAATTCTGCTACCAATAAAATCTGCAAAAAAATAATGTTTTATTGACAATACAGAAGTAGCAAAGTGTAGATGACCTTGTACTAGATATGATGCTTTGAAGTCAAAGAGATAAGAATAACTGAAGAAATGCAGAAATTGGTTTGGTTTATCATGCTTAAAGCTTTCCATTTCATCCACCAATTGCAGCTGCATTCACGTCGCTCCTATACATGGCACTAGGAACCACAAGCTTCAAGTCATATACATTTTCCGCCTGTTCCAACAAGAACAAGGTAACACAAATAGTTTTGAAGTGAAAGAAATACCCCTTATTTTGCCTTTGCAGAGTGCAAGAAAGAACCATGACCATAATATGTTTCTGCAACGTTCCTGATGCTTTTCAGGCATTCAAATTGTTGATGCTTTGAAGAAAAAACAACAACAAAAAACTGCTGCTTAGAACAAGAATGTGAAGCACATAATAAATATTTGTAATTTTCCAGATGCTTTCAGCCAACCAATGAAATAACTATCACAGTTTTTGTATGTTCCCACTTCACGCAAACCACAGTATCCACTTATAGCAACGGCAAACATGATGCTCCAAAATATGGTGCTAGAAGTCATGCTTCGTAAGAATGCAAGAAAAAGGTGCATACAATTTATTTTGCTGTGCTCTCAATACTTTTTCCGGCATTATAAAAGGGCTTTTAATTTGTTCTTTTACAGAACAAATTCCTAATGTCTGGTTTAAACAAGCAAAAGAAAGGAGGAAAGAAAAACTGAAAGATGGAGAGAAAAGAAAAGAGAGAATAAAATATTTTATCTTGCCCCTTTTGTTGATACTTCTGATATTAATATCTTAAAAGCTGTTATTATTTTCACACACGTCTTTAAGGGCTTAGGATTATTTGATGAGGAAAATATGTCCAGCTACCAATTTGTTGCAACCAAAGATGCATTTTGTTACGAAAACTGTTTTAGTACAACTGTGTTCAGAATAACACAGATAATATTTACCAGTTATAAAAATCATATCATGGCAAAATTCATTCGTAAGAATATATTGCTGCATAGCGATTTTGAAGACACTGCATCCCAAAGAGTACTGCGTAGACTCAATTGCAGCTGCATGCACAAAATAACGCTGACCATATTTACCAGTAATGGTGAATGAACATCTTGCAACATTTCCTGCCTGGTCACGGAATATATATGAGACTTGAGAGACACCCACAGGGAAACTACTTCCAGGAGTGTGAGTTCCCATACGAGAAGGTATGATACCACTGTCATCTGTGGCTGTAGGTTCTATCCAAGTCACAACTTGAGATGGTGTCCCAAAAGGTGTGGTGTAAGAGGTTGATTGGGGACAACCAATGACCACAGGAGGGATGGTATCAACTACGTTCACTATACAAAATATCAAAATTAATAAGAGTCATCAACTTTGCAAATACACACAGTTGCATCAGTATAATACATAATGCATGGATGAAATATAAACCTAGGCATTGAATTAAAAAAAGATTAAAAAAAAGTATAGCCTCATTCATCAAAAAAAAAGGAAAAAATAAAGATCACACTGTTCCCTTAACCCTAACTCTACCCCCACTTTTTCTGAATTTTTTCTTGAACATGGAAAATCGACCAAAATATCCCCCGATCACCCCAGGATTTGATCCAGGGACCTCTAGCACCAGAGGCGAACAATTCCCCACTACACCACGGTTGTCAAGGCTAGTTTGCGCAGTATATTGCGCAAACTCTATGGGCTGGGTCAATTTTTTCATCAAAAAACGTCCACGCCTGGAGGTACCAACGTGCCCAGTCATGGTATTTTGGGGTATATGGTAGGGCTAGGGTTATGATTATCATAAATAAAGAGTAGCAGAAGATAAATTCCAATTACCAGTTATAGTGAATGAGCATGTTGCTTGATTCCTTGCAGAATCTGTGAAAGTGTAGGTCACTTGAGTCATCCCAACAGGAAAGTTTTGACCTGGTTGATGAGACCTAACTATGGAGGGTTGACCACCAGAGTTATCAACAGCAGTTGGTTCAACCCAAGTCACAGAACGAGATGAGGTTCCAAATGGAACAGAATAGCTTGAAGAGGCTGGACATCTATTGATTACAGGTGCGATGGTATCAACTGCCAAAACTGAAAGAGTTCAGTAAAGTGAGTTAAATCATTCATGCATAATTCAAACCATTTCAAAACATGCGTTTTCTACAAGTTTTAAATAAACACCCTATAACAACAACAAAACTTGTAATTACCAGTGATCGTGAAAGAACAAATTTCCCGATTTCCTGCTTGATCAGAACATATGTAGCTGACTTGAGTTGTTCCTACAACAAACTCATCGCCCGATCGGTGAGTTCTTATAACATTTGGTGGAACACCGCTGTTATCAACACAAACTGGCTCTATCCATGATACTCTACTGGATATTGTACCAAATGGTACAGTGTTTGTGATTGGTTGAGGACAGCCACTGAAAACAGGTGAGATGGAATCAACTGCAACCACTGGACACAAACAAAATAGATTATTGTTTGTTAACTTCAAAATATTGTCGAAATATTAATTTCCAATTTGTATGAAATATGTAACATATCAGAATTTATTTACCAACAAATAAAACCAGAGAGTCCCACATTTCTAACAATTGTCATCACAAACGAAAATTCAAGTTACCTATGACTGAGAATGAGCACATTGCAGAATTTTGAGACTGGTCTGTGAAGGTATATGTGACCTGTGTAGTTCCAACAGGGAAGCTATTACCAGGTTGATGAGATCTGATAACTATGGGTTGACCACCAGAGTTATCTGTAGCTGTAGGTTCTATCCAAGTCACAACTCTAGATGATGTTCCCAACTCTACAGTGTATGTGGATGACTGTGGACAACCATTTATCACTGGTGCAATGGTATCAACTGCAACAACTAGAAATGCATATACATAATATAAAAATCAATGAAATTTTCATTATATATTTGCTAGTTTTTTCTTTGCAGTTTCCCTTTTGCCCCCATTATCTTTAGGCAGCAACAGGAGCAATACCAGCACAATATCAGCCCAATAATTGCACTCCTGCATCAAACCTGCTGTTGCTCTTTACTTTGCATATTTCCAATTTAGCAGAAACCATGAAGAGAAGAGATCAAAGGCTGGCAAAGAAACTTTGTAACAAAATTCTGTCATAGAAAATCATGCCAAACAAGACAGACCATTTTCCCAGTCTGAAAGACAGCAAGGAATAGACATAGACAGGATAAAGAATTATGTTGCCAATAATATCGCCCAAGAAATAATATTTTATTGACAATTATACAGAATTAGCAACGCAGCATGTGTAAGAACTTTTTCTAAATAAGATTTATTGAAATCAAAGAGATGAGAAATATGTGAAGAAATCATCTACTTCAACAACTAATTAAGAGCAAATAAATAATATTCAATGAGATTTTAATCACACATTTGCAACATTTTTGCCGCTTCCATTTTGTTTCCATAATCATTTTGCAGCAGCAGAAGCAATACAAGCAAAATTTCAGCACGGCACTCCTGCGTTTGACCAGCTTGTTTAAGAGTCATTTGCTTTTTAGTTTGCATAATATATCCAAATTGTTCAAAACAAGGAAGAGAAGAGATCAAATGCTGGCACAGAAACGTATGCGCAATGTTTTTGTGGCAGATATTCATGCCAGGTATTAGACAGGAATCTGTTGCCAAGTCTAAAATACAGGACAGAAATAGAGAGGGCAAAGTATTCTGTTGCCAGTAATATCAGGGATATTAATAATTATGGGATAAGAAACTCCAGATCTGTGCCTGTAATCAAATTGGTTCATGTACACAGCGCCCCCTTTAACAGTTGCGACATGCCGCATAAGGCAAGCAGTGGTTGGCTTCGACCATGTTATAGCGCCAACTAGACCAGTTGCGACAAACTATTAAGGTCAAGAGAATCGGGGTTTTATCTACCATGTTACCTACGCCTGGTAATATCTGTATTTTCTATATCTGCCAGAAGTACCAAGGTGCGCAAGACCATGCACTTTAATGTACAATGCTCTAAAGTCCAAGAAATATGAAATGTGAAGAAATGCCTATATATTCTTCATGCTTCAAGCTATCCATTTCCTCCACCAATAGCAGCTGCATTCACAATGCTCTTAAACATGACACTAGGAGTCAGTAGCTCCAAGTCATAGAAATGTTCCGCTTTTCAGCATAAAAGAGCTTTGCATTATTTGAAGAAAAAGAAAGTATGATTATTTTGTTTTGCTATTATAGAATGCAAGAAGGATCTAGTGCATAAATTATATTTCTGCTACACTCTTTTTCAGGTAAAAGAATTGAAATTGCCATTTCATTTTAAAGAAAATAATGCACCAAATGGCTTTTATTTTTGTCTAGAAAAAGAAAGCCCACCTGCTGTTAATTTTGTAAAAGGAAAAAAGGAAAAAGAGTCAAAGAATGTGTTTTCTGCTTAATTCTTGATGCTCATTGAAGCAAACCGCAAAATCCAACATTTGCAGAGGCTTAACAGAGGATTTTCTTCATATTTGCAGAGGCAAAACAGAGGATTTTTTCATATTTGATAATTAAAAAAGGCAACAATAACATGAGATACATTTTGAAGAGCTCTCGAAAATTAGGAAAAGTCTAGCAGCCATTTCGTCATCACCAATGATACCTTTTGCTAGAAAGCCAAAGTTATTTTTTGAGTGAAGCTGCAGGCACAAATATGCTGACCATATTTACCAGTAATGGTGAATGAACATCTTGCTTCATTTTCTGCTTGGTCACGGAATATATATGAGACTTGAGAGACACCCACAGGGAAGCTACTTCCAGGAGGGTGAGTTCCAAAACGACTAGCTATTATACCACTGTCATCTGTGGCTGTAGGTTCTATCCAAGTCACAACTTGAGATGGTGTCCCAAAGGGTGTGGTGTAAGAGGTTGATTGGGGACAACCAATGACCACAGGAGGGATGGTATCAACTATATTCACTATATATACAAAATATCAAAATTAATAAGAGTCATCAAGCTGTTAATGAAAACACTAACACCAGCATCATACAGTGCAAGAATTTGATAAAAATCTAAGCATTAATTGCATAAAAACACAATTTTAAAAGTCTAATCTAATTCATCATCAAAAATGTTCCACTAAGAATCAATATTTCCCCCCTAAAGATTATCATAAATAAACAAAAGCAGAAGATAAATTTCAATTACCAGATATGGTGAAAGAGCAAGTTGCTTGATTCCTTGTAGAATCTGTGAAAGTGTAGGTCACTTGAGTCATCCCAACAGGGAAGTTTTGACCTGGCTGATGCGACCTAACTATGGAGGGTTGACCACCAGAGTTATCAAAAGCAGTGGGTTCAACCCAAGTCACAGAACGAGATGAGATTCCAAATGGGACAGAATAACTAGCCGAGTCTGGACATCCATTAATTACAGGTGCGATGGTATCCACTGCCAAAACTGAAAGAGTTCGGTAAAGTGAGTTTATTCATTCAGGCATATTTCAAATGATTTCATAACCTATGTTTTTACAAGCTTTAAATAAGCACCATATAAAAACAACCAATAAAATTTCTAATTACCAGTGATTGTGAAAGAACAAGTTTCCTGATTTCCAGCTTGATCAGAACATATGTAGCTGACTTGAGTTGTTCCTACAACAAACTCATCACCAGGTCGGTGAGTTCTTACGACAGTTGGTGGAACACCAGTGTTATCAAAACAAACTGGCTCTATCCATGATACCCTACTGGATATTGTACTAAATGGTACAGTGTTTGTGATTGGTTGAGGGCAGCCACTGAAAACAGGTGGGATGGAATCAACTGCAATCACTAAACAAGATAAAAACAGATTTATTGTTTGTTAACATCAAATATCATAGAACATTTTCCTTCAATAAAGAAAATTCATCAACCAACAAAAACAAAGAGTCCCCTGTTTAACGAAATAAACTTTCATCACAAATGTAAATTCAAGTTACCTATGACAGTGAATGAACACATAGCTGAATTTTGTGACTGGTCTGTGAATGTATATGTGACCTGTGTAGTTCCAACAGTGAAGCTATTACCAGGTTGATGAGATCTGATAACTATGGGTTGACCACCAGAGTTATCTGTAGCTGTAGGTTCTATCCAAGTCACGACTCTAGATGATGTTCCAAACTCTACAATGTATGTGGATGACTGTGGACAACCATTTATCACTGGTGCAATGGTATCAACTGCAACAACTATAAAGGCACATAAATAATATAAATCAATTATATTTGAATTAAATATTTGCCATTTTCTTGCAGTTTCCCTTTTTTTCCATAATCCTTTTGCAGCAGAGAAGCAATACAAGCAAAATTCCAGCACGACACTCTTGCGTTTGACCAGCATGTTTAGAATCATTTGCTTTTTAGTTTGCACATATCCAATTTGGCAGAAACCATGAAGAGAAAAGATCGAATGCTGGAACAGAAACTTATGCAAACTGCTTCTGTGGCACAAGATCATGCCGAGTAAAACATGAATCATTTGCCAAGTCTGAAAGACAGGAAAGAAAAAGACAGGACTAAGAATTCTGTCGCTAATAATATCTGCCAAAAAATTATGTTTTATTGACAATACGGAAGTAGCAAGGTGTACAAGACCTTGTACTGAATATGATGTTTTAAAATCAAAGAGATAAGAAATATGTGAAGAAATGTAGAATTGTTGTTTTCTCTTTTTGAAGTGCAAGCTATCCATATCATCTACCAATAATGGCTGCATTCATGATGCTCCTACGCGGATAATAGGAATCAGAAGCTTTTATCAAAGACATTTTCGAATTTTTCAGAATACACAGCAAGCTTTTTATTTTTTGAAGAGAAAAGTCTGACTATTTTGCTTTCAAGCAGTAACTAGTTCTTGATGCTTATCAGGCATCAGAAAGGAAAGAGCTTTCAAATGTTTATTTTCCTGAAGAAAAAGAAACTCAAACTTGCTGTTTTACTTAGAAAACTGAAGCACATAATATATTTTGGTTTTTTCTACTTGCTTTCAGCAAACCATTTATTTATACACCAATGGTAAGAAAGAAGAGCAAGACCAATCTGCTGTTTTATTATGCAAATGCAGGAGAGACAAAAGATAAAGAACATGAACAGAGTCAATTGATATATTCTTGCTGCATTATTGATGTTCCCAGCAAACCACATAATCCAACAATTGCTGCTGCTATTTGGAAGTTTTCTGCAACATGTTTGATAATTTATGCAAATATTATATCAGATGGGCTTATCTGCTAGCATTTGTCCAAATTTCAAAGAGTTCTTGATAGGTCGAAATATCCCAGCTGCGTTTTTACCGCTATTGATGACTTTTGCTTCAAACAATTCAAAGTTGTTTGTTTAGTGCAGCTGCAGGCAAAAATATGCTGAACATATTTACCAGTAATGGTGAATGCACATCTTGCTTCATTTCCTGCCTGGTCACGGAATATATATGAGACTTGACTGACACCCACAGGGAAACTACTTCCAGGAGTGTGCGTTCCAAAACGACTAGCTATTATACCACTGTCATCTGTGGCTGTAGGTTCAATCCAAGTCACAACTTGAGATGGTGTCCCAAAGGGTGTGGTGTAAGAGGTTGATTGGGGACATCCAAAGACCACAGGAGGGATGGTATCAACTATATTCACTATACAAAATATCAAAATTAACAAGAGTCATCAAGTTGTAAATGAAACCACAAACATCAGCATCATACAGTGCATGAATTTGATGAAACCTAAGCATTGCTTTAAAAATCGATTTAAAAAGTCTAATATAATTCATCATCAAAAATGTTCAACTAATTAAGAATCAATATTTTTCCCCTAAAGATTATCATTAATAAACAGAAGCAAAAGATAAATTTCAATTACCAGTTATGGTGAAAGAGCAAGTTGCTTGATTCCTTGTAGAATCTGTGAAAGTGTAGGTCACTTGAGTCATTCCAACAGGGAAGTTTTGACCTGGCTGATGCGACCTAACTATGGAGGGTTGACCACCAGAGTTATCAAAAGCAGTGGGTTCCACCCAAGTCACAGGACGAGATGAGATTCCAAATGGGACAGAATAACTAGCCGAGTCTGGACATCCATTTATTACAGGTGCGATAGTATCCACTGCCAAAACTGAAAGAGTTTGGTAAAGGGAGTTTATTTTTTCAGGCATATTTCAAATGATTTCAAAACCTATGTTTTCTACAAGCTTTAAATAAGCACCATATAAAAACAACCAATAAAATTCCTAATTACCGGTGATTGTGAAAGAACAAGTTTCCTGATTTCCAGCTTGATCAGAACATATGTAGCTGACTTGAGTTGTTCCTACAACAAACTCATCACCAGGTCGGTGAGTTCTTACGACAGTTGGTGGAACACCAGTGTTATCAAAACAAACTGGCTCTATCCATGATACTCTACTGGATATTGTACCAAATGGTACGGTGTTTGTGATTGGTTGAGGGCAGCCACTGAAAACAGGAGGAATGGAATCAACTGCAATCACTAGACAAGATAAAAACAGATTTATTGTTTGTTAACATCAAATATAACATTTTCCTTCAATAAAGAAAATTCATCAATTAACAAAAACAAAAAGGCCCCGGTTTAACGAAATAAACTTTCATCACAAATGTAAATTCAAGTTACCTATGACAGTGAATGAACACATAGCTGAATTTTGAGACTGGTCTGTGAAGGTATATGCGACCTGTGTAGTTCCAACAGGGAAGCTATTACCAGGTTGATGAGATCTGATAACTATGGGTTGACCACCAGAGTTATCTGTAGCTGTAGGTTCTATCCAAGTCACAACTCTAGATGATGTTCCAAACTCTACAGTGTATGTGGACGACTGTGGACAACCATTTATCACTGGTGCAATGGTATCAACTGCAACAACTATAAAGGCACAAAATTAATATAAATCAATTATATTTGAATTACATATTTGCCATTTTCTTGCAGCTTCCCTTTTGTTTCCATGTCCTTTTGCAGCAGCTCAGAAGCAATACAAGCAAAATGCCAGCACGACATTCTTGCGTTTGACCAGCATGTTTAGAATCATTTGCTTTTTAGTTTGCATATATCCAATTTGGCAGAAACCATGAAGAAAAGAGATCAAATGCTGGAACAGAAAATTATGCAAAAAGTTTCTGTGGCAGGAAATCATAGCGAGTAAGACATGAATCGTTTGCCAAGTCTACAAAAACAGGAATAAATAGACAGGACAAAGAATTCTGTTACTAATTAAATCTGCCAAGAAAAAATGTTTTATTGACAATACAGAAGTACCAAGGTGTACAAGACCTTGTACTTAATATGATGTATTGAAGTCAAAGAGATAAGAAATATGTGAAGAAATGCAGATTTTTTTTCTTTTTGAAGTGCAAGCTATCCATATCATCCACCAATAATGGCTGCATTCATGATGCTCCTACGCGGATAATAGGAATCAGAAGCTTTTTTCAAAGACATCCTCAAAAAGTCTGAGTGTTTTGCAACTAGTTTTTGTTGCTTTTCAGGGATCAGAATGGAAACAGCTTTCAAATATTTATTTTCCTGAAGAAAAAGAAACTCAAACTTGCTGTTTTACTTAGAAAACTGAAGCACATAATACATTTTTTTCTACTTGCTTTCAGCAAACCATATATTTATACATCAATGGTAAGAAAGAAAGAAGAGAAAGACCCATCTGCTGTTTTATTATGCACAATGTAGGACAGACAAAAAGATAAAGAACATAAACAGAGTCACAGGATTTTTTTTGCTGCATTGTTGATATTCCCAGCAAACCACATATCCAACATTTGCTGCTGCTATTTGGAGGTTTTCTACAACATGTTTGATAATTTATGAAAATAGTTTAGCAGATACGCTTATCTGCTAGCATTTGTCTAAATTTAGAAGAGTTCTTCATAAGTGGAAATATCCCAGCTGCCATTTTTATCGCTATTGATGACTTTGGCTTCAAACAATTCAAAGTTGTTTGTTTAGTGCAGCTGCAGGCACAAAATATGCAGAACATATTTACCAGTTATGGTGAATGCACATCTTGCTTCATTTCCTGCCTGGTCACGGAATATATATGAGACTTGACTGACACCCACAGGGAAACTACTTCCAGGATTGTGAGTTCCAAAACGACTAGCTACTATACCACTGTCATCTGTGGCTGTAGGTTCTATCCAAGTCACAACTTGAGATGGTGTCCCAAAGGGTGTGGTGTAAGAGGTTGATTGGGGACATCCAAAGACCACAGGAGGGATGGTATCAACTATATTCACTATATAAAATATCAAGATTAATAAGAGTCATCAAGTTGTAAATAATAACAGGATCATGAGCATCACACAGTGCAAGACTTTGATAAAACCTAAACATCGAGTTAAAAATAATTTAATAAAGTCTAATGTAATTAGTCTTCAAAAATGTTCAATTAAGAAATCATATTTTTTCTCTAAAGATTATCAGTAATAGTGAAAGAGCATGTTGCTTGATTCCTTGCAGTATCTGTGAAAGTGTAGGTCACTTGAGTCATCCCAACAGGGAAGTTTTGACCTGGCTGATGAGACCTAACTACAGTAAGTTGACCACAAGAGTTATCAAAAGCAATGGGTTCAACCCAAGTCACAGAAAGAGATGAGGTTCCAAATGGGACACAATAGCTAGATAAGGTGGGACATCCATTGATAACAGGTGCGACGGTGTCAACTGCCAAAACTGAAAGAGTTTAGTAAAGTGAGTTCCATTCATTCAGGCATATTTCAAATTATTTCAAAACCTATGTTTTCTACAAGCTTTAAATAAGCACCGTATAAAAACAACCAATAAAATTCCTAATTACCGGTGATTGTGAAAGAACAAGTTTCCTGATTTCCAGCTTGATCAGAACATATGTAGCTGACTTGAGTTGTTCCTACAACAAACTCATCACCAGGTCGGTGAGTTCTTACGACAGTTGGTGGAACACCAGTGTTATCAAAACAAACTGGCTCTATCCATGATACTCTACTGGAAATTGTACCAAATGGTACGGTGCTTGTGATTGGTTGAGGGCAGCCACTTAAAACAGGAGGGATGGAATCAACTGCAATCACTAGACAAGATAAAAACAGATTTATTGTTTGTTAACCTCATTTTGTTCTTCAATATCATGACGTCGCTATTTTTTCACAACCTTGTATCTCCATTCAGTCCTTCAGCATGTATAAAGTAATACTTCCAATGTATGACCTTTAGGCGGTCTGCTCTAAACATTTTTAAAATCACATCTATCAAAAGCTTGTAAGTTTTCTTGTCCCTGAACATGTATATAAAGCAACTATTTCTATGCATAACCGTTGGCAGTTTTACTTTATACATGCTGAAGGGCAGGAAAACATACAAGGTTTTGAAAGAATAACGACGATGAACTCATTAGTTCTGTATCAATAACAATAACTGAATTTTTTTTTATCATCACTGTCATCACAAACGGATTTCAAATTATATATGACTAAGAATGAACGCATTGTTAATATTTAAGACTGATCTCGGAAGGTATCTGTGACCTGTGTGGTTCCAACAGGGAAGCTATTACCAGGTTGATAAGATCTGATAACTATGGGTTGACCACCAGAGTTATCTGTAGCTGTAGGTTCTATCCAAGTCACAACTCTAGATGATGTTCCAAACTCTACAGTGTACGTGGATGACTGTGGACAACCATTTATCACTGGTGGGACAAAATCAACTTCCACAACTATAAAAGCACACAAATAATATAAATCAATGAGATTTGAATCATACATTTGTAATTTTTTGTCGCAGTTTCCCTTTTGTTTCTATAAATTATATGCAGCAGCAGAATTATATCAGCCATATTTAAGCATTCATGCCTTATAGCCTTTGACCAGCATCTTTTGGCATTTCTATTTTATCATAGCAGAAAGCTTTTTAGAGAAATGCAATATATGCTTAATAGCAAAGCTGTCATAGAATCATATACAAGCTGTTCCTCCTCTGGCAGAGCATCATGCGTAGTAAGACAATTAAGACAGGGATTTTACATAGTCTCAAATACAAGCAAGAAATAGAAAAGACAAACAAATTGTTGTCCCTAATTTTGAAGCAAGGAATAAATAATATTGAAGTTCTAAGGTTTACCTGACACTTAATTGAGACCAGGAAATCAGCAATATCGGAAGGAAAATTAATATCTTTTATATTTTAATGTCTGTAAACCGTCTATACCATTCACATAATTACAGCTGCTTTCTTGGTGCTCCTCAATAAGAGTCAAAGGCTTTAAAGTCAAAGAGAAATTATTTTCTTTTAATATGGTAGATACACTTTCTACTGGTAAACAAGCATATCAAACTAATTCAGCATCAATTAAACAAGCATTACATGGCATTTCTACTAAGAAATGTTGTCAAGCTATATCATTGAACTACTGGCTATATGTACTTCTATATCTCACACTTAGCTCAAGTGATATGGTACAACTACACTGCAAGACCTGTATAGACCAAAGATAGAATCATCACATGCCAGGATATTGCGGTCTTAACATTTTCCACATGGCTATTAGTTTTACCATATCAAAACCAGATTTTCCAGAAACCTTTCTCAATTTTTAAAGTCTATCTCAAGGATTACTGAACCAATACTAGGCATGTTTGTACTTATTTTAATGCATTTCTCATAGTGATTCCAAATATGGTAATGAAATTCAATAATTTTGACATTTTTTGAAACATTTTGTGAATTTTTGGAATGTCGTCTGCAGACGCCTGTCGGGTGGAAAGTGTTAACAATCAACTAAATGCAAAATTCCACAGAAGATAATATGGTAGCATGGTGAATAATAGCAACACAAAATGTATTCAGAGCTTTACAGATTAACCAGCATTTTGAGTATTCTGAAAAACATGCAGACCAGGTAATTAATATCTAAAGATGTACCTCGAATTGTGTCACACATGGTAGCATGCTAAATTGACAGAACGTTCAAGACAAATTTTCTAAATTGCCTAAACCAACGGAGGCTATTACAAGTACCAGAGACAATATATATGCGAGAATTAACCAAACTACAATGCAACTACAACAACAACATTGTAGTTACCCATGATATCAAAGGCACATGTCTCCTCGTTCCCTGATTGGTCAGTGAAAGCATACACCACTTGTGTTGTCCCAATAGGGAAGCTATCACCAGGCTGATGTGATTGGGTGACTGTAGGTGTCATGCCAGAGTTATCAGTAGCTATAGGCTGTGCCCAAGTCACAACCCGAGATGTAGTACCAGGTTGTACAGTATAGGTTGAAGACTCGGGACAACCAGTTATAATGGGGCGTATGGTGTCAGCTTGAGCCATAACTAAATAAGAGTAACAACATATAACACTAATTATAGATTTTGCTTTTTATTTCCAACAATCTTTCTTAACTATCTTGAAATATTTCACATCAAACTACACAACAGTCTGCCAATGTCATATTTTGCAAAATTATCTTATCTTAAAGTTTTATTAAAGGTTGTATGAGATGAAAATCAATCAAAGAATAACACACACACCAGAAACAACATCTATGAGACAAAAATCCAGGCTAAAATGCAACTGCAACAACAACATTGTAGTTACCCATGATATTAAAGGCACATGTCTCCTCGTTCCCTGATTGGTCAGTGAAAGCATACACCACTTGTGTTGTCCCAATAGGGAAGCTATTACCAGGCTGATGTGATTGGGTGACTGTAGGTGTCATGCCAGAGTTATCAATAGCTGTAGGCTCTGTCCAAGTCACAAGCTGAGATGTAGTACCAGGTTGGACAGTATAGGTTGAAGACTCTGGACAACCAGTTATAATGGGGCGTGTGGTGTCAGCTTGAGCCATAACTGAATAAGAGTAATGACATATAACACCACTTATAGTGTTTGCTTTTTATTTCTAGCAATCTTTCTTAACTATCTTGAAATATTTCACATCAAACTACACAACAGTTTGCCAATGTCATATTTTGCAGAATTAGATTATCTTAAAGTTTTATTAAAGGTTGTATGAGATGAAAATCAAACAGAGAATAACACACACACCAGAAACAACATCTATGAGACAAATATCCAAACTACAATGCAACTACAACAACAAAATTGCATTGTAGTTACCCATGATATCAAAGGCACATGTTTCCTCATTCCCTGATTGGTCAGTGAAAGTATACACCACTTGTGTTGTCCTAATAGGGAAGCTATCACCCGGCTGATGTGATTGAGTGACTGTAGGTGTCATGCCAGAGTTATCAGTAGCTGTAGGCTCTGTCCAAGTCACAACCTGAGATATGGTACCAGGTTGTACAGTATAGGTTGAAGACTCGGGACAACCAGTTATAATGGGGCGTATGGTGTCAGCTTGAGCCATAACTAAATAAGAGTAACAACATATAACACTAATTATAGATTTTGCTTTTTATTTCCAACAATCTTTCTTAACTATCTTGAAATATTTCACATCAAACTACACAACAGTTTGCCAATGTCATATTTTGCAGAATTAGGTTATCTTAAAGTTTTATTAAAGGTTGTATGAGATGAAGATCGTACAGAGAATAACACACACACCAGAAACAACATCTATGAGACAAATATCCAAGCTACAATGCAACTACAACAACAACATTGTAGTTACCCATGATATTAAAGGCACATGTTTCCTCGTTCCCTGATTGGTCAGTGAAAGTATACACCACTTGTGTTGTCCCAATAGGGAAGCTATCACCCGGCTGATGTGATTGGGTGACTGTAGGTATCATGTCAGAGTTATCAGTAGCTGTAGGCTCTGCCCAAGTCACAACCAGAGATGTAGTACCAGGTTGTACGGTATAAGTTGAAGACTCAGGACAACCAGTTATAATGGGGCGTGTGGTGTCAGCTTCTACTATGACTGAATAGGAGTAAAAATGTACAAAATCCATTATCATTTTTTTCCCAGCAAACTTTTAAACTACCTTGAAATATTTATCATCTTTCACTACTCGTCATCAAAAGATACATCTTTAATATCACCATTTGGCTGGATGCAGATCATTGTGTAGTTTAAGTAAATGGTATAAAAATGACAAATACTTGAATCTTAATTTATAACACTGGATCAAATGATTCCGAAACAATGGAGGTTAGTGATAAACACTGGATCAAATGATTCCGAAACAATGGAGGTTGATGATAAAAAAATTAAATCAATATATCGTCAATGATATAAAAATGTGATTTATGATATTGAAATAAAGAGTTGAACAATCAATCAAGTCTATCATTAGGCACTATGTAAGTATATGATAAGGCCTCAAGTGGTTTATCTACATGGTTAACAAAGAGTACATGCACATTGCATCAAAATAACATGCTATCTCAAAACTACTTCTTTTTATCATTGTTCGCAATTGATCAGTTATATCAAATGTACAACCCTCTTGATGTCCAGATTCATGCACTGTTTATCAAATATTTCAAGCAGCTTTCTACCCGATTCCCAAGTGTCCATGCACTGTTGACTAGAAACAACAAGCTACACCAAAAGACAAATGTATATCACTGTTCACATTTCACCATTTAATCATGGTTATAAAATAATGAGCAGCTAGCTTTATAAAATATCTATCAAAGATAAACTTTTCTTCCAATCCATGCAAATTGCCTAGGAACAAATTTCTATAGCAACAGACAAATTCATATCACTGATCACACTTGACAAGTGATAATGAACAAGCAGCTCCCTTGATTCCCAGCAAAGTGTATCAAAACCTTCACATTGTTTAGTTTTCTACCTGATTTACATGAATCCATGCACACTGCCTAGTCACAAAATCGTAAAATAAACGACTAATTCATGCCATTGATGACAAATTTATTTTACCAGTTACAACAAACGAGCAGCTCTCTTGGTTTCCAGCTTCATCCACAAAAATGTACCAGACTTCAGTTTCACCGACTGGGAAAACACCTCCAGACTCATGAGTTTTATAGGTAATGGGTGGAACACCACTGTCATCAGTGGCTATAGGCTCTGTCCAATTGACCATGTGGGAAACTGCTCCACGAGGTGCTGGATAAACGGCAGAGCTGGGGCAAAATGTGATCACGGGTGGGGTGGTGTCCACACCTGGGGTAGTTGTAGTAACTGGAGTGTGAATGAATCGCATGAGCATGGGTCACATTTAATACAGATATAGTTCTGACTTGAGTATAGGTCTACTGGAAAAAATATGTGTCCTAAATCATGACATATATCGATAAATCATAAAAAGTATTAACAATAGGTCTAGGTTAAAAGTGAGTTTTTGTGACTCTTCTTATTCACAATCTATTTGATAAAATATCAAAGTTTTAAGGGCCAACAAATTTCAATCGACGCAAGATCTTCAAGAGATGTAAATATTTTGTAAGCTTACAAGAGGAATAGCTGCAGTGACTAATTCAAGAAGGAATGACACTATTGGTTACATGGTATTATATGATACAGTATAGGAAATGTCTTTCTCTACATTAACAAAGACTACCAACTACTTTTATTTTACTTTAATCACTCAAATATTTGTAATGAAGAACAACAGGCACTGTTCACAACACCTACCCGTGATTGTAAAAGAGCATGTGTTAGAATTCTGAGACTGGTCGGTGAATGTATATGTTACTTTAGTTACACCAATGGGAAAGCTATCTCCGGGCTGGTGAGATTTCACAACTGTAGGGGGTTGTCCAGACACGTCCGTAGCTGTAGGTTCTGTCCATGTCACTACGCGGAATGTTGTCCCTGCGGGTACCATGTATTCTGCAGACTGGGGACAATTGCTTATTACAGGACCAGTAGAATCCGCAAACTCCATGACTTTAATGAGGATAAAAAGTGATTGTAATGAAATGCAAACAGTTGCTTTGTATCTATATTTATTTCATACTAACATGCTTGGTAATTTTAAGTAGCATTATGAATTGACATCATTAGTATTCAAGATCATTAAAAATAATGACACTTGATTTCCAAGAAGTCAGGACCAATCGCTACACATCATTTGGCACGCAACGACCCAAGTCAATGCAGTTGACTGCAATAAAACTTGTGAGTAATCCGTCATTCCAATCTGGCAGTATATTTAGCTGGCAGTGATTAGTGATTGATTTACAATACACTCAAGAAATTGAATTCACCGCCATCAGCAACTAGCTAGTATGACATCAATTTTAGGATTCAAATTTGCTAAAATCATGTAGTAAAGAATGTTGTATTCTAGACACAAACTACATCAAGGATAAGATGATAGGATTTCTAAAATACACTTATCTAATCGAGCATTTGTATTCTAGACACAAACCTCCCAAAACCCATTCTGCCACCCCCCCCCCCCCAAAAAAAAAAAAATCATTTAGGTAAAATTAGACTAAATTTGACAATTTCAGCATAAAATGGCAATTTGTTTGCGCGCTTCCCGTGCATTTTCATACCAAATTAGTTAGAATTAGACCCAAATGTTACAATTTTAGCGTAAAAATGGCCAAAAAATGTACACACTTCATGCGCATCTTCTTTTCTCCATGCTCCCCTAACAAAATTTATTGCACCCATTTTGCCCCCCCCCCCCCCAAAAAAAATGTATGATGCTGATGCCACCACTGGACACAAACTACATCAAGGATAAGACAGTAGGCAGTTCAACAACAGACAACACTGCATCTACATGTTCAATTACATAGCAATTGAAAGATTGACTACATTCAACAATGAGTAGAAGACCACAACAAAGTACAGATCAAGCAAGTATCAAGCAGTAGTAGTCGACAAGAAATTAAAGGATGACATCAATTCAAATCCAGATAAGCACAATTCCCAAAGACAATGAGAGAAGAAGTTGGTATGAATGAGGTGATGTGATGTCAATGCCAGACAGTTGACTGACAAAGACTATTGTTCCCATTACCAGAGACATGAACTAACAGTCCACGATATTATTCGACATCAGACATACAGAAGTGTAATAAAAAATGGGTTTTATTCTGTTACACAATACATTAACCAATTCTACCCATCACCCACAACCAATATTCCTTCACAAACACAGAAAACAAACTGATAATTTGTTCATATGTCAAACAATGAATACTCAATTACCAGTGATTGTGAACGAGCACACAGCTGTGTTGCCAGACTGATCTGTGTAGGTATAGGTGACTTGTGTCGTTCCAAGAGGGAAGCTAGCACCTGACTGATGAGACTGGGTGACTGTAAGTGCTAAACCAGAGTCATCGGTAACAACAGGCTCTTCCCAAGACACAATTAGAGATTGTGTCCCCATAGGTACACGGTATATCACTGAATCAGGGCAGCCGCTTATCATTGGTGCTGCATCATTGCCAACTGTATTAAAATGTACAGAATAAAATGTATACCATAAGCAATGATTATAAGTATCCATTATAGTTTGTGTTTCAATAGCATAGGAGATCAAAGATGACATGCATTAAGACAAAGCTCTTTTCCGAAAATGGAAACATAATATTCATGATGCATACGAACGGTGTCCATAATTAGAGACCCTTAAAATTCATGCAGACACCTTTGAAGTACAGAGGTAAAACCGAGAATAGGAAATAATTCAAAGGAATATATCTTTGCTTGATACATATACCATTCAATATGAACAACAAAAGACATCAACACCAGTCATTTTCAATCTGCTATGCACCATTCTGCAAGCCGTAATCATCCTTAATCTGATAACTCAAAAAGTCTGGAACCTGTTTAACCAATGAACTGCCTCTAGTTTCATGCTTACTTAAAACATGCAAGCTAAGCTATAAATAAATCATATTTAATCACTTTAAACCATGTGAATGAAAATCTAGGAATCACAAGACATGGGAACATGCTTCTTGTTAAATCAAATAACTTTCATTATCCAATAGGGTAGAGAACTGCAAAACCTGAGAATCACTCTAGTTTCACTGCTTGATGATGACTAACATGCAATACATTATGTATTTATAAATTCCTCTATTAAATCAATAAATTATAAACAAAAACACTAAGCCATAAAGACTAAGAATGGAGAGGGGAGAGGTCTTGATATCAATGTACACCTGAGTTGTCCAGGGCCTAAAACATGTTATCTCATTCACCCAGAGGGTAACAGGGTGACTAATGAATACACAATCTAAGAATGACACTTTGTAAAATATCATGCGGAATTACCGGTGACGTCAAAGGTACACATAGCAACATTGCCATCGATATCAGTGAACGCATACATGATCTCTGTTGTCCCAACGGTAAAGACATCACCGGGACGATGGGATTGGTATTTGTCAGGTGTCACACCAGAGCTATCAGTGGCAGTGGGTTCTATCCAGTATATACTTATAGATGAGGTTCCTGGTGGTACGGTGTAAGTTAATGATTGGGGACAGTTGCTTATCACCGGCGGTGCAGACGAACCTGTTTCAGTAACTGTGTGATAGTTGGATAGTTATATGAAAGTTACAATGCATACTATGATAATGATATCTATAATCTTACAATGTAGGTTTTGATAGTATGGGGAAGAGGTGAAGATGTAGGATGACATGCAATTTAACATAACAGCAGATGATGCACTATTCTTATTAACCCTGGTGCGGGGATAAGAAATGGGGGAAAGAAATGGACAGAATTTAAGGGCAAACAGAAACATAATTTGTAATATACACTAGTATTCACTAGAGAAAGCTATCCAAACACACCCTTTCGGTGAACTTCAGTGAGGCAACTCACTCATAAACCAAATTGTGATATATTGAGAAGACCTAGTCAATCCTCTATCTACTACATGTATGACACAGAATAAGATGTAGATTACTGAATATTCTAGCATTGATCTTCAACAAAGCTACCCACACCATAACATTTAGACTGTATTTAATACTAATTCTAGTACATGCAGCACCATGCTAGAGTTTGTACACATGCACATAAAATTACCTATGACCTCAAAGGAACACATGGCTGTGTTCCCAGCCATATCAGTGAATGTGTAAGTGACTTGTGTTGTCCCAATAGAGAAGCTATCACCAGACTGATGTGATTGGGTGACTGTAGGTGTCATGCCAGAGTTATCAGTAGCTGTAGGCTCTGTCCAAGTCACCACTCTTGATGGTGTTCCTGCAGGCACGGTGTATGTCAAAGTCTGGGGGCAGCCGCTTACAACGGGCACATCAGAATCGCCCTGAACGACAACTAAATGTAAAGATACCAAAACAGAATGTTCACTAAATAGCTATAGTCACATGATGGCACATGTTGACCGTATGATTATCACATGGTGGCTGCATGATACTCAAAATGTAAAACATGTACAATCACATATTCATGCAGGATTTAAACAGGCAATGATAATCATTAGTGACCAATGATACCAACAAATGAGAAATGATACATACAACCTCCATAGAAATTTAAACACTACATAGATGGAATTATAGAACCCATAGAAAGACAGCAACAATCTCTAGAGAAAGCCATGCACGAACAATATTCACCGGTATAATCAAATTAGACAGAAAATTGTTGAAATTTTCTAAGAACTATTTCTAGTCGGTTTTTTTACTATAAATACAGTGAGCTATAGATTGTATCAAACACCTTACCTAACACTATGAAACTACTCTAACATGTTATTCATTCATTTTTGTTTACAAATTCTACTAAGAGACAGTCCAACCTCAGAAACAACATACACATGCTCATCAAATTACCTATGACCTCAAAGGAACACATGGCTGTATTCCTAGCCATATCAGTGAATGTGTAAGTGACTTGTGTTGTCCCAACAGGAAAACTATTACCAGGCTGATGTGATTGGGTGACTGTAGGTGTCATGCCAGAGTTATCGATAGCTGTAGGCTCTGTCCAAGTCACCTCTCTTGATGGTGTTCCTACAGGCACTGTATATATTAATGTCTGGGGGCAGCCGCTTACAATCGGTGCATCGGAATCCCCCTGAATGACAACTAAATGTAAAAGATACCAAAACAGTATTTTCATTATTCATGAAATAGTTTCATCAGGAATTCAGAAGAACATGATAATAATTTTCGTTAGAAAATTCCAATTAGGAAACTTACTTTTTCCATACGGGTTTCGACAACACATCGGTTGTCTTCCTCAGTGGATTGTGTTTGATCCAGAGCTAGTGTTTCTAGCTGGATACGCGAATCAATTTGGATTCGTAGAAAAGGAGGCGTAGACCAACATAAGCACCTAATGAATGGCGACGAGGGGGCTTACCAACTCAGTCATCTTTACGACTCAGTGATCCAGAGGGCGTCATCATCCGATGACGTCATCAATAAACAGACTAGAAACACTAGCTCTGGATCAAACACAATCCACTGAGGAAGACAACCGATGTGTTGTCGAAACCCGTATGGAAAAAGTAAGTTTCCTAATTGGAATTTTCTAACGAAAATTATTATCAAGTATTTTCATTACAATAAAAGTCATATGAAAAAATATTGGCTATGATGTTAGATGATTACCACATGATAACCTCATACAGATCACATGATGCCCTCATGTAGGTCACATGATTTCTGTGTGCATCTAAAGAATTACAAACTTTGATGAATCACAAATTATACAGACACATTTTTGGAAGAGACATATTGCATTACAAATCAAGTACAAATAAATGTGGGCAGTGCTTGAAACCAATCATAAGTGCACTGCCATGATATGAAGCCTCAGCCTGCAGAAAGCTGACAAGCTCCAAAGACACATCTTTCAGCAGGAAGACAATGACCCATTTGGGAAATGTATGGCATCTTGCAGAGGAGCATGGAGATGAAACAAAATCATCAAAACCAACAGAGAGTTACAATTAACATTGGACAACAACATTCTTAACACTTTCCACACTGCCATTGGTTTTACCATACAAAACAGATTTTTCAGAAACGTTTCTGAACTTTCAAGGTCTATCTCAAGGATTACTGAACCTATATTAGTCATGATTGTACTTATTTTAATGTAATTCTCATGGTGATTCCAAATATGGTTAAGAAATTCAATAATGTTGACATTTTTGAAACATTTTGTGAAATTTTGGAATGTGGTCTGCAGATGCCTACGCAATGGAAAGTGTTAATAATAGCAATGCTCAAGATAACCGTTTAACTGTTGGGAAATTAGACTAGACATACACCTTTGAGACGCCTTGAGGAATCATTTTAATCTTTTAAATGTGTTAGCTGAAAAAATCCAACAGTACACAGAAATCATCAAAACCAGCAGAGTTACATCATATTGTACGCACAATTATTTTTTAAAAAGGCAGCAACATTCTATAGAGAAAGACAATCAAGCACATCTGCCACAGTATAAGCAACCAAGACATCCCATTGTAGATGACTTGAAAGAATAATGTCTATTGTTTTTTTACCACAAAATACAAAGTTAGTTGTAGATTTCAAACTGGAACATATCATCACAAACTTTACAAAGCTGCTTTCATGCTTTTCTTTCATTACTAAAAGTACAGGCAACATTTTAAAGTATGTATTTAGACATTCATATCAAGTTACCCATGACTGTAAATGAACACACTGCATTATTCCCAACCATGTCAGTGAATGTGTAAGTGACTTGTGTTGTCCCAACAGTGAAGCTATCACCAGGCTGATGGGATTGGGTGACTGTAGGTGTCACGCCAGAGTTATCAGTAGCTGTAGGCTCTGTCCATGTCACCACTCTGGATGGAGTTCCCATGGGTACAGTGTATGTGAATGGTTGGGGACAACCAGATATCATTGGTGCATCCAAATCCTCCTGAACCACAACTAAATGCAAGAATACCAATACAGTAGGTTGAGTATTTTGACTGCCATTTTATGATGGTAATGGTGGTCACATTGAATGCTTACCATTCTGATTTGGCAAATGCTTGGTTTTCAATGGGTCCATTCAAGCAAGGTGACTTTGGACAAACCCTTAATGAGAGAGTTGATTCAAGTTATTATATATTACTCATTTATACATATTTGGTATACTTGGTCGATTTAGTCCTCTTCTCAAATGAGAAAGACTCTCAAATCAAGTATCCCCTAAAACTACCAAGCAAGACAGTTCTTCAGAGACATTATACATCATTTGGTTGGATTCAAAGTATTCAATTAAACTGAGACTTACACAATGTAACACACATTCAAAACAAGCAGAAAAGTTGTCATAGATTCAGCAAGATAATTTTACCAGCAAAAAACTTTTAGAGAATCGGAGAGAGAACGGCAATCACAAGTAGTAAAGTCCGATAAGCGGCTTTGCTTTGCATTTTGAAATAAGAAAACAATATTTGCAATGGATGAAAAAACTAAAGCACAACTCTAGATGATGTTCCAAACTTTACAGTGTATGTTGATGACTGCGGACAACCATTTATCACTGGTGCAACGGAATCAACTGCAACAACTATATAGAAAGCATAGAAATAATATAAACCAATTTTTTCTTGGCAGTTTACGCATTTTTTCATTTTAAACCTCATGCAGCAGAAGAATAAATATCAGCAAATGCATAGCAAACTGTCATCATAAAGGATTTCACATTACCTATGGCTGAGAATGAACACATTGCTGAATTTTGAAACTGGTCTGTGAAGGTATATGTGACCTGTGTAGTTCCAACAGTGAAGCTATTACCAGGTTGATGAGATCTGATAACTATAGGTTGACCACCAGAGTTATCTGTAGCTGTAGGTTCTATCCAAGTCACAACTCTAGATGATGTTCCAAACTCTACAGTGTATGTGGATGACTGTGGACAACCATTTATCACTGGTGCAATGGTATCAACTGCAACGACTATAGCGCAAATAAATAATATAAATCAATGAGATTTTAATCACACATTTGCCATTTTTTCTTTTCAGTTTTCCTTTTTCTATAAGTTTCATGCAGCAGCAGAAGAAATGCCAGCAAAATTAAATCAAACTGTCAACTCGAATGAAACTCAAATTACCTATGACTGAGAATGAACACATTGCTGAATTTTGAAACTGGTCTGTAAAGGTATATGTGACCTGTGTAGTTCCAGCAGGGAAGCTATTACCAGGTTGATGAGATCTAATAACTATGGGTTGACCACCAGAGTTATCTGTAGCTGTAGGTTCTATCCAAGTCACAACTCTAGATGATGTTCCAAACTCTACAGTGTATGTGGATGACTGTGGACAACCATTTATCACTGGTGCGATGGTATCAACTGCAACAACTACATAAACACAAGATGAAATATACATTGATGAATTATATATAACAACTGGCTTGCAATTAACCCTGGCATCTGTACAGTTCCTCATCATCGCATGCATCAGCAGGAACAAGATCGACAACTTTGTGGAAATTAACCACTTTCCTTTGAAGTTGTATACCTTATAGTTTGACACACCAGATTTCCAAGGACATGTTGTACACCCATGAGAGTAAATGCAGGTCAGGACATCTAAACAATGTTCCTCTTTTGCAGACAAGACAATCATGCATTGCAAGACAGAAAAGGTGTTTAATAATAAGATATGACATGTCAAGCTCCAAATACATATCTTTCAGCAGGAAGACAATGACCCATTTAGGAAATTTGTGGCGTCTTGCAGAAGAGCATGGAGATAAAACATCAAAACCAACAGATATTAACATGGGACAGCAACATTTTAAAGATAGCAATGCTCAAGATAACCGTTTAACAGTTGGGAAATTAGACATACACCTTTGAGACACCTTAAGGAATCATTTTTATCTTTGAAATATGTTTGCTGAAAAAGTCTGACAGTACGCAGAAATCATCAAAACCAGCAGAAAGTTACATCATATTGTACACACAATTTCAAAAAAGACAGCGACATTCTATATAGAAAGACAATCAAGCACATCTTGCCACAGTACAAGCAACCAAGACATCCCATTGTAGATGACTTGGAAGAATAATGTCTATTGTTTTTTACCACAAAATACAAAATTAGTTGTAGATTTCAAACTGGAACATAGCGTCACAAACTTGACAAAGCTGCTTTCATGCTGTTCTTTCATTACTATAAGTACAGACAACATTTTAAAGTATGTATTTAGACATTCATATCAAGTTACCCAAGACTGTAAATGAACACACTGCATCATTCCCAACCATGTCAGTGAATGTGTAAATAACCTGTGTTGTCCCAACATTGAAGCTATCACCAGGCTGATGGGATTGGGTGACTGTGGGTGTCATGCCAGAGTTATCAGTAGCTGTAGGCTCTGTCCAAGTCACCACTCTGGATGGAGTTCCCATGGGTACGGTGTATGTGAATGATTGGGGACAACCAGATATCATTGGTGCATCCAAATCCTCCTGAACCACAACTAAATGCAAAAATACCAAACAGTATGTTGAGTATTTTTTGACTGCCATTTTATGATGGTAATGGTGGTCACATTGAATGCTTACCATTCTGATTTGGCAAATGCTTGGTTTTCAATGGGTCCATTCAAGCAAGGTGACTTTGGACAAACCCTTAATGAGAGAGTTGATTCATGTTATTAGATATTACTCATTTATACATATTTGGTATACTTGGTCGATTAGACCTCTACTCAAATGAGAAAGACTCTCAAATCAAGTATCCCCTAAAACTATCAAGCAAGACAGTTCTGTATACAGCTTCAGAGACATTATACATCATTTGGTTGGATTCAAAGTACTCAATTAAACTGAGACTTACACAATGTAACACACATTCAAAACAAGCAGAAAAGTTGCCATAGATTCAGCAAGATAATTTTACCAGCAAAAAGCTTTTGGAGAATCGTAGAGAGAACGGCAATCACAAGTAGTAAAGTCCTATAAGCGGCTCTGCTTTGCTTTTTGAAATAAGAAAACAATATTTGCAATGGATGAAAAACATAAAGCACAACTCTAGATGATGTCCCAAACTCTACAGTATATGTTGATGACTGCGGACAACCATTTACCACTGGTGCGATGGAATCAACTGCAACAACTATAAAAGCACAGAAATAATATAAACCAATCAGATTTTAATTACACATTTGCCATTTTTCTTGGCACTTTACGGATTTTTCCATTTAAACCTCATGCAGCAGAAGAATAAATATCAGCAAATGCATAGCAAACTGTCATCATAAAGGATTTCACATTACCTATGACTGCGAATGAACACATTGCAGAATTTTGTGACTGGTCTATGAAGGTATATGTGACCTGCGTAGTTCCAACAGGGAAGCTATTACCAGGTTGATGAGATCTGATAACTATGGGTTGACCACCAGAGTTATCTGTAGCAGTAGGTTCTATCCAAGTCACAACTCTAGATGATGTTCCAAACTCTACAGTGTATGTTGATGACTGTGGGCAACCATTTATCACTGGTGCGATGGTATCAACTGCAACAACTATAAAGGCACATAAATTATATAAATCAATGAGATTTTAATCACACATTTGCCATTTTTTGTCTTTGCAGTTTTCTTTTTTCTATAAGTTTCATGCAGCAGCAGAAGAAATACCAGCAAAATAAAAGCAAATTGTCATCACGAATGAAACTCAAATTACCTATGATGGAGAATGAACACATTGCTGAATTTTGAGACTGGTCTGTGAAGGTATATGTGACCTGTGTAGTTCCAACAGGGAAGCTATTACCAGATTGATGAGATCTGATAACTATAGGTTGACCACCAGAGTTATCTGTAGCTGTAGGTTCTATCCAAGTCACAACCCTTGCTAATGTTCCAAACTCTACAGTATATGTGGATGACTGCGGACAACCATTTACCACTGGTGCAATGGTATCAACTGCAACAACTATAAAGGCACATAAATGATATAAATCAATGAGATTTTAATCACACATTTGCCATTTTTTCTTTGCAGTTTTCCTTTTTCCATAAGTTTTCATGCAGCAGCAGAAGAAATGCCAGCAAAATAAAAGCAAACTGTCAACTCGAATGAAACTCAAATTACCTATGATGGAGAATGAACACATTGCTGAATTTTGAGACTGGTCTGTAAAGGTATATGTAACCTGTGTAGTT
This sequence comes from Ophiura sarsii, assembly GCA_035610835.1. Taxonomy (NCBI): domain Eukaryota; kingdom Metazoa; phylum Echinodermata; class Ophiuroidea; order Amphilepidida; family Ophiuridae; genus Ophiura; species Ophiura sarsii. Next base: position 21,576,291 of record CM069458.1, read on the forward strand.
CCAACAGGGAAGCTATTACCAGGTTGATGAGATCTGATAACTATAGGTTGACCACCAGAGTTATCTGTAGCTGTAGGTTCTATCCAAGTCACAACCCTTGATAATGTTCCAAACTCTACAGTGTATGTGGATGACTGCGGACAACCATTTACCACTGGTGCAATGGTATCAACTGCAACAACTACATAAACACAAGATGAAATATATATTGATGAATTATATAACAACTGCTTGCAATTAACCCTGGCATCTGTACAGTTCCTCATCACAGCATGCATCAGCAGGAACAAGATCAACAACTTTGTAGAATTTAACCACTTTCCTTTGAAGTTGTATACCTTATAGTTTGACACACCAGATTTCCAAGGACATGTTATACACCAATGAGAGTAAATGCAGGTCAGAAAATGTATACAATGTTCCTCTTTTGCAGACAAGACAATCATGGGTTGCAAGACAGAAAAGGTGTTTAATAATAATATATGACATGTCAAGCTCCACAACTTGGGGACAACCAGATATCATTGGTGCATCCAAATCCTCCTGAACCACAACTAAATGCAAAAATACCAATACAGTAGGTTGAGTATTTTGACTGCCATTTTATGATGGTAATGGTGGTCACATTGAATGCTTACCATTCTGATTTGGCAAATGCTTAGTTTTCAATGGGTCCATTCAAGCAAGGTGACTTTGGACAAACCCTTAATGAGAGAGTTGATTCATGTTATTAGATATTACTCATTTATACATATTTGGTATACTTGGTCGATTAGTCCTCTACTCAAAGGGGAAAGACTCTCAAATCAAGCATCCCCTAACACTACCAAGCAAGACAGTTCTGGATACAGCTTCAGAGACATTATACATCATTTGGTTGGATTCAAAGTACTCAATTAAACTGAGACTTACACAATGTAACACACATTCAAAACAAGCAGAAAAGTTGTCATAGATTCAGCAAGATAATTTTACCAGCAAAAAGCTTTTAGAGAATCGTAGAGAGAACGGCAATCACAAGTAGTAAAGTCCTATAAGCGGCTCTGCTTTGCTTTTTGAAATCAGAAAACAAAATTTGCAATGGATGAAAAACATAAAGCACAACTCTAGATGATGTTCCAAACTTTACAGTGTATGTTGATGACTGCGGACAACCATTTATCACTGGTGTGACGGTATCAACTGCAACAACTACAAAAGCATAGAAATAATATAAACCAATAAGATTTTAATTACACATTTGCCATTTTTCTTTGTAGTTTACGCATTTTTCATTTTAAACCTCATGCAGCAGAAGAATAAATATCAGCAAATGCATAGCAAACTGTCATCATAAAGGATTTCACATTACCTATGACGGAGAATGAACACATTGCTGAATTTTGTGACTGGTCTGTGAAGGTATATGTGACCTGTGTAGTTCCAACAGGGAAGCTATTACCAGGTTGATGAGATCTGATAACTATGGGTTGACCACCAGAGTTATCTGTAGCTGTAGGTTCTATCCAGGTCACAACTCTAGATGATGTTCCAAACTCTACAGTGTATGTGGATGACTGTGGACAACCATTTATCACTGGTATGATGGAATCAACTTCCACAACTATAAGCACACAAATAATATAAATCAATGAGATTTGAATCATATATTTGCCATTTTTTCTTTGCAGTTTTCATTTTTTCCATAAGCTTCATGCAGCAGCAGAAGTAATACCAGCGAAAGTAAAAGCGAACTGTCAACTCGTAAGGAATTCAAATTACCTATGACTGAGAATGAACACATTGCTGTATTTTGCGACTGGTCTGTAAAGGTATATGTGACCAGTGTAGTTCCAACAGGGAAGCTATTGCCAGGTTGATGAGATCTCAGAACTATGGGTTGACCACCAGAGTTATCTGTAGCTGTAGGTTCTATCCAAGTCACAACTCTAGATGATGTTCCAAACTCTACAGTGTATGTGGATGACTGTGGACAACCATTTATCACTGGTGCAATGGTATCAACTGCAACAACTATAAAGGCACATAAATTATATAAATCGATGAGATTTTAGTCACACATTTGCCATTTTTTCTTTGCAGTTTTCCTTTTTCTATAAGTTTCATGCAGCAGCAGAAGAAATGCCAGCAAAATAAAATCAAACTGCCAACTCGAATGGAATTCAAATTACCTATGACGGAGAATGAACACATTGCTGAATTTTGAAACTGGTCTGTGAAGGTATATGTGACCTGTGTAGTTCCAACAGGGAAGCTATTACCAGGTTGATGAGATCTGATAACTATGGGTTGACTACCAGAGTTATCTGTAGCTGTAGGTTCTATCCAAGTTATAACCCTTGATAATGTTCCAAATTCTACAGTGTATGTGGATGACTGCGGACAACCATCTACCACTGGTGCAATGGTATCAACTGCAACAACTACATAAACACAAGATGAAATGTACATTGATATATTATATAACAACTGCTTGCAATTATAACCCTGGAATCTGTACAGTTCCTCATCACAGCATGCATCAGCAGGAACAAGATCGACAACTTTGTAGAATTTAACCACTTTCCTTTGAAGTTGTATACCTTATAGTTTGACACACCAGATTTCCAAGGACATGTTATACACCCATGAGAGTAAAATGCAGGTCAGGAAATCTAAACAATGTTCCTCTTTTGCAGACAAGATAATCATGCATTGCAAGACAGAAAAGGTGTTTATGACAGCAGATTTTACAAGCCCATAGGAGCAAATGCAGGTTTAGGCAGCTATATAATGTGCCTCTTTTGTAGACAATCATGCCTTGCAAGATCGGAAAGTTGTATATAAAAACTTGAGACAAGAAATAGAAAGTGCAAAGAATTCACTTCATCACCAATAAACATTGTCGTAAACAATTTTCTATTGGTCTGGGCAGATGCATCCTGGACGTCAAGCATTTTGAAAATTAAACAATCCTCAACTTCAACAACTATAAAAGCATGTAATCAATATGAATCAATGGGATTTAAATAACACATTTGCCATTTTGATTTTCAGTTTCCATTTTGCTTCCAATTTTTCTATATTTAGCAGCAGAAGAAATCCCAGCAAAATAAAAGTAAACAGCCATTTTGAATGAAATATGAATTACCTATGACTGAGAATGAACACATTGCAGAATTTTGAAACTGGTCTGTGAAGGTATATGTGACCTGTGTAGTTCCAACAGGGAAGCTATTACCAGGTTGATGAGATCTGATAACTATGGGTTGACCACCAGAGTTATCTGTAGCTGTAGGTTCTATCCAAGTCACAAGTCTAGATGATGTTCCAAACTCTACAGTGTATGTTGTTGACTGTGGACAACCATTTATCGCTGGTGCGATGGTATCGACTGCAACAACTATAGTGGAAATAAATAATATAAATCAATGAGACTTTCATCACACATTTGCCATTTTTTCTTTGCAGTTTTCCTTTTCCCCCATAAGCTTCATGCAGCAGCAGAAGAAATGCCAGCAAAATAAAATCAAACTGCCAACTCGAATGGAATTAAAATTACCTATGATGGTGAATGAACACATTGCAGAATTTTGAAACTGGTCTGTGAAGGTATATGTGACCTGTGTAGTTCCAACAGAGAAGCTATTACCAGGTTGATGAGATCTGATAACTATAGGTTGTCCACCAGAGTTATCTGTAGCTGTAGGTTCTATCCAAGTCACAACTCTAGATGATGTTCCAAACTCTACAGTGTATGTGGATGACTGTGGACAACCATTTATCACTGGTGCAATGGTATCAACTGCAACGACTATAGCGGAAATAAATAATATAAATCAATGAGACTTTCATCACACATTTGCCAATTTTTCTTTGCAGTTTTCCTTTTCCCCCATAAGCTTCATGCAGCAGCAGAAGAAGAAATGCCAGCAAAATCAAATCAAACTGTCAACTCGAATGGAATTCAAATTACCTATGACTGAGAATGAACACATTGCTGAATTTTGAAACTGGTCTGTGAAGGTATATGTGACCTGTGTAGTTCCAACAGGGAAGCTATTACCAGGTTGATGAGATCTGATAACTATGGGTTGACCACCAGAGTTATCTGTAGCTGTAGGTTCTATCCAAGTCACAACTCTAGATGATGTTCCAATCTCTACAGTGTATGTTGATGACTGTGGACAACCATTTATCACTGGTGCAATGGTATCAACTGCAACAACTATAAAGGCACATAAATAATATAAATCAATGAGACTTTCATCACACATTTGCCATTTTTTTCTTTGCAGTTTTCCTTTTCCCCCATAAGCGTCATGCAGCAGCAGAAGAAATGCCAGCAAAATAAAATCAAACTGCCAACTCGAATAGAATTCAAATTACCTATGATGGTGAATGAACACATTGCAGAATTTTGAAACTGGTCTGTGAAGGTATATGTGACCTGTGTAGTTCCAACAGGGAAGCTATTACCAGGTTGATGAGATCTGATAACTATGGGTTGACCACCAGAGTTATCTGTAGCAGTAGGTTCTATCCAAGTCACAACTCTAGATGATGTTCCCAACTCTACAGTGTATGTGGATGACTGTGGACAACCATTTATCACTGGTGCAATGGTATCAACTGCAACAACTATAAAGGCACATAAATAATATAAATCAATGAGACTTTCATCACATATTTGCCATTTTTTCTTTGCAGTTTTCCTTTTTCCCCATAAGCTTCATGCAGCAGCAGAAGAAATGCCAGCAAAATAAAATCAAACTGCCGACTTGAATGGAATTCAAATTACCTATGATGGTGAATGAACACATTGCTGAATTTTGAAACTGGTCTGTGAAGGTATATGTGACCTGTGTAGTTCCAACAGAGAAGCTATTACCAGGTTGATGAGATCTGATAACTATGGGTTGACCACCAGAGTTATCTGTAGCTGTAGGTTCTATCCAAGTCACAACTCTAGATGATGTTCCAATCTCTACAGTGTATGTTGATGACTGTGGACAACCATTTATCACTGGTGCAATGGTATCAACTGCAACAACTATAAAGGCACATAAATAATATAAATCAATGAGACTTTCATCACATATTTGCCATTTTTTCTTTGCAGTTTTCCTTTTCCCCCATAAGCTTCATGCAGCAGCAGAAGAAATGCCAGCAAAATAAAATCAAACTGCCGACTTGAATGGAATTCAAATTACCTATGATGGCGAATGAACACATTGCTGAATTTTGAAACTGGTCTGTGAAGGTATATGTGACCTGTGTAGTTCCAACAGAGAAGCTATTACCAGGTTGATGAGATCTGATAACTATGGGTTGACCACCAGAGTTATCTGTAGCTGTAGGTTCTATCCAAGTCACAACTCTAGATGATGTTCCCAACTCTACAGTGTATGTAGATGACTGTGGACAACCATTTATCACTGGTGCAATGGTATCAACTGCAACAACTATAAATACACAGGATCAAATACACATTGATAAATCATAAAACAATTGTTTGCAATTTACTTTTTGCATCTTCTCTAGTGCACCCTCTCACTTCACCGCATGCCAAAAAGCAGAACCAATTTCAGCAAATTTATAGAATATAACCAGCTCAATTTGAAATTGTATACCTGTATGGTTTCAAATCTTTGTAAAATTTCCAAGAACAAGTTATAGTTTAGGCATCTCCAAATTGGAGATAAATATATAGCTATTATCTCTCCACAAGCAAAAATAATCCATGGTTATGCACTTCATTTTAACATATATGCACACGTCAGGCAAGTGATACACAGTGTGCCCTGTTGTGTTATACAAGCCTCATGCGCTAACGCTCTTCTATATTAATTCACAGTTGTAAGGAGGATCACCAATTTGAAACTGACTGAACTGTATACACCTAAAAGAGTAAATGCATGCCACAGAATCTATGCAATATTTTTCCTTTGTAGACAATGCAATCATAAAACCCAAGAAAGGTATACAATGTGCCTCTATTGTAGACAACCATCATACTTTAAGATAGGAAAATGCATTCATTTAACCCAGAATTGCCAGATTTTACATGCCCATGTGAGTAAATGTTGCCAATCATACATTGCATAACAGGTAATTTGTTTATATAAACTTTATAAAGACTGGAAATAGAAAGTGCATAGAAGGCAATTCATCACCAATAAACATTCCTCAAAAGTAAACAATTATATCTTGAGTTAGAAAAGGCATTTATATATCATTTGGACAACTACACTAGCTAGCATTTTATAAATACACTTGCAATCACGATTATTATATTCTTCATTTATTAGAGGAAAGTTAAAGGTGTTTGATAGAAAGACAAGTCCAAATCTTTTTGATGAGCAGCAGTGGCAGCAGCAAAATATTCAAGCTCATTTACCAGTAACTGCAAATGAACATGTAGCTTGATTTCCAACTTGGTCCCTGAAAATATAGGAGACTTGTGCTGTCCCAACGGGGAAGCTTGATCCCGGCTGATGAGTCCTGAAAACAGTAGGTCGAAGACCAGAGTTGTCAAATGCAGTAGGCTCTGTCCAAGTCACGATACGAGTTGATGTTCCCAATGGCACAGTGTAGGTGTTTGATTGTGGACAGTTACTTATAACTGGTGCTGTGGAGTCTATTCCAGTCACTAAACAAATCACAGAGAACATTACTCACTATTGTTTCAATGATTTGCAAAATATTGTCTTTAGCAAGAATTGAGCTGAGCATTGGCTAGATATGTTTTAAGCAGATATACATTGCTATATGTAAAATATGTAAAATGTAGATTTTGCTATGCGAAGACAAATCTTATATTCTGTACTGAACTGCAAATATAGTAACACATCTTGGCGATAGCATGCATCCTTTTTAGTTTAAGGATAACCTTTTATTGAGAAAAGCATCAGCAAAGAGTTTTTGAGAGCAAATGTAAAAGAGAGTCATTCCTGACATGCAGCTTTAAACAGCCAGTTTTCTTTTCGGAGAGTAAACTGCAAATAAGCCATCCTTTAAAGCGAAAGATATCCAATTCTTGAGAATGAATAAGTTTATAGATGCCACAACGAAAAGAAGCACCAAATATTGAAATCCATTTACCCATAACTGCAAAGGAACATGTAGCTTCATTTCCAGATTGGTCCCTGAATCTATATGAGACTTGTGTAGTCCCGACAGGAAAGCTTGATCCAGACTGATGACTCATGACAACTGAAGGTTGAATACCAGAGTTGTCTAATGCAGTAGGCTCTGTCCAAGTCACGATACGAGTTGGTGTACCAAGTGGCACAGTGTAGGTGTTTGATTGTGGACAGTTACTTATTACTGGTGCTGTGGAGTCTACCTCGGTCACTATATAAATCACAGAAAACATTACTCACTATTGTTTCAATGATTTGCAAAATATTGTCTTTTGCAAGAATTGAGCTGAGCATTGGCTAGATATGTTTTAAGCAGATATACATTGCTATGATATGTAAAATATGTCAAATGTAGATTTTACTATGCAAAAATAATTCTTATACTCTGTACTGCAAATATTATAAAACATCTTGGCGATAGCATGCATCCTTTTTTAGTTTAAAGTTTTTACTTTTTTTAGAAAAGCATCAGCAAAGACTTTCTGAGAGCAAATGTAAAAGAGTCATTCCAGACAGGCAGCTTCAAACAGCCAGTTCTCTTTTCAGAAAGTAAACTGCAAATAACATATAGCAGTTGATGGTGTACCTTTCACTCAGCAGGATGCAGATAACACATAAGCCCATTTAAGATATCTTGAAAGATTTATGTCTATGCTTGAGATGTTTTCCTGTTGCACATTTATCCATGGATCATGCATAATCATAATGAACCGTATAATTTTGCTGCCCAGAGTCATACTTTGAAGGCATCCTCCATAAAAGAAAGACATTTGTACATGCGCCGTTCAGACACAAATGAGGCAAATGCAAAGAAGTCCACTTAAGATTAGTTATTTTGAAAGAACATAGCTTACAAAAATTAAGCAAGTATCCTTGCTGCAGCATTTAAAACAAGACATATATGAAGCAGAATATTGCAGCAAAAAGTCATCCTTCATAAGATATAGAAATCCAACATGTACCTATCAACAGGAGCAAATTTATTTGCAATATCTACACTTAGCATTTCCTTTACTATAATGAGAAGTTATTTGCTAGTTTTATACTGCCATTTCTTTCAATCAATGCATTTAAGTCAATTTTGTGTTCCCTTTACCACAGTAAATCGTTAGCTGCCATGCGTTCGCAGCAATTCTTGAGTATGTACACGTTTAGACTCCAAGAAAAAAGAAGCACCAAAATATTGAAATCCATTTACCCATAACTGAGAAGGAACATCTAGCTTCATTTCCAGCTTGGTCCCTGAATATATAAGAGACTTCTCTATTCCCAACAGGGAAGCTTGATCCTGGCTGATGAGTCATTAAAACTGAAGGTTGAATACCAGAGTTGTCTAATGCAGTAGGCTCTGTCCAAGTCACGATACGAGTTGGTGTACCAAGTGGTACACTGTAGGTACTAGATTGTGGACAGTTACTTATAACTGGTGGTGTGGAGTCTACTTCAATCACTAAATAAGTAACCAATACATATAATAATAAACTGCCATTACAGTGAGAGAAAGTGAGAATTTTAGCGAGAATAAAATCATAAACTTTTGAAATATTGTAATACATTGTGGCATTAATAGATCTTTGAAACAAATTAAATAATTCAATGTACTTTCCATACTTACTAAAACAGATCTATGCACAAATAAAGTACAAAATACTAACACTAAGAAAAGACAATTGTGCATAAAGTCACCTGTGTCGCAACAATTATGGATATAAATTAATCAATTTAACCAAAATTGAGATGGATAGAACAACCTCTGATATGCAACAGCTTGTGATCTTCCATAAGGTACTGATTAAACGCAAGCATTAATCCCTTCTGCTTGAGGTTTCACAGAGAGCACAAGAGAGATAGCTTCATCTGCGGATAATACCCATCTCTACACCACATGAACACTTTTTGCACAATTAACATGTTTCTTCTGGATCTTGACCCCTGCTAGTTTGAAAGCATAGTCAAGCAAGTGATTTAAGTGACCGATAATTATAGGAGAGACATAATGGAGGAACTTTCCCTTGGATGGAATAGGATCATATGTTCCTTGATGCATAACTCAAGCACAAGTAATCAATGCTCAGGTCAAACTACTACTTGGTTAATAGAAGACAACAAGCTATGGTTGCAATGTATTGCTATCCATCTAAAATTAAACAAGTCAGCTAGAATTTATTACTATATATCGTTAATACGGGAATGTACACAGACATCTTTAAGAACTAATAAGTAGATAAGGATGCACAGACAAGACTCTACAGTTGCCCTTACCAATAACCGCAAATGAGCATGTGGCTTCATTTCCAGCTAGATCTCTAAATATATACGAGACTGGTGTTGTCCCAACAGGGAAACTCGATCCTGGCTGATGAGTCCTGACAACTGAGGGTTGACCACCAGCGTTATCGGTAGCTGAAGGTTCAATCCAAGTTACAACTCTGCTTGATGTACCGAGCGGTACCGTTTCAGAGATTGACGAGGGGCAGTTGCTTATCACCGGTCTTGTGGAGTCAATTTCAGTCACTATGAAAACACACACAAAATTAAAGTGCAAAGTATAAAATAGGCGTTTGCCTTCTGTGTGTGTGGGATGCAGTCTAGGCAAATTTGGTAACCTGCTAAAACAAATCTCTAAAGGATTTTGTTTATAAGTTAATAGCTTGGTAATACAGGAGCTCGCATATTACTGGTTTTAAATAATTGAAAGGCGCATCCTTTTTGTGATAGGAAAAATAATTGTTTTCTAAAAGAAAAACAATTAGGTTTTGTGCTTTTTGTAATGCTGTTCTATGTAGTGATTCATATGCAGAAGGACAAAGCCCAATATTGAATCATTCTTAAAATATGACTTTGTTAAGCAAAATCTAGCCAGATATCTTTATTGTGCAATAACTGCATTCTTAGTTTAAAAACTGTTTAACACTAATTCATAGGCCACTTTCAGCAGGAGGACCAACCCATTTGATCTAGTCTACAATATACTCCATTCGGGCTAGCAATGACTAGGAAATCTATTGTGATTTTCAATAAGTTTCCACATTTTCAGGAATTCTTTAGCAATATATAAAGTTAAAGTATGTTACAACTTTCTATGCTTTTCATGGTGAAAATAACAGAAGTTGTTAGGGTTTTCAGCATATTCTATGACTTTTAAGTGAACTTTGTTGTTCCAAAAGCGATGGATGTACCTTAAATTGAATGGCATTCACTACAGAAAAAATATAAAGATGTTTAAATTAGCCTTTCCACACAGGGCATTGAACTCGTGGTCATTCTTGCATAGGTTCAATAACTGCCGCTAACACAATAGCTCATTTAAAAGAGATATATCTGTGTGTGAAGAGTGTAACAGATGATTGATCAATAAAAACGCCTAAATTGACTCTACACATTAGACAATTGATCATCTATAAATTGATTCTTGTCTCTGTGGAACGGCTTGTTTGAAGCCGATGGGAAATAATTATAACTATTTTTAGTTTGATTGTAAAGATAAAGTACACACAAAATGGTAATTGAGAAGAAACGTTTGAAAATTATATGATGTATGGTTTTTCTGATTTAGTTTTGATTTTATAATCTACTACAGTCAGGTATCGTACATTACCTAAAATAACACATCAAACAAAAAACTAACTGCTAATTTCATACAATTTTTGCAAAAGATCAATCAAAACGTGTCAATTTACCCGTGATTCTGAACGAACACATCGCCACATTTCCTGCCTGATCTCTGAATGTGTAGAGCACCTGGGTAGTACCGACAGTAAACAATGACCCCGGCTGATGGGTCTGCATAATGGTAGGTACCAAACCTGAGTCGTCAACGGCTATGGGCGGGTTCCAGGTAACCACTAGCGAAGGAGTTCCCAAAGGAACGTTATAACCGGTCGATTGTGGACAGTTACTGATGACTGGAGAGTTTGAGTCCACAGTGTTAACTAGTATGGACAAAAGGGAATATAACGCGATGGTTTAAGCTTTTCTTGATGCTTTTGTCACCACATTTCAAGTATTGTGCATTTATGTGCAGAAAAGGAGGCCAAGAATTCCTATCTATACCGCATATCAGTGATGAAAATTATTGCTTTCAATAAGCTTTTGATTAGAAAACAGATGTATGTTTTCTTTTTTATCACACTTGCTTAAGAACATTGTCGCTCTATGTACAATATGTGCAGAAAACAGACCCACAGCATTCAGCATTCAATTAGCCACCAAAAGTTGAAAAGAACTATTGCTTTAAAAATGTTGCGAGCAGAAAAGGATATTTCTTTCTTTCCACAATTGCTCTAAGTATCAAATGTGCATAAAGCAGCAACATCAGCATTCACCATTTACAGCAAAAATGTAAAGAAAACAATTGCATTAAAAATGTTGTCAGAAGAAAACAGAGGCAAAGAATATATCTTTCTTTCCACAGTTGCTCTAAGTATCAAATCTGCATTAAGCAGCCACATCAGCACTCATCATTTACAGCAAAAAGTTAATGCAAACTGTCACTGTAAATATCTTGTGAGCAGAAAAGGAGACAGAGAGTTTCTTTCTAAACCATAAATGCAGAAAATTATTGCTCTACATAACTTGTGAGCAGAAAGCTTTTTTACCACAGAAAATAGTTGCTGTGAGTATCCACTGCATAGAAAATAGACAAGCAGCATTCATACTGCAAAAAGTTGGAAAAAACTATTGCTCTAAACAAGAGGCACATACTTATCTCTTTTACTATAAATAACTTTAGACATTTGTTGCTCTCTAGGCATTAATATATGCAAATTAGATAGACGCAAATAATTCCTTTCATTCCACAAATAGCTGAAGAAAATTGTTGCTCTCTAAGTATCCATTAATACAATAAGACACGCCAGCATTTGTTTTTTACTGCAAATACTCTTTTCTTTTTAAATATCTTGTGAGCAGGAAATACAGACATCGAATTCTTTTCTTTACACTAATATAGCTAAAGAAAATAGCTGCTTAAGATATCAATTGTGCAGAAAATATACACACATCATGCATTCTTGCAATAAATCCTATTGCTCAAAATATTTTTAGTAGAAAATAGGCACAGAATTTCTTACTTTCCACAATTAACTAATGCTTTTCCCCCAATAAATATCATCTCTACAAAGACAGATACAGCGTTAATGTACTGTTAAATAAGTTGCTCCAAAGTGCTCTAAATGTTGTGAGTGGAATGAAGAGACACAGGATTAATTTCTTTTACAATTAGCTAAAGAAAATAGTTGCTCCGAGTATCCGCTGTGCAGAAATAAGACACACAGCATTAATTTATTGCCAAAACGTTGAAGGACACTATTTCCTCATATATCTTGTGAGCAGAAAACAGAGGCATGAAGTTTCCACTTTTCACCAACTAATAGCTTAAGAAATTTGTTGTTCTAATTTCTTTTATGTGAAAACACCATAAACAACAGCATTCAATTACGCACAAAAAAACCATAAGAAAACTAAATACGTTTTTTGCACAGCTGTTCCTACTCGCAATGTATCTAACATTGCGAGTAGGAACAGCTGTGCAAAAAACGTATTTTTGAATAATCAATGTCATAAATTGCTCCGATATATGTGTGCAGCTATAAAGACAACAGCAAAGAATGTCTTTCCTTATCACCATAACAGTTAATTGAAGGGAATAATTGTTTAAAACAATGTGTGTGTAAGAAAGGAAGAATCGCTCTCTTTCTACAGCAGTACAGACCTAAGAAGAATTATTCTGAAATTGCGCCACACCAAAAAGAGACGCAACATACTGTCTAAGAATATCACAATCTGCCGGATTTAGAGCACAAAATCACATCCAATTACCTATGACATTAAATGTGCACATGTCTTCATTGCCAGCTTGGTCCCTGAATGTATACACAACTTGCGTTGTTCCAATAGGGAAACTTGATCCAGGCGCAAAAGATCGGATGACGATAGGTGCCAAGCCAGAATTATCAGTCGCTGTAGGCTCTGTCCAGGTCACGACTCCTGACGTTGATCCTAGTGGGACGTTGTTAGTGAGCGTTGCCGGACAACCGCTTATTGTCGGTGGTATAGTGTCTACGGCATCCACTAGTAATTAATACATATGATAGAACACAAATATAGCTTTAGGTTTTAACCCTCAAGTTGAAATTGCAAATTCTAACACATACAGCTGCTACTGGTCTTCTAAAATGGTAGCACTGGTGTTTAAACTAGGTTTCAATCATTACTTCAGGGATGAAAGGCATGCTAAAGAAGAAATTCCCTTTGCTTAACTCTTTCCCTGACAAATTAATTTTTGAAGAAATTGTGAATTTGCACATGCATGTAAATATCAACTTATAATTTGAATATGAGACTCTGTAAAGGTAGTAAAACTATATATTCTGAAAGCGTATGAATGGCCGGACACTTCTGTGAAAATTTCAACGATACCGGACGATTGTGGCGGTTGCCATGGTAACCGTTACCCAGCATGCAATTTTTGTAACATCTTTTTTAACAAATATTTAGTAGTCCTGTATGAAAACTATACTACTTGAGCCCTTCAAAATGCTTTCAAGAGATGGGCATTATAATTCTGAACATTTTGATACCAAATTTACTGTAGTGGGTTATTCGGTTATGGCGCAACGACCAGAATCGTGTACGATCAGCACGACAAATATACCGTAAGCCCAAAATCCAAAATGGCCGCCATACAGGGGCACAAAAATCAAATGCCTTCAATTACACTAAAAGGCATACCAAATTGTTCGGCTGCGCACAAGGATTCCAAAAAGGTATAGTTTGCCATACTTCCGATGTTTGGTTAACGAGTTATAGGGTAAAACGTAAAAAGGTCGTGTTGACGCATTAATGCGTCTATGTCAGGTAAAGAGTTAAGGGGAAACAAATCAAGAAGAGTAGGGCATTTAATCTTTCATCGAATTACTTACATTGCAGCAGATCATCTATTGCAATAAGCTCTGCCTTACTTACAATTTCATTACGAAAAAATGCCATTGTTAATGACTCGCGAGTCTCTTCTTGAAGATAACAAATATACAATCTGATATCACATCATACTTTAAACACTTAGCTATGGGAGCTTAATGTGATTACTACCTAAATGCTTCTACTACCTATATATGGGTAAATGGGTAAAACAGGCTGAAAAGGGGCTGAAAAACCTGTTCATGCCTGTACTCACATTAAACCATCATAATAAATTCATATCAACTGCTCCTCCATGATCCTTGTACTCTTATTCCCTCTTATTATACTCGTATATACTCATTGCATATTCATGAAGTTTTATATAAACTATTGCATATTCAAGATTTTGCATAACGCTTGCATATTCATGATTAATCGAACATTTACATATAAATGATTTCACCAACAAACTTCACAAACATCTACAACACAAAATGCAAATATGCACAACATCAATCATTAAATATCCAATTGCTGTATAAAATAATATATATTCTATAAATAAATAAGAGGTGTGAAAATATATCAATGATAAAATAAAGAATGAGAAATAGCTGCCCATCACCGCACCCGACACCTTGCGCGAGCACAAACACACAAAAATCATGTTACCAGTGATGGTGAATTCACAACGGGCTTCGTTGCCAGCAGCATCCGTCACAAGGTACAACACTTGGGTACTTCCAACAGGGAAGGCCGTTCCAGAGCTGTGAGTCTGGAAAACTACCGGCGCCACACCACTGTCATCCGTGGCTGCAAGAGCAGGCCATGTGACTACTCTAGTTGGGGTTCCGACAGGAACCGTGTAGGTGCTTGACACAGGACAGTTGGCAATGTTGGGTGGGGTGACATCAACTAGGTTTACTGTGTGTGTGTGAAAGGAGTGGAAACGTGTACATACAATCAGTGTTGCCAGTTTATTTACCAACCCATGCCATCTGAAGTTTTTAGATGGCAACATTAATGACTTGCTTCGAAGCACCAAATTCAAGATCTTAATTTTGGGCAAAATGATTTTGAGATTTAGTGTCTCACTTTTGTTGATAAAGATTCAATGTTCTTTAACAGACATAATAACTGCACCATGCCATGTCACAAGGCATATTCTGTTTTCTTTGCACGTCACTGAGTCAAATCAGGCAAATAAAGGCTGGTAATCTTGGCAACACTGAGTATACATGAAACATATCCCCACATGGTATGGGTTAGTGAGACATAACAAATACTTGTTTTGTATATTAATTACAACCTGCTAAAACAGACCAACACAAAAAGATCCAAGTCCTGATTGAATTAGCCAACATTTTGGTTGGGTCCCGGTTGATAAACCATTTTGATTTCATGATACAGAACTTTGTAAATGGGAGTATTCAATTTTAATGTTTAATTTTTGCTAAAGATTAAGATCCAGACACTTTCTTCTTTTAATCAATGCAGGAATCTTGACCCTAAACCCCCTCAAGCATTCACCCTAATTCACTTTCCCAAAAATATATTTAAGTCAAGATTAGTCTTCAATTCAATGTTCACTGGTCATCTTGGAAACTTCAGGTCAAGATTCACCACTATATCACATTTGTTAGGTCCAAGATTCACCTATGTGGGATGTGTTGGCTCTATACAGACACAAGAACCAAAGTGAGGCGAAGATTCACCACCACCCTTCACAAAATCTTCCTTGTTCAAGATTCACCACTTGGGCAAAGATTAGGCATCTAGTTTGCATCTAGTTTGCATCTAATCTTTGCCTAAACCTTGAAGGGGGTAGCATCAAGATTCCATTGATGCCTGCATAAGATATTTTAAGTATGGCAAACTGTTCCGTCATACAGCCAATTAATACACAACAAACAAGTATTTTTATGTCAAACACAATAACGATACATAGAGAAGACATTGAATGAGACATACTGAAACGTACCTAAGGGGAGGGGGGAGGGGGGTACTCAATCAACCTACCTAACAACGGTGGGGTGGGGGGGGGGGGTTGAAATCCTGACCCACTTTTAGCAAATTTTTATAGATTTGGGACCTATGTTTAGGTATTTTCTTCACAGTCTGGGACACATTTGTAAGATGCATTGTAAAAAATGCTGCATTAGGGACAAGAGATCAGGGGACAAGAGATGGAATATATACAGAGCTTGGGTTTTCAAATGTAACAATAACATGTCCACAGTTTTAAAGCAATATTATGTGATCTCTTTCAAATATTTACACTTATTTTGTTCTCTCTTATAATAAAGTTTGACTTATCAGGAAAGACTCTCCTCGACTTATAAATCTATCTTGACCGTATTTTCTGTAAAACCAACAAAATATTTAATTAAATCATAAAGGGAATCTGTTTCCAATAGTGGGGATTTTTCAACATTTTTTGTTGTTGATCATAAAGCATTCCTTACTATATTTTGCATTCACATGTGTTCAGTTGTGATTGTAGCCGGAAGCACTGTAACCACTCAGAAAATAAACTGTCAGGTTATCTGATATCTTATTTTCAACATTTGATTTTGAAGTAATTATGAAACGCTTTGCTCTGTAAAATTTAAGATATTTTAGTTTCATATTTATAAATGTAATTTGACCAAAAACATTGCATTAAGAGGAGGAAATCAAAGACAGAGGGTGTTTCATGAAAAAGATCACATAATATGCCTTTAAACACCAAGATATCATGATGGTAGGGAATGGGAGCATTCTAAATGTCCTAGGACACAATTCAATTACAGACACTGAACTATATATTGAGGGTTGAGCGCCAGAAGGTCGTAATTCAACTTTTGGGCAAAATGAGATTTTGGTACCAAAATAATCCATATAACCCACAGATTATAAAGATTTAAAGACTTAACTCATACATTTGTACTATAATCAGAGGTATGAATTTGGTGCTACAGTGTGTTGTATGGGTCCCAAATATTCAAAGTTAATTATCTCAAAATAGGCATTTTTGAGTTAAGGCTTTCTGGCGCTCAACCCTCGATATGCACACTGTTTGATCCTGAGCATTATGGGTACTGCTATCATTATAAACTGTAGGTTGGTGAGTGAAAGACATCTTCCTTGAAATTGACAAACTAAAACTCCATAGAGATGAAAATTGGGAAAAGTGAACACTTTCACAACAAAAATGGACATCAAAAATCACACAAACACTACCACCACCACTAAACAAATGTAAAATGATGGAACACATACCCATGATGTTGAATGCACACGTGGCTGCATTCCCTGCTTGATCCGTAAATGTGTAGGTCACAGGAGTGTTGCCGACTGCAAAACTACTCCCTGAATTGTGGGTTCGTGTTACCGTAGGCGGCAGGCCAGAATTATCCGTCGCCGTTGGTTCTGTCCATGTGACTATGCGCGAAGTTTGTCCAAGTGCTATGTTATAGCTTGCTGATTGCGGACAACTTGTCACTACTGGCTGTGTACCATCCACGGTTGTGACTATGTTGTGATTGGTTGATGAGGTGATTGTGGTTAGGTGAATTGAGGGCAACGACAAGTAAATGATAAGTACATAACATGTTATGATGATGTTAAAAGTATTATACAGATTGTACCATGAAATATTCAGTATAGGCTAGAAAATGACCATATTGGTTTTTTTGTGCTTTTTCTCATGATTTGAAAGGTTCATTACAAATGCAAAGTTGAGATATTTTAGCGTTTTATTTTCACTTTAACTGCTTTATAGCACAAACACCTATGAAGTGTGGAAACTTTCATGTTTGCAGTCAAATAAAATTAACATAGCGCGTAACCTTTTTGACAAAAAAAAGAAGAAGCTTACTTGTTTTGGCATCCAGAAGCTTAGAACACCCTATAATTATAGTTGTTATAGTATGTTTACTGTTATATTGTTCTATGGCATTGTTCTACTAAGGGATCGATTACATGGCATACTCTTCTAAAGGTCACGTTCCAGCCTTACAGTGAACATACATTAATTCCATAAAATACCTCCCTCCACCTTATTATATGTCTCTATGCTATTGATTTACAAATATTCAAATATAAGGCCTAAAAAAAAGGAAGGTTGGATTGCCCTTTCACCTCAAATTCTTTTTGGGTCGGTAGGTCCATTTTTTTTAGATTCCAAAGAATGACCAAGTCACACGGGAATACACTGAGGTTTATAATTAACTAAATGTTGATATTAAAAAGACAAAAGTCTGGTGGCATGGATAATAAATATTTCAGAGTGGGGTCACAACGGGGTCAATTGAGGTAATTTAGGTGATAAATTTGTAATTTCTAAAAAAGAAATTAAAAAAATGCAACTGAGTTTTCCCGATTTTTACGGTCAGTCAGGAAAGGGCAATCCAACATATATATATTTTTTGGCCTAATAATCACATTTTTATCACATTTTATAGCAAAGTTATGCATGTACAGCTAAAGTATGTTTCTATTCTGTGCAAGAATTAAACCATTCCTTGCAGAGTTTATGCAAATTATATGCTAATCAAGTATCAGGCGCAAAATTGCCTTGATAATATGTGCTCTAGTTATGAGCAAATCGAAATCATATATAGGAAACATGTTTTCCTTGAATGTTTACTCTTATATTGCAAATCTTACTTGAAAACACAAACACAAATCCCTGCAAATCTCAAATTATAAACAGAAAAGGTAGAGAAAGGATTTCCAGTATGAACAAAGCTAACGTTCAAAAGTTTTGCAGCTAAAAAAAAGTAGCAAAGTTTGCAATATGAAACACTTCCCGCAGTTGTTTTAAAATATCCTCTGGGATTGCCCTGCAATATCAGTTAGAAGTACACAAACATAGAAAATGAAGAGATTCAAGATAAAAAGTCAGAAAATGTTGCAGATTAAATAAGTGAAGCGCTGAATGTATTTTAGAAACACTTCCAGCAGTTTTACATTTAGAAACACTTCCAGCAGTAGTTTTAAAATATCATAAAGCAGCATTCTTTGACCAGCCACAACTAAATCAAATGATAAATAAATGATAATCAAATGATGTTAATTATCACTTAAAAGCTCAGAAGTGAAATAAAATAAATGTGCAGATTTTCCCTGCAAACATAAAAGTAAGAAGACAACTAATGCAATTAAAGACTTTGCCAAAATCCCAAAGAAACCAGATCAAAATTCAGAAGAGTTTGCAGGTAAAATAAGCAAAGTATATGCAAAGTTATAAGTTCTTACTTAACCATACAAAGCAAACCAATAAGGCCATCACTTTAATAAACTGGTGAGTGTAGAATTTTTCTGCGATCATGCAAGGTAAGAAGAAAACGAATGCAAAGACATAGAATGCTCAGAAATCACACAGAGCTCCAAGATAAAAATTCAGAAGAGTATGCAACAAATACATGAAGTTTTCCATATACAGTTTATGGTTGTTAGCAAAGTATTAGCTAACTGAGATTATTGGATAAGTATATATATATAATAACCCTCATGTTATCACCTCTGTATATCTTTAGGTCCTATTCCCCCTGTTAGCACCCCTGAGGCAATAAGATGTCAGCGCCCCCTATGATGTAGTGAATCACAGTTTATTATGTTGTTGGCATCCATGTTGTTATGAGAGCAGTCAGTTGTATTGATTATGTGTAAGACAATAAAGAATACTTCTCAAAGCGCAGAAGGATTCATGTATATACACTCACGTTGCAAGTGTAAAAGAAATAAGATAACTATTGTACATTTTATTGGCAAAAAGTAAGTAAGAGTTAAGAAGAAAAAGCTTGCCGAGAAAAGCCCTTCCAGCATAAACAAAGCTCCAAGATCAAAGGTCAAAAGAATTAGAGAGTAAAATATGTATAGTTCTTACGCAGTCTGGGAATATAAGCTTCAATAGTTTTTAAATAATATCGAATGACAAGCTTATTTTCGTCAGAAGCAATTAAGCAATATAATATTGTAATTTTGCAAATATAAAAGAAGATAACTAAGAGCGTAATATAGAAATCATTTACAGAATAAGCAGCTTGCTTCCATCTTATATCGCAAGGGTGAAACAAATTACAAGTATTGCAAAGTTTTCCTGCAGATATTTGAAAAAGAAAACTAATGCACAAAAAAGAAGAAGAAAACACAGCAAATAACCTTCCAGAAGCTCCAAGATCAAAAGTGGAAAGATTTTGCAAATAGATAATAGGAAGTTCTTCATATACAGTTAATGTGCCCTGCCCTTTCTATAAGTTGATGGCAGCTTACTTCCATTAGAAGAGAAGAAACATATTACATGCAATTTAATAATAAGTGTACAAGATTACAATTGCGCACTTTGCCCTGTAAAACTTAGAAAGTTAGATAAAAAGATGCAGAAAAAAAACCTTCACATAATAAGCAAAGAGCTCCATATGGCCAGATGGCTAGAAGATTTTGAAATTGACTAACAGTATCATGAAAGTTACCCCCTGCATCGCGCTGCATCGGGTTCCAAAACGTCGGCAATAACAATGTTTCCTTTCATCTTCATGCTCCCGATAGTGAGATTTGCAGTTAAGATAAGTAAAATTGTAAAATCTTTAATACGTATTGTAGAAAATACATCCACCAATAGCAAAAAAAAAAATTTTGCATCCAGATGGCTAGAAGATTTTGCAGTTAAGATAAGTAAAATATTTATTATGCATTGTAGAAAAGAATCCACCAAAAAAATTTTACATCCAGATGGCTAGAAGATTTTTGCAGTTTAGGAAAGTAAAATATTTATTACACATAGTAGGAAAAAAATCCACCAAAAACATTTTACATACAAATGGCTAGAAGATTTTGCAGTTAAGATAAGTAAAATATTTATTACGTATAGTAGGAAATAAATCCACCAGTAAGTCAAATATATTTTATGTGGCATCAATAATTCTATCCAAAGCAATCAATAGCAGTAATTTCAAAATTGAACGCAGAAAAAGAACTTGCAAATTTACACCAAGCTGCAAGATAACAAAGGATATGGAGTTTTCATTTGCAAATCCCTGCGGCAAGTTTAAATTATCATATTGCAGCTTACTTCCATTAGAAGTAAATAAATAAAGCCATTATTACACTTTTATTGCACATATGCAAAATGAAATTTTTTGTACATTTCCCTGCCAATATAAATGCAGAGGAGAAGAAGAAATTCTAGAACACACAAAGAGCACCAAGAAGATCCAATGGGAAGAGTTTGCAGGGCTCACACATGCATGGGTCACAAAATAGCTACAAACAAAATCTAGCCAAAATTTACCGGTTATACTGAACGAGCAGGTCTGGCAGTTTCCAGCAGCGTCGCAGAAATTATAAAAGACCTGCGTGACGCCCACTGGGAAGGACTGTCCTGATTGGTGGGTTTGTGTTTTGATGGGCGTGGCTCCAGAATTGTCCGTTGCAGTTGGTTCAAACCATGTTACTGTGAGTGATGTGGTGCCGAGAGGGATGGATTGGCTCGATGACGAGGGACAATTGCTCACCACTGGTGGTATGTTGTCTTGTCCCTGAACTGTAAGAAATTGTTGTTAAGTGTTGGATGATTGGTGTTTTTTTTATAGATTCATGAGATTTGTTTTATTTTTTTCGTTTGTTTACACAGTTGGTCTATGGGGACACACGCTTGGGTCCTAATGGGATCAGACTTACACAAGATGTTTGGACCAAGCTTACAATTAGCCTGTAAGTTCTTCCATATAGCTTATTACTATACATAACACTGAGAAACCCATATTCCTATTCAGGTGTTGTCTTCTTTTGTGTCAGTTGTTTTCTAGTGACCTCATTTGACCAATCAGAGTGCCTCTTGGTTTCCTAGCCTATTTGTTTCTGCCAGTGAATGCCTTCTGGTTCATTGCTCTTTTGGCTTCATATTGAGAGGATGTCTTGAAAATAAGCAACCTATACCATTTATGTTGTGTGTCACTCCTCTCAACTTGTTTAGTGGCTACAAAATTTGTCATTTATTTTAGATGGCCGTTTTATATTAACTAGATGACACTGAATAAGTGTATTTTAGGTCCCAGATTCTGGACTGTACTAGTATCGCCCGATACTGGGTGGTACAAAGTCAGTGTACCAGTATCGGACGATACTGGGACATATAAAATGTTCCAGTATCGGGAGATACTAGAACACAATTATGTATCAGAATCGTTCAATACAAATCAAACTAATAGCATGTGAACCAGTATCGGTGGATCATAAAAATGATCCAGTATCGCTCGATAATGGAACATATTATGGTGTTTCAGTATCGACTGATACTGGAACAGATAAATCGTACCAGTATCGAGCTATACTGGCAACTTTTATGTTCCAGTTTTGAACGATACTGGTATAACAGAATCTGGGACCTAAGGCGACAAAGAAAAAAACACCCTGTTTTACGGGCGGACGGATCTGTCAATTAGGATCAGTTGGTCAGGGTGTTGTTGTTTTTAGACCTAAAATGTCACCAAAATCTGCAAAAAACAGGAATTTTGTAAACATTTGTGAATCTTTTTTTGGGACAGATTTTCTGGCATTTTTAAAAAAATATTGTGAAAAGACATTTTCTTCAGATTTTTGGCAAAAAAACAGCTGATTTTACATGATTTGAGAACAAAAACAATTAAAAATTTAAAAAAAGAATTCTTGAAAAACGCAAAAAGTGGGTTGGTTGGGCCCGTAAAACAGGGTGCGTTTTTGGTCGCCTAAAATACACTTTTTCCGATGACACAAAGTATGTGGAAAACAGATGGAACAGTGGACATGATAAAACAATACGAATGAGAATGAAACCTAACATTTACCAATGATCACCAAGAATGTACACCTAGCTACGTTTCCTTCCTGATCAGTAAAGGTGTACACAACATTGGTAGGGCCAACAGGGAACGTCTGCCCAGATTGGTGAGTTCTGGTCACTAATGGAGTTATACCCGAGTTATCGGTGGCAGATGGCTCTACCCAGGTGGCAACACCCGATTGAGCGCCGAATGGTACTGTGTTAGTGATGGTTGCCGGGCAACCATTGACGACGGGTGGAATGTTGTCGACTGGTATGACTGTGTGTTATGGTGAGAAAATGTGAAGGGTGATGTTATAGAGGTGAAATGGCTACTACAATACAATCAAATACTTTTTGCCAAAATATCATCCTGACATTCATTTTCCTCATTATGTTTTTGTTTTGTGTATAGTAAAAACCCATCATGTCTTACTTTGAAACATTTAACCCCATTTTTTAAATATAATTATGTATTATCTGAAAATTAAAGTAGGAAACTGTGTTTTTGAATTCTGGTGCAGGAAAAATATACCACAAACAGTAACGATTGACAATCACTGCTGAAAAAGCTATGATTGAAAATTACTGCTGAATTTGTGAACGCTTCAAAAGTACATCCAGATTTTGTCCATTCCCAGGTAAAATATGGTGTGTTTTTTTGCTAATACCATAACGATTAATTGGAAATTAACATGTGTGAGAGTCAGAGACATACTTTTCCAACATTTATAAAATTCAGACTATTCAAAGATAGATTTTTATCTCCAAAATTTGTTTTAAAGTATGATAATATTATCTGCTCTTTACAAAACATGTTTGTACAGACTAATTCAAAAAATTAATTCTAGCAAAAAGTATTTGACCGAACATCAATTACAACATATGCAACATGAATGATAGACACTTGAGTTAAGATGGTTACAAAATGTCTTCTAATCAAACGAGTATACATTTTTAGAAAATGTTAGTCAAAATAAAACAAATATAAAAACATATGTACAGAGAATGTTATAAACATAATTATGTGATATGCAAATATATTATGACATGCAAAATTAAATGATATATGATACACATGATATATAGTATAGAAACATTCTAAACAGATGGTTTTATATAAAAGGGACAGGTAGACCATATCATTTCAATTTTAAATCCACATATCCATAGCCAGGTTATCAAAAGTCTAACCCAGTTTAGCTAGAGCTAATGCCATTAGCTAATGGACAGTCAAAAGTGCACCGTCTACTGCTAGCCTAATACAAATACATGAATCAAGCCTTGCTATATATTTAGGCTAAAGGTATAACATTATTTACATAATAGAATATCCTAACAAAAAGCTGTTTCTATCGCTGAAGAACAATAAAAATGAAAATGTACAAACAAGACTGCAGTCACAAACTAGCTAGCTAAATTACAAAGATACTGGATATATATAATAAACATGCATGCAGTGTAAAGAATTGACAAGAAAATAGTGTGTAATATAACTACATATCTGAAAGGTTTAAACTGCTTCCAATAAGCTGAAAAAGAACTAATATTACCATAGCCAACAACCCATGCCATAGTCTGGCTTTTGTAAGACATGGATTTTGTAATTTTACAAATATCCCTATATAGGGTGTCTCAAAAGTGGAATTATTGTTTTCCTTCAACTAAAGATTATAATTCCAGGACACCCTATATAAAAACATCTGTGTTTGCACTGTAATTCTAGAGGAAATTTGTAAAGAAGAAATTATGAAAAACTAATCATGCATATAATGTGTTTCTACTTCAGTGTTTCTACAAAGTTTAACCTGTGTCCCAATGCTCCAGAATGATATGGTTTTATAAAGTGGAATCTACTTCATCAAACAGATCAGCTTCTCAGATATAATACAAGTCAAATGAGACAAATAAAAGTGCGTCAAACGAAAAGGTACTATGGTGCAAACTTTGTATCCTGTTTTTAGGATATCCTTTGCAATATAGTAACTAGCATAATCAAAACTGTGTAGATGGTAAACTGATTTAGGATGAGAGGCATCACAGTCAAAGATAGGCGATAGACACATGCTTATCCCCATGCCCTGACCCTGCTGGTAGTGTGTGCAGCTGACAAGTGCTGGAAGCTATTTGTAATATATAAAAAACTATAGTTGTTCGAAGTGGAATGATTGGATGCGGTGCGTTCTTCTCCATCCAGTAGCTTAGCCTACCAAGAAGATCTACAAGCCAAGTATAGTTGCAATGAAAAAGCACAGGATAGCGTGACAACATGGTGCAAACTATATGACAAGTTTGCTTTTAAAAAGGATATACAGCCAAAGCAAAAATAAAAGTAACTTGATGGATGCTTTCTGAAATCATACGCAATCAAAACTACAGCTGTGATCGAAACAAAACAAAATCATTACCAATAACATCAAAAGTGCACAAGGCCTCATTCCCGGCCATATCAGTGAATGTGTAAGTGACTCGTGTTGTCCCAACAGTGAAGCTATCACCAGGCTGATGTGATTGGGTGACTGTAGGTGTCACGCCAGAGTTATCAGTAGCTGTAGGCTCTGTCCACATGGCTATGCTTGATGTCATGCCTGGGGTGACTGTGTATGTCATTGTTTGTGGACAACTGGATACAATAGGTAGGGTGGTATCTACAGACATTACTGCAACAAATCAAGGTATTGTACTAAAATTATAGAGTGGACTGATGATGGATCCTTGTGGAACACATATTGATATTAGATGTCATATTTAGGCTTAAATGAATGTGAAAGGAAGATCATTCTTTAATACTAATGTGTATGAGCTGTGTTACGGTTTAGAACAGGTGATACGAATTAAGGTTAAGGTGTATTACATTTAGCAACATTTGTAGGAGCTTGACAATGATAACATTATTCTTTACGGGAGATAAGGTTTTTATACTGTAGGGTTGACAAGAAAGGCCAAAAGATCACATGGTTATTAGGGCAAACAGAAGGGTACATATAAAGATGAGTTGGAAGCTCAAATTGAGGATTTATTACAGGATTTATGATTATTACATTTACCACAAATGAATAGACAATGGTTAGATACTGAAACACAAATTTTGACACGAGACAACTTGTACCCATAACTCAATACACAATTGTGAAATCTGATGGCAAAGCAGACCCATTCATTTTGTCAAAACCCTAGCTTTCCACTGCTCTGCTCTGAATTGAAAACCTAGCATTCAACTGCTCTGCTTTGAGATTTTGCCAACTGTACATTGGGTTTAGTATTGAAGGAAAACACAATGCATACTATTCCAAACAAGTAGCTGACCAAGAAGAAAAAAATATAGTTAATTTTGAATTCTGATTGGTTGGTAGCTTGTATTTCCATTGCTCAGAAATTTGACAAGTATGAATTTGAGTTTCAGTATTGATTGAAAGCTAAGTGCATACATTTTAAGCCATTGACAGATTGCAGAAAATCTTGAACCAATCTAATATTCTGATTGGTTAGTTGGTAGTCTGCATTTCCACTCTGCATTTCCACTGACACTACTCTAAGATTTGACAAGTATGCACTGTGCTGAGATTAGACAAGATTGTATTGAGCCATTGACAGATGGTCTTACAAAATCTGAGCCAATCTTACATTCCAATTGGGCTATCGCATATTTCACTGCTTTATTTTACCGCTTCATTGAGAAAGCATGTATTGATTTTGAGATTTGGCAAGGTACAACTTACAAACATAACTACAAGATGGTATAGTTTTTACATAGCAAAACAAAACAAGGGTTAATGGACAATTACCAGTGATTGTGAAAGAACATGTAGCTTCATTTCCCGCTTGATCCGCTGCAAAATACTCCACCACAGTACTGCCTAGGCGGAACAGATCACCTGAACTGTGAGTTTGGAAAACAGGGGGCGCTACCCCTGTGTTGTCTGTAACCGTCGGTTCCGTCCAAGTTACTGCCAAGAAATTTGTGCCGGCGGGTGCATTGTTTGTGGAATCCATAGGGCAGTTGGTGAAGGTGGGTGGGACAGAATCAGATTCCACCACTATGAAGGGAAGGGTAAACAGGGTGTGTTAAAGTTAGATGACATTTAACAGTATGGAACATCAAATTAAAAAGACGGGTAACAAGGATGAGCTTTGGGTGTTTGGGCTTTTGATTTTTGCTTTTGTCAAAGGGTAGAATGTATCACACACATTTCAGTGTTGAAACACTTTTCTATATAAAGTGAACACCATTTCCCATTTGAGCATGGCTGTGAGACTGACTATATCTTGTGAAACCTTGATTCCATTTTTCAATTAAATTTCCTTTTTTTATGAACATTGGACTTTACGATTCATGATTTCTTTTAGAAAGTAGATTTTCTTATATTCTGAGTTACAGAGCGATACGATTCCTAATTACTTCAAAATCATTGTTTAAAGAGGTGAAAATAAACTTCCTGCTAGCACAACAGTTTATTTTCACTCTAAATTCACTCTAAAACCGTGATTTTGAAGTAATTAGGAATCCTATCTCTCTGTAACTCAGAATATATTATGATTTATGATCAGAAATGTAAATCTGCAAGAAAATCTACTTTCTAAAATAAAAAAAAATCATAAATAGAGGGCGCTCCCTGGAAAAGATCACATACTATGTCTTTAAGTAACAGAAGCAGATGAACTAAATTATGGACAGATGTAATGAAAATTTGAAAAAAAATTATGAAAAATTGTTAATGGTTTTGTTGTTTTGAATGATTAATTGTGTGAAAACATTGATACCTTCAACAGCACACTCAATGCAGGCTTGCTACGGAATTCTAAGATCCTTATGGTTAAGTTCAATCATCTATTTTCATTACTGCATATATCAGTGTGTAAAGAAATAACGATACCATTGGATGATTTATAATTTTGGATAATTTATGATAATCAAAGTAAAAGAGGTCTCAAAATTGGCATAAATAAATTGAACCGTGTCTTGTGATGATGAGTATATATGGGAATGTTCACACATACAATGTTAATACAATAATACATTATGGAATGTTCACGCAATTATAAGGCAAAAAAAAAAAAATTGACTTGCCCTTTCCGACCGACCCGAAGTTTCGGAAATCTAGGTCGCTATTTTTGTATTTTTGTATTTTTTCCAAAAAAAAATTGGAAAATCTTTTTTAAAAAATTTAAAAAAAAAAATTGTAAGAAGCACATAACAATAAAGAAAGATGAAAACGTGTTTTTTGAGTAGTATCTGCTTGTTTAAAAATCAAAAAATCAAAAATCAAAAAATCAAAAAAAAATCTTTAAAACATGTTTTTGTGCAGTAAATTTTCAAAAAATTTCAACAAAAAAAAATTAAAAAAATAAAAAATCATACCGTCCGACCCTGACTTTGACCCTGTAAGGGCAAGTCAACTTCTTTCTTTTGTTGGCCTAATGGCCACAAAACAGTACACAAACATCACACCCATTACCATTAATAGTGAAACTGCACGAGGCCTCATTGCCAGCTTGATCTGAAAATATATAATTGACCATCGTGGCACCGACCGGAAATCTAGCTCCCGAGGGATGGGACTGTAATACCATTGGAGGCACTCCGGAATCATCCACGGCAGTGGGTTCTGTCCAGGTGGCCACGGCACTGGTCGTTCCAAACGGGACAGTGACGCTGTCTGGTGTCGGGCAGCTTGTGATTATGGGTATTGTATTGTCTACTGCATTCACTATATGGATGGGATGAAAGAGGGGAGTGATAAGATGAAATGGTGAAGAGATGGTGAAGAGATGGTGAAGAGATGGTTGGTGGGTTAAAACAGACATGCATTGTTATTGTAACAGAAACTTGATGTTATGGTAACAGAAACATGGTTGTTATGGTTACAGAAACTGGTTGTTATGGTAACAGAGAGTTGTTGTTGTGGTAACAAGGTTAGATGGATACATCTATCTAGAGGTTTTTTTTTCAAACATGTGGTGATAACAAAACCGTAAACTTATTGTTTTGGAAACAGAACAGGAACTACTTGTAAATGGTAACATTTTTGAAAAGGACACAGCTATCTAGGGGCTGGTTTACAAACATGTGATGGTTGGTAACAAACATGGGGGTCTGTTTATGGGAGCTTGGTAACATGTTGTAATGTCAAGAAGAGAGGAATGAAGATTATTTTCGGTGGAGGAGGGGGTTCTAATATCCAAAATATATATTTTACGAGTGTTTTCAGAGATTTACACAAATATTGAATTAAAGGCTCTCCTTCTTAAACTTTTTGCATTCAATTCAACTTATGTATATTCCAAGGGCATGCAGCACTTCTATATGGATTTGATTAAAGTGGAAATGATATTCGTCTATCTAAATAATTCACAATTTAAATCAATAAGTAAATTCTACCAAGGATTGTGTGGCGAGCTCTATGCCCAAGAGATATTCAATGCAACTCCATCCTATATAGGCCTATACATTTATCATTGTTGCAGTAATGCCCAGTGCTATACAAAGTGATCACAATACAATCGTAACATGCAGGTGAGAAACATCTCCCATAAATATTTGATGAAATTCAAATTCAAATGAGGAAATTTGAAAGTATCGCTGGTCTTCAATTTAAGATATTGCATAAGAAATTTGAAATAGCAGCAAATAGATGTTTATGTTTTCCAAGTCTTTTCATATACAATTTCTCAATTTCTCAAGTTGAAAATGAGAACACAGTTCCCATATTTTGTATGTTGTTATTTTGACCACTGTAACACTACGACTATGGGTTTAACACTGCATCCAATTACCAGTAATAGTGAATTCACAAGTCGCTTCATTCCTGGCCATATCGTTAAACAGATACATGACTTGAGTAACTCCAACAGGGAAACTGTCACCGGACATATGAGATTGAACAACAGTGGGTGCAACGTTAGAATCGTCTACGGCTGTCGGCTCGATCCACGTCGCTACTTGGGATGAAGCTCCAAACGGCACGCTGTAACTTGTTGATTGCGGGCAATTGCTGATCACCGGTGGCGCACTATCAGTGGCTATGACTGTGCGTTATTTGGGGGAGAATATTAATGGTACAGGAAGTGAATGGTTAGTGATGAAAGTGTGATAAGTGAAATGTTAAAGACAGATACATATATGACACAAACAACTAGGATTCTAAGGAGACCACCTATTTTTGGTAAAATGTCAATTTTGTTGCTGTTACTACTTATCTATAAAATTAAGAAACTTTTATTGAACATTTGATGACAATTGTACATTTTGAATGAAGAGTATATTGAAAAAGATGCATTACGAGAATATGTGCATGATTGTAAATAGTCTAACATTCGACATCTTTCTTTTTTCTTTTTTACAAAGATAAAATTATGAAATACTATGAAATACTGTTTGGAAAATACATTTTGCATATATATTGTAAATGAAAAAGAAAACCCTCTTAAATATAGAGAGAATTGTTAAAAACACTGATGCTACAATAAACAACTTTATTTAAGCCTTACAGACACATGAAATGAGATGAGATGAGATGAAATGCATCTTTGAGTTATTGACTTACTAAAATAAACCTGGAGTATGTTAACTCAGAGCATTTTTGCATCAACTTTTTATCATTTAAGGGGGCTGTCAACCCTCACATCATGACATTTTTCAAGCGCTGTAACTTTTGAACTTTTGATATAATGTACATAAAAGTATACATTTTTGGAAAGGAAATGAGTCGGAGAATCCATTTTTGGCTTAAAATTTGCTGCATTCATAGCAAATTCAGTTTTTGGTAAAAAATGCTGAAATTGCACCAAATTCATCTTATAACATTCTCTAGGTGTTTTTTTTAATAACTGATTTATTATTGATTTTGGAGGTAAAACATTTGTGGGCACATTTTTGGCACTTTTTGGTCAATTATTCAACAGATCTGATATTCAAAACAAACAATAACCCTCCTAGAGAATTTTATCAAGAATATAATAAATCTAGAACAACAACATTTGACAAAATATATTTTAAGTTATCTTTTAATTATCAAAACATAAAATGGGTCAAAACCATGCTTTTTATAATTTTCTCCAAAATTGTCAATTTCA
Organism: Ophiura sarsii; assembly: GCA_035610835.1. NCBI lineage: Eukaryota > Metazoa > Echinodermata > Ophiuroidea > Amphilepidida > Ophiuridae > Ophiura > Ophiura sarsii. Next base: position 21,607,176 of record CM069458.1, read on the forward strand.
TGTTCATGATTGGATTCAATGAACCATTTTCTTCAAGAAAATGTATACTTTTACATTGATTAAATGAATAATGATGGAGTTGCAGCAGTTTTACGGAGCTATGTCTGAGAGTTCACACTCCCCTTAATGCAAAGTCATTATTTTCAATTTGTATGATCCAGGGTCACTATTGTAGGGTCACTATTGTAGGTCAAAAACTCATAGATGCAAAATGAAATGGCCCTATTACCAGTGATGGAGAATGCGCAAACAGCTTCATTGGCAGCCTGATCCATGCATATGTAGGTGACTGGTGTCGTGCCAACTGGGAAACTTGCGCCGGGATTAAAATTCTTGAAACAATTTGGGGTGACGCCGCTGTTATCGGTGGCTGTGGGTTCGACCCATGTGACAACCCTAGATGATGTGCCTATTGGTACTGTATGGCTCTGTGAGTCTGGACAACCAGTGACTACTGGAGGTGTGGTGTCTGTTGCTGTAACTGTGCAGGGAAGGATATATATATGGATGATGAAGTACAGTGATTAAGTGGTGTGCGGATTTCGATGTCAGCGGCTTATTTACCGACGATTATTGTAACTTTCCAATTGTAGCAGGTGTTTATAACCAAAATGAATGATGATTTGTATATGTTTTATGATGCATACATATTGTATAGTTATTGGGATGGATGTGCAGGTTGCATGCCAGCATGCATTCATGAAGGACTACATACATAATGAGGAGGCATCTTATGCAACACACCCAAAACACACATTTTTCGGTGGTGCTCTTTCTTGAGGTACTATAACATATAACCATGTCCCCACCACTTTCCACCTGCCCACAAATGGCTTTAAATTGAAACACCATCGTTTCTGAAATGCCAGATATGATCTCAATTAAAATAGCTACTAATAATACTTATTGACCAATAATTTAAATTGTATTCACAAAAATGGCTTGTTCTTGGCTTTGGGATTATTTGAACATGTACACCAGAATATACCAGAATCTTAAATTGAGGATATTGAGAGTTAACGATATTATCGCTAGAATAAAACTACGGGAAAAAAATGAACATGCATATCATCTGTAAGTAATATATATTACCATGAACAATATATGGAAAGAAACAAATATAATTTATACAAGATGAAATGTTCAAATGGGTGTAAAATAGTCACAATACGATAACAATATAGATATTTAATGTTATACATTATAATCAACTATACTAACACATTCCCAAAACCACTTTGGATGAAGAGGGCTGCCTGAAAGGACTGGTTTTAGTAGCTTTTAATATATGGCAATGTTGCCTATACAACATATTTGAAATCGGCCAATGCTACAATTTACTATGTCAGGGAGGGAAGGGAAAGAGTAGATATTCATAACAACAACAAAATAATTAAATCAAAGGTGGTTGATATCGAGGGGAGCTATATTGCAATGCTAGGGAAAGCTTTCATCTAAGGCGTATGCTTATACTCATATCAAGGATGGAATTCTAATCTAGTGTGGGCTTATTACCAAAGATGAATTTATTACCACGGATGAATTTATAAGTAAGTGGTTTTGATATTAAAACAAATACCGTTACATATACAAAAGCACCCCGAGCATTCTATACAAAGCACTCACTATTTAAGAACATGAGACCAAATAATAACATTAACTCCACATACAGTGATCAAATGATTAACAGGTAACATCCACATTACAAACATAGTTTGCAAGGCCACTACACTAAGATTTACTTGATTTTTATATAGATTTTATGAATTGCAATTGTTTATCTGACTAATTCCTGTAAGAATAGCCATTCCATTCCTGTATGCATACAAATAAGTAAATCCGGCAAAAAACACAACAATACCCAATAAAACCTAATTTTCCTATGACATAAACAGGATATAGTTCTATATCCCATTTGAAGGGTAACCGAAACGATACTAGTAATTACCGGCCAATATCCTTGACTTCAGTTGTATGTAAACGCCTTGAGCATGTTATTCATCGTCACATCATGTATCATCTTGAGCACCACCAAAGACTATCAGACAGCCAACATAGATTTAGGAAGAAAAGAGGATGCGACACTCAACTCCTTATCACGGTCAATGATATCGCCAAATCCATCGAGAAAGGGAAACAAATTGATGGTATATTTTTAGACTTCTCCAAAGCTTTTGACAGAGTTCCGCATCAGAGACTTCTCCTGAAACTCAAGCACTACAGCATCACCAGTAACAAAAAAAAAATCACCCTCTGATGCTGCCGCTCTCCAACAAGATCTTGCATCCTTATTACTGATTGGAGAAAGAATGGGAAATGAAATTCAACGCGGGTAAATGTTTCATTATGCGCATGTCAACCAAAAAGTCACCAATAATCCATAACTACAACATCAATGGGAAACCTCTAATGGCAACCACCCATATCTCGGCCTCATATTCAGTAGCGACTGCAGATGGTCCTCGCATATAAACAAAGTCACAACCAGTGCCAAGCAGACCATCGTCGTCATCCGACGTAACTTCAAGTCGTGTAGCAGCGAGGTAAAATCACATCTCTACCAATCACTAGTACACCCAAAGCTAGAATATGGTGTATGCGGATGGGCACCCTACACAGCCGCAGAGTCAACACAACTGGAGGAGAGCATCCAGAGATATGCTGCCATGATGTGTTGCAATAACTACACAAGACAGGAAAGGGTCAGCAATATGCTCAAAAATCTCGATTGGCCACCGCTTGAAACCAGAAGGACTCATATTCGCCTCAACATGATGAACAGAATAACTCACGACCTAGTAGACATCGACGCAAACGCCAACCTGATCAAAAAAAAAAAAAAAAGCACTGCAGTTCTCACAATTTTTCATACCAACATGTCAACGCTAAAAGCAAGATGTTCTCCACAAGATTTTTTCCCAGCCACAATTCCACACTGGAACAGCTTTATATCTACTATCGTCAGCAAGCTGACACTCAACCAGTTCAAAAACGCCACTATCGACTTCCTAAGCAACAAAACTCCAGCCGGTATCTAAATAAAATCTAGCTCCGCGCTCAGTCAACTCTAGCGAGATGCGTTTTTTACCGTTTTGCTAGAGTATAAGCCTTACAGATACAGAACTTTTACATTAGAAATGCACCAACAAAAAGACAAACACGGTAAAGACTAAATTGTACAGAAATAGTGACAAAGTGGTATAAAAACTGCCGGCACACTTTCAATTACACAAGACTGAACAAAAACACCATGCGAATTCATGCTTTTTAAGCATAAGATAAAACAAGGACATATCCATAAACAGTTCTAAGTGATTTCTAACATCTGTAACATCTGAACAGACAAACCAATATAAAACATATATGCTTTCAAGCAGTACACTATTAAAATGCCCCTATACAGTATGTCACTGGACAACAACAAAATAACACCAACATTGACCATGACCATAGTCTAGCAACACTGAGAGAGATGGGTAAAATAAAAATATCCCCCTACTTATGATCACGAAGTTGCACATTATGTCATTCCCGGCATCATCTATAAAGATGTACGTGACCACCGTATCCCCAATGAAAAAATCACTTCCCGGGCTGTGGCTCTTGATTTCGCGAATCGGTCCACCGGAATTGTCTGTAGCCGTTGGCTCTACCCACGTCACAGGGACAGATTGTGTTCCAAATGGTATGGCCATGCTAATCGGGTCTGGGCAGTTGTTTATGACCGGTGGTGTTGTGTCCAATACTTCAACTATCGATAGAAAAATCATTGTACTAAATTTAGTATCAAATCAAATTGAAGTAATAAATTGATGTCGCAACTGGAGATTACATCTGCCGTAGTAAAAGTAATCCATTCATAACTATCGCAGGTATCGCAAATTATATCGCAGTTTATCACAAATTATATCGCAGTTTGTTATAGTGGAGAGTGAGATACAGACATTTTTCAGAGTTTTAAAATTAAGAGCTAACATTTGTGATAGTCCTCCTCCAACTCCCACTTGATCCCAATATCACAACTAAAGGGGTCAAAAAAAGTAAGTCCCCCTCTAAAATTAGATTACCTTTGTTTACATAACTTCACACACAATTAAACGTTTTGAAAAATTGAAACGATTATGAAAAGATAAAACGCTTGGCTACCAATAGAAAGTTTTTTGTTTTCGATATCATGTTTACTCTTCCCAAAACAGTCACTTTTCCCCAAAATGATGTTTTCAGAAAAAGTGGCACTTGGTCCTATACCAGTAAATTTAAAAACTCTCTCTCGTGATTTTTTTGTACGCAAATTAGACCAAGTTTGTTTGCGTAACTCCGCACAGGATTAATCATTTTGAGAAATTTAAAGACTTGTGATAAGAGAAAGCGCTTAGGTTTTTATTAACAATTTCTCTTGTACAATATCATGTTTACTTTTCCCAAAATGGTCTCATTTTCCCAAAACGATGTTCTCAGAAACAGTGGCAGTTTTCAAAATCCTATACAATTTTGTTTGCATAACACCTCCACACAATTAGACGTTTTAAAAAATTGAAACGTTTCTGAAAAGGAAAAACGCTTAGCTATCCGTACAAAGTTTTCCCTTTGCAACACCATCTTTAATTCTCCCCAAAAAGTCAAATATCCCCAAAATGATGTTTCCGTTAACATGAAATTTGCCAAAATCCAATACAAGTAAGTGCCACTTTTTCTAAAAAACATCCTTTCGAGGAAATGTTACTGTTTTGGGAAAAGTAAACATGATATCGAAAAAGAAAAACTTTCTATTGGTAGCCAAGCGTTTTTTCTTTTCATAATCGTTTAAATTTGTCAAAACGTTTAATTGTGTGTGAAGTTATGTAAACAAAAGTAATCTAATTTTAGAGGGGGACTTACTTTTTTGACCCCTTTATATGCCCCAAATTGTAAACAATGACTAAACTATATTATTCTGCTTTAAAAAAAGAGGAACAACAATCCATATTATAGAATAGTTACATAGTTTAGGGATTTTCTTCCAGCTAAACTACCAAACATCATTGCAATTAAAGTTTGATAAAGTAACATTAACATTGGTTACAAAGGTTAACATATTCAAATTAAAAATCATAATATGAAATAGCATACATTTATGCAATCAATGCAAATATGCAAATTAAATCAAATTTACAAATTAAATTTGTAAATAAAAACAAACCTGCAAATCAAATTTGCAATTTCAAATCAAAATCAAAATCAAATCAAATCAAATCAAATCAAATCAAATCAATTCAAATCAAATCAAACTAAGCAGTGCAGAAGCATGAACAAACTAGAATGCAGTGTGTACCCAGCCTGCTCCAGGCTTCTTATCCATCCTTGTCAGGGGTACTGCACAAGCACAATATGAACCAATTATTCAATGAGAGTTACGGCGGAGGTTAATTCATGGGAAATTGTTGTGATAAATAAAGGGAGTCAGATCACCCTCTCCCTAAACCCTTGCATAGACTCAATTCTTCCACTTTTTCCCTATTTTACACACAGCCCCTGTGAGAGTGCTCAAATGTGAAGACTGGAAAAAATACAGTTCCAAAAGTGTGCGCTGATAAACTGCTGAATATATATGAGCTTATTCACGCACCATCACACCACAGTGTGCCGGTAGTTTCATGCGGCTTTGTACACCGTGTGATGCGAAAGAGCGCACAATTTGCCTCCAGTGGCGTGGCGTGACAATCGTTCAACGCACTGCCTTTGAATTGGACCAATCGGGTGGTATTTCTGTTGTTGCTGTGTATAAATGCGCATGCTCAGAATCTGTTTGCATATTCATATGCTAAATACTCATGGAATTCCACAAGTAACCGCACACTTTTTCTATGTTCTTTTCCCAGTCCCTCTTTTTAAATGGTGCCATATAGAGGGACGCGGGACCCAGTCTAACCCTTGAATAATCCACAAGTAGAAATCAAGATATTTGTATCAGTTTGAAGAGTGAGTTGATGAAGAAAGGGAAATGCCACAAGAAAGTCGGAATAGTTCTCGCTAAAACCTATCTATATCAGGTGCCAGAACAGCATATCTATACACAGTGCCAAAAACAACATAGAAGTCTGCAAATCCAGTTACCGGTAATCATAAAAGTACAAAATGCCGAGTTGCCCGCCATATCTTGGAACACATAGGTAACATGCGTAGTCCCAAGAGGGAAGCTATCACCAGGCTGATGGGTTTGGGTGACTGTAGGTGTCATGCCAGAGTTATCAGTAGCTGAAGGTTCTAGCCAGCTAACCATGCGTGACGTAGCCCCTGACATCACAGTGTATGAGGCTGACTGGGAGCAACCTGTTATTATTGGCTCCGAGGTATCAGCAACATTTACTGCAGGCATAATGGAGTTGGTATAATAGTATCAATAGACTCTATTCACGCGGCAGCCATTTTCCAAAATATGCCACCCAAGCCTCGTTCCCGTTTGGTCTATCTGCGCCTCGCGCTGCACAATAGAACTGCGCGAGAAGCGTGGTACCAAAGCGCGCGACGTACGCATCCTCACGCAAGTCACGCAGGCGCAGGTATACGTGACGAGAACGAGGCTTGGGTGGCAAATTTTAGAAAATGGCTGCCGCGTGAATATTGTCTATTGCATGGAGGGGAAAATGGGGAATTTGGGAAGCTCCTTCTCAGGAAATTTTTGCATTTGGAGGGACATATTGGTGATTGGGAGGGCTATTTAGCTGTTTTGTACATACATGTAAACACTTGTGGGAAATTTAACATGCTTCCCGGGAATTTTTTTTTTCCAGCCCCAACTGTGTAATTTTAATTTCTAAGCTATCATCAATCTGACAATCGAAAAGAAAATCTTTTTTTAAATAAAAATAGTCAGCTCATTTGGCAATATTTATTTTTTGTGCCTCATTGCACTACAAAATCAACTTGATAACAGCTTGCTATCAAGCAGATGATTCTAATGTGCTGGGGTTGTGCATCCACTGATTCCAGCACTTAACACTTTCCACATAGCTATTAGTTTTACCATATACAAAACAGATTTTTCAGAAACCTTTCCCAACTTTCAAATTCTATCACAAGGATTGCCGAACCAATACTAGGCATGTTTGTATTTATTCCAATACATTTCTCATAGTGATTCCAATTATGGTAATGATGGTAATGAAATTCAATAATTTTGACATTTTTAAAACATTTTGTGACATTTTGGAATGTTGTCTGCAAGTGCCTGCTGCATGGAAAGTGTTAAGCATATAATATGCATGCTATATCAACCAGTGTAGATGAATGGAGTATACCAGGAAATGTTAGATAAAAATGGGTGAATATATGATATATAGACTGGTGAATAAAGATCAGAAATGAGTTTGTATATTTCATTACCGATCACATTGAATGTACACACTGCATCATTCCCAGCAGTATCGGTGAATGTGTAAATGACTTGTGTTGTCCCAATAGAGAAGCTATCACCAGGCTGATGCGATTGGGTGACTGTAGGTGTCATGCCAGAATTATCAGTAGCTGTAGGCTCTGTCCAGGTTACTGTCTGTGTTGAGCTACCGACTGATGCAGTGATGGTGATTGTATTAGGGCATCCACTAACCACTGGTACAACTGTATCACCAAACACCACTGTTGAGATTTTAGAGTGGGGTGTATTGTTAGTCACGTTGGACACAAAAGTGAGTCATTATCCTCTTGTTAGTTACAGTTATGATATTCAATTTTTACGGATAAGACAGGGTGTTAATGGGTTTTGTTTGGTATTAAAATAGTCCTACTAGTTTTGAAACCCTAATACAATTTAACTTTCACATCCTGAAAATGTTTCTTAAGGATTGAAGAGGTATCAAACCTTTTTGGACACCTGTATGACTATCAATTTGATTGGTAAATGAAAAAATGATGTCTCTTTTCACAACTAAATGTGGGTACACCCAGCTCAAAATATATCCAGAAATGGACAGGAACGTATACAAGAGGCTATATCGAGTAGCTAGTCATCAAAATGATCAAACTAGACTATGTATTTCTATTTGGGAAGATTCTGCATTTGTTTATATATTAAATGGGGATGTGCAACTGGAGCTTCGAAACTCTTACCCATTCCACAAGAGTTTTAACCTTCAAAAAGCGGCCAATTTGATTGTTTTACGTGATCTTTGGGAATGGGACCAAATTCTATGAGTTTTTCTTTCTCAAACATGACTGACTCCACTGTTAAGGGCCTAAGAAGGGCCCCTGGACCCCACCCATTGGTTCCACCACTCGCTATTTCCCAAAGTCTATTCCACTGCTCCCCCCTCCCCCCACCCAATATTAGCATACTAATTATATATGATAGGATTGTTAGTAATGAAGAACAAGTTACCAATGGTTATTATGAATGTACATCGAGCAGCATTCCCTGATTGGTCAGTGAAGGTGTATATGACCTCGGTTGACCCCACGGTAAAGCTATCCCCAGGTTGGTGAGTTCTTATTCGCACAGGTACAGTGCCTGTGTTATCATTGGCTGTCGGCTCTGTCCAAGTTACCACACGAGTCATGGTACCGAAGGGTATGTTGTAAGTCATGGATGTTGGACAATTGCTTATGACTGGTGGAAGGGCATCAATGACTGTTACTGTTAAGGGCAAGTTGTTAGTAAATGACTTGTTAGTAATAATTAGTTGGGGCCTTTTCATTTTTCGAAATTCAAAGTGTATGATTATGGTTGTCAAAATGGACACAAACATACGAAATGGGCAAAGTTAATTATAAATTACACTTGAATTGTTTGAACTTTAAACAGAGATTCTCATGAGGCAGTCAATGTATGCACACAAAAGATTCTGGCCCTCTTTTATGTTCCTGGACCAGATGTACGGAATAAAGTATGATATTTTGACACCATGGAATTGGATAGACCCATATTGGATAGCCATTCTTATTAGGTTTGAGAACATATATTTTGGTAGATGCTACAATATGAAATAAGACTTAATCATGTTGAAAACCCCTTGTCCCAAGCAAAATTCTTGTTCCAAGAGTTATTCCTGTCCTAGTCACAAATGCTTTTTTGAGATACCTTTGCTGGGGAGTTGGATTCAACACAACTAGTGATGAGGCTTTATATTTGTTCACAGTCAAAATTCAATTTCTATGAATAATAAATAGAAAAGCCCACCCCCTCTACCATCTAATATGTTCTCTGTTCATCTACCTCTGTGCAGTGATGTCAGAGTGTTTGGGTGATAACAGCTTGTTATCACGCACATGATTCTAATGTGCTAGGGTTGTGCGGGAGTAATTCTATTATACCCTTCACAGAGGTATTCATAGTGCATGATTTTTAAGAACGACGCATACTACCGATGTAGGTGTGTAGGGTATACAGAATTATGCCGTTGTGCGTCCACTGATTCCAGCCCTTAAAAGCATAAATGCTATATCAACCAGTGTTAGATGAATACCAGGACATGTTAGATAAAATGGGTGAATATAATGATAAATAGACTGGTGAATAAAGATCAGAAATGAGTTCGTAAATGTCATTACCGATCACATTGAATGTACACACTGCATCATTCCCAGCCATATCAGTGAATGTGTAAGTGACTTCAGTTGTCCCAATAGAGAAGCTATCACCAGGCTGATGTGATTGAGTTACTGTAGGTGTCACACCAGAGTTATCAGTAGCTGTAGGCTCTGTCCAGGTTACTGTCTGTGTTGAGCTACCGACTGATGCAGTGATGGGGATTGTATTAGGGCATCCACTGACCACTGGTGCAACTGTATCACCAAACACCACTGTTGAGATTTTAGAGTGGGGTGTATTGTTAGTCATGTTGGACACAAAAGTGAGTCATTTTCCTCTTGTTAGTCACAGTTATGATATTAGATTATTATGGATAAAGCAAGGTGTTAATGGGTTTTGTTTGGTATTAAAACAGTCCTAGTAGTTTTGAAACCCTAATACGTTTTTGACTTTCACATCCTCAAAATGATTTTTCTAAAGGATTGAAGAGGTATCAAACCTTTTTGGACACCCTGTATGACTATCAATTTGATTGGTAAATGAAAGTGGTAAATGAAAGTGTCTCTTTTCACAACTAAATGCGGGTACCCAGCTCAAAATATATCCAGAAATGGACAGGAACGTACAAAAGAGGCTATATCGAGTAGCTAGTCATCAAAATGATCCAACTAGACTATGTATTTCTAATTGGGAGGATTCTGTATTTGATAATATATCAAATGGGGATGTGCACCTGAAGCTTCAAAACTCTTACCCATTTTATACAAGTTTTTATCTTCCAAAATAGCCAATTTAATTGTTTTTATAATGATCTTTGGAAATGGGGCCAAATTCTATGAGTTTTTCTTTCTCAAACATGACTGACTCCACTTTAAGGGCCTAAGAAGGGCCCCTGGACCCCATCCGTTGGTTCCACCACTCCCTATTTCACAAAGTTTATTTCACTACTCCCCATCCCCAAAACTTTAGCATTCTAATTATATAGGATAGGATTATTAGTAATGAAGAACAAGTTACCAATGGTTATTATGAATGCACATTGAGCAGCATTTCCTGATTGGTCAGTGAAGCTGTATATGACCTCGGTTGACCCCACAGAAAAGTTGTCCCCAGGTTGATGAGTTCTTGTTCGTACAGGCGCAGTGCCTGTGTTATCTGTGGCTGTTGGCTCTGTCCAAGTTACCACACGAGTCATGGTGCCAAAGGGTATGTTGTAAGTCATGGATGATGGACAATTGCTTACGACTGGTGGAAGGGCATCAATGACTGTTACTGAAAAGGGCAAGTTGTTAGTAAAGGACTTGTTAGTAATTAGTTGGTGCTTTCAGTTTTTCAGATAGTTTAAATGTACGGTTATGGCTGTCAAAACGAATACAAACATATAAAAAGGGCAAAGTTGATTATAAATTACACTTGAATTGTGTGAACTTTAAACAGAGATTCTCCTGAGGCACAGTCAACATATGCACGCAAAAGATTTTGGCCCCCTTTTATGCTCCTGGAACAGATGCACGGAATAATTAGGAGCAATATTTTGACACCACGAAATGGATATGCATGTACATGTATAGCGAATATGATAATTTAAAGCAATATGGGGAGGGAGGAAATAGAAGGCTAAACCCATATTGGATAGCCATTCTTACATTGGATAGCCATTTTTATGTGGTTTGAGAACATATATTTTGGTAGATGCTTCAATATGAAATAAGACTCAAACCATATAGGATAGCCATTCTTATGTGGTTTAAAGACATATATTTTGGTAGATGCTTCGATATGAAATAAGACTTTAATCTTGTTGACAACCCTTGTGCCAAGCACAATTCTTGTTCTAAGAGTAATTCTTGTCCTAGGCACAAATGGTTTGCCAGTTAAGAAAACATATTCCTTCATATACACAATCCCTCAATAGATACTTCATGACCCTGGTTTTGACTAATGCAAATGAACATTCTAGTGCTACTAAAATCCACAATTAGTGCATACTAAACATACTTTTCAATCAGTTGCATGTATCATCTACTACTTAAAACAGTCAATATTAGACTGACTTAACTAATATGCCTAAACCTAAAGTGTCGTGCTGAGCTAAGCTTGCGCGAGGAGTGCCCATCTCTCTTTCCCTAGCGTTGGGCCAAGATCCTCTATGTAATTTTGGCTGTAGGGGGTTTGCAACTCCTCCCGCACAACGAGTCTGTTTTACCTTCCCAACATTAATTAATGCCTGTACCCATTTATACACCTGGGTGAAGAGTGGCAATTGTGTTAGTGCCTTGCCCAAGGACACAACATGCTGGCCACAAACCCAAAACCTTTGTATTGTGGAGCGAGACCACGCATGTGGCATTGAAACCAACTAAACAACGCCAGAAAAATGTCTCTGTTTAGCAAATTGCACAAGGTATCACCCATCCCTACCCCTGGTTTAACAATTCATTACGTAAAAAAGAGAAGAGAGATTATTGCCTATAAAAGTTACCCGTAACATCAAAAGTACACTGTGCTCGATTGCCAGCTTGGTCAGTGAATGTATAAACCACTTGCGTAGTCCCCATACTAAATGTATCACCGGGTTGATGGGACGCAGTGACCGCTGGTGTCTGGCCAGAGTTATCTGTGGCCGTAGGCGCTGACCAGGAGACCGGTGCTGTTAATGTGCCTGGCGGTATGCTATACATGATATCATTCGGACAACCGCTGATCACTGGTGCTATGCTATCAGCTACAACAGTCACTGCATGTGGCACAAAGTTTACAAGAAGATGTCATGTGGGTCTTAGTATTATCGTGTATTGGTGATATTTCCAAAGCGACATGCAATATCATGCAAACAGTCATCGGCTACCAAATCAACAAAAATCCAGCACAAAATGAAGCAAAAAGAGTATTCTCAAGAAAGTCTATAAATACGTGGACATTTTATCTGTGAGATAAACAGAATGTCAAGAAATATTTACAATATTTCACTAGAATTGAAAAAATGGCACTTCAATGATTTGCATTGAAAAGTGAAAGCAGAGTGTGTGAGGGTGTCATAGCTGAATGTGGGGCGTGAGATGGGTGTATGTATGTGATTCTAAAGTGAATTATTATTGTGCATTCCAAGTAATGATATCGGAAGGTCTAAAACATTAATAGTTCATCCAAAAGGAGCTCCCAACAGATGTATAGAGAATCTCTGTAGTAATATTACAAGAATGACACTTATCTGGATCCTCTACTAATTCAATTGCTAGTGAGTGCAATGCATTTGATAATGATATGACAACTGAGAGTGGGTATGCCTCCAGAACATAGTGACTGGGAGGACGAGTGGGCAACCTATAAAATTAGAAAGATTAACAATTCTGGACAAGAGAACTTTAAGTCAACGGCATGCATCAAATAGACGGTAGAATACTGTGCCTGATTTAAACTATGTGATGCACTTTTTTTCTACCATAAAATCAATGTATGTCTTTAACCTAAATCACCCTTTTCCCAAATTCTTTGCAATAGTAGACCATTCGATGCAACAGATACTTTCATGCAGACTATATCAGGTATGTATTTTCATGCAAAACTATCATTATACAGTTTTCTACTATGCCATGCAAATCTCAAGTTCAATGCTGTGTTAACTAATGTCTCAAATTTGTGCAATGTTCTACAAAAAAACCTATCCTTGATTCAACACTACTAAATAGTGGAAATCTGTCAACAAATGAAAGTTCCCATGTGTCAAAAAATGTCCCTGAGAATGCCAAAAAAAATTCTATAAGAATTCCACAATACATCAATCACATGGAAGAGTTTACAAAGAGAGTTGGCAATAATTGCCAGGAAAGACAGTAATTTGTGGAGTAAGTAAATATCAACATGCAAAAAATCTAGTAGAAGACAAATGGATTTGAAAATACATGATGTAGTCAAAGTTATCCAACCATTCAAAAATCATTGGGGAGCCCTCTCAATCTTCCCGTGATAATTTCACAGATCCAGGTCAAAAGTTGCTACTTTACTGGTGAGTGAAAAATGACACTTGAAGAGTGCATGTATTGGTGATCATCAAGTGTGTATTTTTCATGCAGGCAGTGAACTGACAGAGTGCAAATTTCTACAGCTACTAAGTGTAATCAGCCATACAATGTCTATCTATGACGATATCATGCAATCTATAGAATCAATATAAAGGCATGCAAGTTTCAAATCATTACCGCTGACATCAAATGTACACATAGCCCTATTTCCCGCTTGGTCTGTAAATGTGTATGTCACTTGTGTGGTTCCAACTTGAAAGCTTTGTCCCGGCGTATGAGACCGTGTGACAACAGGAGCCACGCCAGAATCATCTACGGCTGTCGGTTCTGTCCAGGTTACGCTAGCAGACGACGTACTTGAGGCAACAGTTTGTGAGATGGTTCCCGGGCAACCATTTACAACTGGTGGAGTGGAATCGATGGCTGTAACTGCATGGCAATGAAAAGTAGCAATGTTTACTTTTCGTGCTCATAGGCTTCTTTGCAATTTTACAGTTACAGGTTTTTTTAACTTTTCTATATAAAACACAGCGTTTTCATGCAATTTGGCTTATTAGCTTGCTTTAGATTCTAGACAATGATATTCTTTTCTGGCATTAATGCATTTTGCAACTGATAGCTTGATAAACTTTGTCAAAGCATCCATACATTATAAGTGCATACAATAACCATATTTAGATGCTGAGATATTTTGTAAGCATGTTAACTGACTCAGGGCGGCATCTGTTTTTAGAATATATTAAATAGCTGTTATGGCATTATAAAACTCAACATTGACCAGCAAAATCACTTCAGCAAACAAATATATACTATACTTGTCTAATATATTTTATATTTGTCTAATATATACTATACTTGTCTAACAGTGCTCTTAATTGGTTATGTTATCATCATAAGCACCAATTCAATTAGAGCTTATAGGTATGTTAGCCCTTCTATAATGAATCCCTTTAAATCTAGCATCAATTCAGACAGTCTCTGATATTGGCTCAAATGATTAAAAGGTCCTGTTTTTAACCAATCAAATAGAGGCTAATATACTAAGGGAGCAGCTTTTAGTTCAAGGTGGATATCAAAAGTGCAAAAAGGTCAATTTTAATGAAAGGCCCGTGTATGCACAAACATTCATTTCTGTGTCAAAACGGCAAAAAAATGGGAACATTGTGTGTTTTTGAGCATCAAACTTGGAAATACTTGGTAAGGGTACAAAATTCAGGAAAAACGAGGAAACATTGTGTCATAATATTGATTTAGGGTATGTGAATCACAAGAAGGATTATTTATTTGGGTTCCATTCAAAAAGTCCACCTAATATGATATCCACAATTTTAATACAAGTGTACTTGGCTAATATATCTGCAAGTAGTGTCCATTGGTTAGCAGATTGATAAACAAGGCATATGCAACAAGGAAAACATATAAATTAACAATAACAAAAACAGAGAAACATGTTAGAATGAGTAGGATTATCAAACAACACATTTACAAAATAATCAAAAGTAAATCAAATTCCTTGGTCAATATGACACAACACAACAACTTCATTAGCATTGACAGAACAGAAATTTTTTAAGATTAGCAGCATTAACCAAGATTGTCAACAACATCATTAACAGTAAGAAAATGTTGTAATTACATAACAGGACAACATATTAATTAGCATTGACAAAATAACCAGCATTTACATGAACATCAATCGAAAGTATAAAATTCCTATGTCATTGTTAAACAAGAATTCATCTTCATTAGCTTTGAAAAAGATCATGTTTAAATAATCGTCATTTTATTAAAATATTGCACACATTGTAGAAAGTTAGCAATTAGGTCAGAGTTCAATTACAAAAACAAGGTCAGAGGTCAATTACAATGTAAGTCAGAGGTCAATGCTAACAGGGGGTCAGAAATCACTTACAATGTAGGTTAGGTCAATTAGCAAAGCAAAAAGGTAAACAAATAAGAACTTAATACAGTATCTGCCCCATGAAACCTGTTTTTACTTTACTTTGCATAGCTCAACCGACAAAAACGATACATTCTAATATCTATATACAAATGACAGCACGATACTGCTTCCACAATTCTACATTTTTCTTTAACAAGAGACCATCTCATCTATTTTATGGAACCCTATTCATCCTAATATGCATCATCCCATAAAAGCGCTCTCAGTCTCAGCACTTTAATATTTATGATTTTTTTCATGTTAATATCCCTGAAAAACTTGTAATAATATACTGCATTTAAATTTAAAAGAAATTTTAGAGTTAAAAAAAATATCCCACCCTTTCAGCAAAGTAAGTTGAATACTGTACTTCGGTGATATATTGATTGCATTTGTTAAGCTACTACTGGTACTGGCACAAAGAACTGTAATTAATTTTGGCAGACAATTTAGCAAGCATTATGCTTTTTTGCAAATTCTTATTTTGCAGACAATTTAGCAAGTATATGCTCTATCAATTTTGCACAAGCGCTTATTTTTGATTGACCATCCAAGCAGTTTATTGTTTACCGATGACTTCAAAGGTGCACCCTGCTTGATTTCCCGATTGATCAGAAAATGTATAAACAACAGTTGTCGGGCCAACTGGAAACACCTGTCCTGGTTGATGAGATTGAATGACAGAAGGCGTCACACCCGAATCATCGACTGCTGTTGGCTGCATCCATGTTACGGCGACGCCTGCCATCCCCACTGATGTACTCTCAAAGACTTGTCCAGGACAACCGCTTACTACCGGTGGTGTGGTGTCTATGAGTGTGACTAGTGAAAGTGTACAAATAAATTTCCAAAACAAATATGCTAACAAATTATCTGTTCATTGCCCCCTTTCTACACTAATCTACCATATATACTCCATCAAATATTATTTTCCTATACCACGCCACCTTGAGCGTCACTCACTATCGATACATCGCCACTGTGTTGTCAATCCAGAATGTGATTTATGGTGCATCTTGCAGTGTATTTTTACAGAATTTATCGCCAAAAGGTATGCATCTCATGATTTATAGCCAAGAAGCTCAACTTTTCAGGCAAATTTGCTGTATTCGAGGACAAGAAAAGTTACTTTTATGTACCTTGTTCTATAGAATGTGTATGGCGAATGTCAGGAATTTTTCGGGGGGGGGGGGGGGGGGGGCATGGCGCTTAATAGATCAGGGGCGTTAAATGGAATAAATACAGTATTCATATTTCAATTTTTGTCTTGCAGATCCACAAGGTATTATATGAAAATAAAACTCCACATATTAGCCACAACATTCAAACCTATAGAGTTACAAGGTATTCCTATGAATCGAAAATTCAAAAATTGTACAGTCCACACATTTAACTATAAAGTGATACCATAGAAAAATGTAATGAAACTAGAATGAAATATTTTATAAAAATAGCCCTGAGACAGAAGGTTTATCTTAAGGAGGAAATGATAATAATTCAGAGATTAAAAAGTGGTTACAAATTCTTAACACAAATATTTTGAGAGAAAAAATCATTGACAAAAAATTCAAGAAATATTTCAGATTTTAGATAAAAATCAAGAAATATTTCAGATTTTAGATGAAGCTCAGAATATCCCCAGTGCATGCAGGCTATAAAAATGCGACAAAATTAACAAATAATATTTCATTACTGCTTATCGTGAAAGTACAAGTAGCCATGTTGCCACTGTCGTCTGTGAATACGTAAGTGACGGGCGTGTCTCCAGCCCCAAACAGTGATCCTGGTGTATGACTCGCTGTTCGGGTGACCATTCCGCCGGAGGCATCGGTAGCCGTTGGCTCTGTCCAGGACACTGTTGTCTCTCGCCCTAGTGGAGCGGTCAGCGAGATGGTGTCTGGACAGAACATGATAGATGGTGGTGTAGTGTCCAGCTCTAGGCATGCGTGAGTTGGGAGTCAAAAGAAAAGGCGTGTTTTTTTCATTCAAACATTGAACTTTTTGCGCTTATATATCTGTTCCATGGAAAGTATATGTTTACTCTGGCTATTCTAGATGTGCACACCTAGTGTATCTTGTCAATGTATTGATTCAATTAACAGCATTCAAAACCAACTAAAATTCTTTAGATGTATTCTACAATAGATGTATAATTTATTTCCAATGACATATTTGTTGGTATCTGAAAATATGGTCCAAATATCCTAAATCCAAAGTTAGATTTGTCAGGGTAAATTATATACACATATTTAGGAATACCATGCACAATGACCATTCTCATTATTGTCGTGTATGTACGGGTAGCAACATATCACTATTTTTCAAGTTGCTTACATAAAATCACTAGAAATTTGCATAGTAGAAACCTTGCAGAGGTCTTTTATATCAAGTGTCAAAACTAATCAGTATATGAATCAATTAGTTTGATCATATCTTTGTAAAAACGTCATAATGCTGGAAAACCCTCTACACCCTATATTATAATACACTTTATTCAATAAATCTAGAGTGTGAAGGGTATTACCTTAATTATTCCACACAAAAAACCAGTTAAAAACCTGTGTAACACACCCACATCTGCTTGCTTGCTTACCAAGTATAGTAATGGTAAACCTGCATTCCTTGATAATTCCCGTATTATCTGAAAACATATATCTAACGACGGTTTCTCCTAGCGGGAATGTATCGCCCGATTGATGCGTCTGTCTAGTTATTGGGAGGACGTTACCCGTCCCGTCATCCCCTGTGGGTTCTGGTGCCCATGTGACAACACGAGAGTTGGTGCCTGCGGGTACGGTGTATGTCATGAACCTGGGGCAGTTGCTAATAGTTGCCGTAGTCAATTGTAAAACTGTGAGAAGGAATTGCAATGTTGAATGAATAGCCATTGAAATAAAGTCATATTGAATACTATGGTATGAATTAAAGGTATATGTTCCGATCACGTTTTTGGGGCTATGAATTTTTTTCACATTAAGATATTTTAATATCAGAAGAATCCCCATATCTTTCTCATTATGTCTGTAAAATCTTAGGGGCCAGAAACGTTCCATTTAGAAATTATAGGCTAAAATGTGGTGAATTACTGCTAAAGGTGGTTAACCACCAGCCAGTTTGTGCACTACTCAATGGGCAAAGTTTGTGTGACCTTGTGCTTCTAAAATTAGAACCATTGGAGTTATGCAACTCAACTTTGGAATGTGACAATTTTATGGATGACCTTTCATGTAAAATAGAAAACATCAAGTTGAAAATCGGCCAGCAATCAGAACATCTACCTTTAATAGCCACAATTGAAATTAAATCAGTTTGAATACTAAGATGAATAATGAATAAGTAATAATGTATTTACTGAATTGTCTATAAAACCAATAAATTTAATATAATTTGTGTACAGCCACAGCAAACGGGTGCAGTTATCTCTCAAAAACAAATTGAGATCTTGATACCAACAAAAGGAGCTTTTATAATGCTTCAAAATGACACCTCTGTGGTCAATTGGATACTGCTTTCTGATTTGATGAAGGAAAATTACTGTATCTTTTTCTTCTTCTATGCCTAATTCCATCAATATCTCAAAACGCATTTTACCGACAACTGCACCCTATTGCCACGACAGTACACATATTTAGGCCCTTAATAAAAAGAGATCTAGATGTTGACATAACTATTGCCATATTATGATGGGCAGTCAATGAGTTCACATCGCAATGTATCAAACTTAGTCACAGCTAAATAATTTTGATATAATTTAAAAGCTTGTTCCTTCCAAACATATTGGCACCAATACTATTCTTCAAATATCTTCAGTTCATCAGGGCACAAGGTAGAATTAACCTCCCTAAATCACTTCACATTGAAAGAGAGAAACAGGGTACCAATTAGATTTTGTGTCTTCAATTGTGATCAAAGTATTTGGATTTTTAACTTAAAACAGTTCATATCTTTTAAAAACATGAAAAATGACTTTACATATTTAGAGGAAACCCTTTAAAAAAATCTTTACTTTTAAGGATTATGGTACTTGAAATGAAGATTTTGTCTTTAACACTTTTCACGCTGCAGTCGTCTGAAGACAGCAGTTCCATTTTTAACAAAATGCTTCAAAATTATTGAATTTTATCACCGTATTTGACAAGAGAAATGCATTTAAATAAGTGCAAACATGCCTAGTATTGTTTCATTAACCCTTAAGATAGACTTTGAAAGTTGGGAAAGGTTTCTGAAAAATCTGTTTGGTATATTGTAAAACAGCAGCGTGGAAAGTGTTAGCTATATGTTTAATGAATCTTATTCAAGTTAAATTCAAAAGCACATACGTAATATTATGAATCTACACGTCACAGAATTTCCAGACGTATCTGTGAATGTATATGTCACATCTGTGGTGCCTATATCAAATCGATCACGAGGTGAATGCGATTGAACCAACGAGGGCGCTACACCGGAATTATCCGTCGCCGTAGGGTCTACCCAGAATGCCCGGGACGAAGTTGTACCAACGGCGGTTGTTATGGTGATGTCAAATGGACAGTCAGTGACAACTGGCGGTGACGTGTCTGTCGTATCCACTGATGGAATAAAGCAAGGAAGCAAGACCCCATGAAACACTGTTAGTATCTGTACAACGAAAAGTTGATATTTACGCCAAAACTCAAAACTAATTTTAAGCTATGTAATTTTGCTATCTGCATGCAATGCAAGTAAATTGTTTGTGTATAAACAAATAAACAGAGCAAAGAGGAATATCCATCCAGGGGAAAGAGAAGAAAGTAGTGCATAACTAACAAAGTGGGACTGAGCATACCGCCTTGAAATTAACCAGATATTAACTCAATAACAGAAAGTAATTCACAATAATGCTTAGAAACGTCATACTACAGATATGTCACAGGTTAGATTGGAGTGAGGCCAGCAAATGAAGGAAAGATATTTTCTAGAAAATCATGCACCATTAGAAATGATAGCACAAATAATAGAATTTGTGACTGACAACAGATCAAGGTTACAACAAATAGACCATATTAAATCAAGATGGGAGGGAAAAAACAAAGTTGTTGGACTGATGCTTGTAACCCTAACTTGGGTACTCCAAAATACTACATCCAAGCCTATCTCCAAGCGCATGTGCGGACGGCTTTCGATGATGCTAGCAACCGATCCTATTTAGTGAGCGCAGTATACTGCGCGAACGAGTAGCTGAGAGCCATGGCTAGCCTATGGGGCCAGGGTTTTTGGTCCGGCGGGTCCCTAGTTTGATCCCTGACCGGGGATTTATATTATTTGTTGATTTCTCTTCCAAATTCCACGAGTAAATGCACACTTTTTGGATGTACTATTTTCCCAGTCCTTATATGTGGTCCGCTATTTTTAAAGATGGCGGCCGTATAGAGGGACGCGGGGACCCAGTCTAGTGTCTTCCATGGGGTGTATGGATTTAACTGGAATAGCCCTTGCTAAAGGATCCTAAATCCTTCAGATTAGTGTTGAAATTTGCAGTTGGAATAATAACCAAAGAAAGTTGCTAACATTCTCAAAAGCAGTTGAATAGAAAACAACATTGTGAAAAGGGTGATTATAATTTTTTTTAAAGAAGTTGCAATATATAGTTTATACAAGACAATAATTTATTTCACATAAGAAACTGAAAATTAACAATCATTTATGCACATGACAAGCCCCAGCAAATAAAAAACAAACAAACCCCTACAACTTTTAAGTGTGAAACCATTTTTGTCAAATTAATGCTTATCAAATAGCTACTTTAGTATACAGGATGTCCCGAAAATGCTTGGATTGGAAAGAATACATTACTTTTTTCCTTGCTGCTTATTTTTTTAGTTTGAAAATTTGCAGATGTTTGTTAATATTTGTTGATATATTGTAAACACCATGGGTTTGTGAACTGCTTTATAATATAGCAGTCAACTAAATAGAGGATGACAATGGCAAGAGAGAACACACAGATGAAACCGCAACAGGATTCCAAAGGGATACAAGAGGGAAGTCATTAAATGTATAATGTAAAAGAATCTAATAGAAGATAATGAAAGGAGGTCTCACATGTGCCTCTATACGCTACTTGCACGGTACAGATGGAACCATTGAAAGCGAGGCTCTCCCCTCACCACGCACTATCACGCCACTTTGCTTCGTGGTTTCTCGCTGGTTTGAGTATCGCGTGACACGATTGCGTGCAAGTAGCGTATACTGCCAATATACAGAGTCCGCCCCGTCTCTCGCCCGGTAAACAAATACCCAACGTAAGCATTTGTTTGTTGTTATGGGACACCCTGTATAGTTGTTGTAAATCTCCACATGCAAGCTAACAACTATAAACTGCTTTGTGATAATTTGTGTGTGTCAGTGAGAAAACAAAAATCTACGTCGATCACTTTAGGAAGGATCAGGAATTTATCATTTTGATACCAGTTTCAATGTAACTTACAAAGTAATCTTGAAGAAAATAAAAAACAGTTTGTGTAAAGGGCTTGTGGATATGTTACCTATGTCTCACCTTTGCCAACTAAACCATAGGTTTTATGAGTTTATCAAAAAATGTCTAAATATTGATTTCAGAAATCTTACAAAAAAATCATGTCATTTTGTTACCTAGTCAAAATGTGCACATCAAAACTATAAGATGCTTTGTGTGTTTAGCAACAAAAAAAGAAGCAATTTACATTAATTAACTTAAGAAATCAAAACTCGGTAATTTCGCAAACACTTGTCGTTCAACAAAAGAAATAATCAAAACCGGACACTTTTGTAAGCAATAGACTTGATAAAGGACTAATCCTCACCAACTAAACTATAATACGTTTTGTGTGGTGAAGTTAGGCAAAAAAGCAGTCTACAAAATTTGACTTCACAAATCAGAAATACACTAAGCTCCAACTTACAAAGATGCAAATCAAACCATGAACTTTTGGATGCAAAAGACTTACAACAGAGTTTACAAATTCATAAAAAAAATATACCATGCAAAAATGCTACATGCAACCATTATCACTAGCTGATATCTATATATGTATTTTGATGCATATTTTACCAAACACAGGGAACAAGCAAATTGCCGAATTCGATGACTGGTCAGTAAATGTGTACTGGACTTGAGTGTAGCCAGCTGGGAAAGTATCCCCAGAACGATGGGTTTGGGTGACTGTCGGAGTCATGCCAGAGTTATCCGTAGCTGTAGGCTCTGTCCAGGTCACGATACCAGAGTTCGCTCCTAGCGCCATCGTCGTGATGGGTTCGGGACAACCGGTTATCACCGGTGGTGATACATCTCCTATTGCAACTGTTATGGGATGAAATTGTGTGGTATAATTCAAGCCCATTTTTAGTAATTATATAGATTTTAAGGATTTGTTTTACTAATATAACCTGGAAATCAAGTCCAGTTTGATCCACACACCTTGTGTACCCCCCCCCCCCCCCCCCCCCCCCCACCCCTTACTCTTCCTACAACATACTGCTGTTCAACCCTATTACAAACTTACTTAGAGACACCACTAATCTTAATACATCCTGTGCTATATATGTCTTGAGGGATTTTAACATTTTTGATTATCTGTAAACTTACAATGGAATGCTTGACGAAGAAACTATAATAATGTCCAGTGAGATTCAACCTACTGGTTCAAATACTTTGGATGTAAAGTCAAATTGAAGATGGGGGATTGAAAATGGCATCAACTAAGAGTACCTTAGGGCAGCTTTTTCTGATACGGTTTAACTTACTCCTCCCTGTAATGAAAGAAACACATGTTTGCAATAGCTGCCATGTCTTAATTTGCCAGGTTTTATACAGTTGGTTTATTTGATTAACCAATGGCATCAACTAAAAGTAACATAAGGCAGCTTTTGCAGTTATAGCTAACCCCTTTCTGTAATAAGAGAAAAACATATTTTAAATAGCTGCCTTGCGTTTTTAAACACTATGCCGACTCCTTGGAATACACATAAGGTATCTCAAGGCAGCAACTTGCAGCTCTTGCACAAACACCTGTACTGTATTGAAATGTAAGAAGATCTATCTGAAATAACTGGAAGGTGGGTGTTACTGATATAAACCAATAACAGCCATTCTAGATAGGTGTTTGGCTTCAAATCCTTGATGTGTTGCTTCCATGTCCCATAGCATATCTATCTGGTACCTCAATCATTCAAAGTATGAAGTGTCATCTGTGTAGGCAGACCCCTTAATCACCACGGTAACATGGTGTCAATATCGCTCCTGATGCACACCTAGAACCTGTCAAATTAATGTTAGTATCGCCCACACCAAAACCTATCAGCACCATAGGGCACCTACCTGATACCGTGATGGTAAAAGCGCAGTCCGCCTGATTGCCCGAGGAATCCGTAAAAGTGTACCTGACCACAGTGTCTCCAACAGAAAATGATTGTCCAGGGGAGTGTGTTTGTAGCTGAGTTGGTGTTTGTCCAGAGTTGTCTGTTGCCGTGGGTGGAGTCCAAGACACAATTTGAGTTGATTGGCTGACAGGGACGACGAAACTCAAGCTGGAAGGACAGTTCATCACAACTGGTGGTATGTTGTCTTGAGGAGCTGTGATGGAATAATTTTATATTATTAGGAATAGGTGTATCAAATAAATTTGATAAAAACACTGGCAGTTTTCACATTCTAGTTAATTCAAAATATCATGGCATCCATCTTTTAAAACTGAAACTGGCTAACACATTACTTGCTTTGAATTGGTTTACTTCAAGGAAATTCAACAAACCTGATGAATATTTTCACCGACATTACTTGCTATTTGCATGTATGCACATGATCTAACATATGCATAAAAGGTTAAACAGTTAAAACAGTAGGCCTATGCTTCCACAATTAATAACAGGTATTATTGCAGCATTATATGCAAGCATCTAAACACATAATACAATTATGAGAACATGACACCGATCTAAATTGCACGGTAGAGACAATGAAATTACACTACAAATATGAGTTATAAACGAGTAACTCAAGAAAAATAGTTGCATAGATGGTGCCATTTAAATGGACTTGGCATTGGTGGTGTATGTCAAGCTTGAAGCATCATGGAAAGGGACAAAAACAAGTTTTATGTTCTAAGTTTAAATTCATAAATCAAGTTCTAAGGGGTGTATGTCAAGCTTGAAGCATCATGGATAGGGACAAAAACAAGTTTTATGTTCTAAGTTTAATTCATAAATCAAGTTCTAAGGGAGGTTGTTTTTTTTAAACAAAAAATAACCTCACTCTGGGTAGATTATCTATTTCCTTATATTTTCTGAGTATCTAGAGTAAAATAATCATCAAATTTGATTAACTATTTTGCCAAAACAATTCTCTACTGGAATTCAGTTTCCATGGCCCGTCCATTGAAACCAAACATTATCACCTCTGGAAAAATGGTAGGTTCCGTTGCTAATGTTATTGTGTTGTTTGGGGGCATTACGGTAAGGACCAATGAAATTGGGGGTCAAGATAGATTGTAGACCAATCAGAGGCTTTATGGGTTAGGCCGCCATGTTTGGTTTGGCGTAAATTTCATTCTCTGTCAAGATAGCATTGAGAAAGGAGCAGTCAAATTTTTACCCACCCACCACTCCCATGAGGTTATAGTCACGTCAGTTAGGGTGGCACGTGAACAGCAGTTTTTTTGTGAATTTTATAAAATGTCACTTTTAAAAAATATATTACACATGTAATACAATAAGTAAATCGCGTAGTAGCCAACTTATGTTTCATTAAAGAATATAATGATAAGAAAGGTTCAGCCATTTCATTTTACCATATATCATTTGCTCAAATCCGTGGCAGGTTAATGTAGTATAACAAATCAATGTAATTCCTAGGTATTCACTGGGGGGTTGGTGACCGTTGGAGTAGTTACTTCAGGCGAACGAGTTGAAATGTTTATACACAGGTGATCCAGCGGTGAAGAAGAGTAAACTAATTATTTGGGATGAAACACAAAGATGTTGTGAACATCCGGGTTTAAAAGAAATGTAATCAGGCTGAATTTGGATACATTCACAAAGGCATGTTGTATGAATTAAACAATTTATTTTGATAAACACAGCTTTTACTTCTAAATAGTCTCTGTGAATATCGTGGTTAAAATAAATGTAATCTAGCTGAATTCTTATTTTGGATGAACAGAACTTTTACTCCGTGGTAGTTACTGGGGGGTTGTGTCGCCTGTGCGACCGCATCGGGCACGACGTTGTGAACATCCGTGGTTTAAAATAAATGTAGAGCTAGATTATGGTACATTCATAAATGCCTGTTGTATGTTGTAGGAAATAAAATGTGTTTCCTTCTTAATGCCCGACATGAGGCACAAACAGATCAATGTGTCCTTGTTTAATTTTTCCATGTGGTGATAATTGGCAACCAATAAAACAAAGATTATTGAGGTATAAGAAGTGTTGTTATCAAGAAGGGTTAAGAGAAAGGGATTCGTGTGTATTGGGGGAGGGCTGTCGCTGGAGCATATGTGTGCATGCATGGTGTGGATGTCAAAACACTATAGCAATCCACATTTTGAAAATATGATTTTTATCCTTTTACAAAGAAAAAAGTGTTTGAGTTTTCCTAATTCTAAAAAAAGGTGGGTTTTTCAACCTTATTTTCTTAATAATCATCAGTTAAGTACTGGACAGCAACAACATTTTGCCTGGGCCTGCACTTTAATTTCCCTGGGACCTCTATTCACTAAATTAAAATTATATAGGTTAACATAGCAAGATTCAAAGTAGTGAAATTAAATTGCCACTAAAAGTTGGTGTTTTGCAAATTCGCTAAAACTTTAATGCCAAGACATTTTAGTGCTTTAATTTACAGTATCCTACCAAACACATATTCATATTTGCATGGTAATTTAAAATGTATGCCGACACCAGCCTGGGGTGGAACACAACGATGGGATGAAGGGTTTTCTATGACATCTCTGCTGGATGTATTACCTGATACGAGTACGACATTAAAACGACACTCTGCACGATTTCCCGCCTGATCGGCGAACACATAAACTACTTCTGTTGCTCCAACGTTGAAAGCTGTCATGATCATATGAGTTTGGGATACCAGCGTGACAGGTGGGCTGGTGGCATCGGTTGCGGTGGGCTCTACCCAAGACACTACGGCATTGTTGAAACCAGGCGGCAAGTTTTGGGTGATGCCTTGCGGGCAGTTGGAAATTACTGGTGGGATGACGTCTGTTGTGCCTGATTCATACGATACATAGAGAAACAATACAATACAGTACAATACAATATATAGAGAAAATATGATGCAATACACCAAGAATGTCTATAACATCGTTGTTCAGTCAAAACCTTATATATCTCCATCCACCCCTTCAGCATGTATAAAGCAATACTTCCTATGTATAACCTCTGGGAAGTCTGCTCTAAGCATGCTCAAGGGCCAAAACAGATCTATCCAACCTTCATAAGTGCTCTTGCTTCTGAACATGTATAAAGCAACACTTTCTATGCATAAACGTTGGGTAATTTTACTTTATACATACTGAGGGGCCAGAAAAACATAAGTGGTTTGACAGAACAGCAACGATATGTAACCTACAAAGAACACAATGTTAAACCTAGCTTGATATAAAGGCCTACAATCAAAGAAGAGAAAATCTAAACTGGACGATTACAATGAAAAATCAGTGACTGAATGTGAAGAATACAACAGGTAAAAAACAAGCAAAGAATCTTGCAAGCACAGTGTGATTCTAACACAAATTACTGATGCAGATAAAAGCAGAATAAACAACTAGATAGGCGCTTGATATTGTTATACAAATGTGATCATGTCGTGAGAGCTTGAGTGTTTCTTTTCAAAAGCCAACATATACGAATAAATGGAACTAATACAAATATGAATCCTGTTTGCTATCTAGACTTCCATTTTTGAATTGTTTAACCATTTATCACAAAATAAAATGACTATTCAATTTATAATAATGCACTATACATAAGTGAATAATTTTACGATTTGAAGGGAAGTATTTTTTTTAGTGCTAGTACCGTTCCGTGCATAGGCACAGGCTTCGATAGGCTGAGCCTTGCATATGATGATATAAAGTGGGTGCCCCTTCCCACTTTCCTAGCTCAGGAAAGAGCCATTCAAATTGACTTATCCTTTACAATAAGGTATTGACTCTGCAAATAGCTGTAAAAGTAGGTTGCTGCTGGCCTACTAAGATTGTTGGCTCCAATTCCAAAGGGCTGCCCATTGACCAATGGAAATTATAAAATGTCAAAAGATGTATCCAACGGAACCAGGAACAAAACACACCAAGGATCAGAAAACTGATACAAGAGGATATCTCTTAAAATGTAAAATGCAAAAAGAGTAATAGCAAGATATATCAACTGGGTGTGGGGAAACACTGCCTGTTTCCCGACACCCAGTTGGTATATCTTGATTTGACTCTCTTTGCAATGGTAAGGCCTAAATTTTTTTTTTTTTTGATTGGCGTAACCCGACCGACCCTAAATACATCGCCGACCCTGAATATTTTTTATTATTTTGAGGGGGAAAAAACCCCAAAAAACAAAAAAACAAAAAACAAAAAATGAAATCTGAAGTTTGTTATTGTTTAAAACTTCAGAAACTTGCACTCATAGAGTCTGTTGGTTTCTATAAATAAAAAGAAAAATGTTTAAAGAAAAGAGAATTTTTGCCGTCTCTTCATTTGTGTGTACTGCTGTCTTTTAAGTGTTCAAAAGAAGATGATTTAAAAAATTAAAAAATTAAAAAATCCCGACCGACCTACCCTATTTGTTTTGGTCATGTTACGCCAATCAAACTTTTTTTTTAAGGCCTAATTGCAAATATCTACAGTAAAAGCCTATCACCCAATTCAAAAATAAAATCTTAAAAATCTTACCTATGACGTTGATAATAAATCTACACTCCAGAGTAATCTGCCCATTTGAAAATACATACACCACTGTAGTTTCACCGAGAGGGAATGCTGAGCCCGATGAATGAGTAGCGGATACCTGAGGAATGGAACCCCCTAATCCATTGTCTGCCGCTGTCGGTTCTGGGCTCCATGAAGCCACCTGGGAGGTCACTCCTGTTGCCACGTTGAACACCTGATTGGCCGGGCAATCTCTGACGAATGCATTGGTGATCTGAATGACTGCAAAAAGGAAAGGAAGAAAAACACACGACAAATTAGCAAAATCAAGGATATAATTTAATTTGTGTCAACTCAAGTTGTGAGATGATGTTAGGGCTTATTTAAGTGCGTTCGTCAAATATACTCCTCATAACTACAATGGGATTGCATTTGTTGGCATCATATGATAACAAAAGAATGTTCATCTTCAAGTGGTGCAGAAATTACATGGTAATTAGTTCAATATGTGTTCTAATGGTTTCATTGATATTGAAAACCATACTATTGCAGTAGAAATTGTATTAAAATAAATATTAGGACTCAAAATATGGTCAAAAATGGGATTTTTTGGGGGGGTTGGCCATCTTAGAAACACCTTGTGTTGCAATTTGTGGTGGGTTAACACTTTCCACGCGGCTATTATTTTTACCATACACAAAACAGATTTTTCAGAAACCTTTAACAATTTCCAAAGCCTATCTCAAGGATTACTGACCCAATACTAGGCATGTTTGTAATTATGTCAATGCATTTCGCATGGTGATTCTAAATATGTTAATGAAATTCGATAATTTTATCATTTTTTATACATTTTGTGAAATTTTGGAATGTCGTCTGCAGCCGCCTGCCGCGTGGAAAGTGTTAAGCTATAATTGGCCGTGTATTGATTGGACTATACCTATGCAGTGGCTGCACCAGCCTCATATTTTTTTGGGGGGAAAAGGGGGGCAAGATTTTTTTTTCGCACACATATTTTTGGTGCCATTTTACAATAAAATCGTCAAATTTTGTCTATTACTAACTGATTTGGTATGAACATATGCACTTGCATGCAAAATTTAGCTGTTTTATGCTCAAATTGTCAACATTTGGTATAATTTAACCTAAATTAGTGAGAAATGACAGATTTAGATGATAAAGAGATCGGAATGATAAGGAAATATCATCTTTGGCTAATTAACCAATGAAATAACAGTATTCATGTCTACTGAATGATAAGACTTGATTTGAAGAAAATCATTGACTTGAATTGATTGACTTGACCTGAGCCAACCAGTGACTTGACTTGACTTATTGGATTGACTTGACTTGAGTTGACTGACTTGAGGTAATTTGAGAAAGTCTTGATTCGAGTATCATTTGTCTGTGACTTGACTTGTGACGCAAGGTTTAATGACTTGTTCACAACACTGACATGAATGCCTGTCATAAAAACTGTCTCAATCTTAATGCTTTCCATGCGGCTATTGGTTTTACCATATACAAAACAGATTTTTCAGAAAACTTTTAAAGTTTATCTTAAGAATTACTGAACCAATACTAGGCATGTTTGTACTTATTTCAACACATTTCTCATGGTGATTCTAAATATGGTGATGAAATTAAATAATTTTGACATTTCTAAAAAACATTTTGTTCAATTTTGGAACTGCCATGTGGAAAGATTTAAGTTGAATTAGTTATTCTCATGATAGGAGCAAAATCTTACTGAGAACAAAGAAACTGCAAACTGCGCTGTTTCCAGCTGCATCGATAAAGGTGTATCTGACATTATTGGAGCCGACGGGGAAAGTGTCTCCTGATCGGTGGGTCTGACTAACAAAGGGCGGTACTCCAGAATTGTCTGTTGCAGTGGGTTCAGGTGACCAGACGGCTCTGGCAGAGGCGGATGTTGATGATGTCAATGTGATATCCGATGGACAGTTGGAGATCACAGGTGCTATCGTATCTTGAGTAGCCTCTGTAATATATAGCAATGATAAAACAAAACCTTGATTATTCTCTACATTCATTTTACCCTAAAAGATAAATGCAATTAATCAAAAAATTTCCTAAAGAAGGTTTGACAAGCATATCTTATGTAAGGAAGGTTCTTCCTCAGGATGGTTTGACAAGCATATCTTATCGAGGGTTGAGCGCCAGAAGGCTACAACTCAAAAAATGCTATTGTGAGATAATCAACTTTCAAATATTCCGGACTCATTAGAATACACTGTAGCACCCAACTTGTAACTCTAGTTTTAGTCAAATTAAGAGTGTTTATGAGTTATCTCTTCATGGTTCTGTAAATCTAGGTTATATGGATTATTTTGGTACCAAAATCTCATTTTGCCCAGAAGTTGAGTTTCTCGCTCAACCCTCGTTATATAAAAGATGTGCTGATTCCAAAAACAAAAAGTCACTATTGTCGACACCATTTGCGAATTTTTGCTGTTTTTGGCCATTTTTGGTCAAAAATTACAATTTTAATTGTCTTTGGGATAATAAAATCAGAATCGTTTCATGGATGTTTTCATAAGCCTATATAAGGTGTAAAGGGTTTTTCCTCAGGAAGGTTTGACAAGCATATCTTATGTAAAAGTTATGTGCTGATTCCAAAAACAAAAAGTCACTATTGTCGACACCATTTGCGCATTTTTGCTGTTTTTGGCCATTTTTGGTCAAAAATTACAATTTGAATTGTCTTTGGGATAACAAAATCAGAATCGTTTCGTGGATGTTTTCATAAGCCTATCTAAGGTGTCAAAGGGTCCTGATTCCATGACAAATGTTCTTATTGACCTAAAACTAGTGAAACATTGGTCATTGGGTACCTTCTTTTTACCCAAACCTTCCCGAGGAGAAATTCTGATTAACAGCACTTATCTCCTAGGGTATTTATAGTCCTGTTTCAACAAAACAAAAACAAATACAAAAACAAAAACAACAACAACAACAACGGTATAAAACTGAATATACAGTGACAATTTAGTGATCAAATGTTTTGCATATTAAATTTTGAAAAGAAGAAGAAGTCAAAAAGAAGAAAAGAAAAGCAAATGCCCAAAAATCATAACCTGGGCGGATGACAGAAGTCACAAAATAAAGTTATAAGGGCTTATCCATTAACATTCCAAATCATCAATCACAATGATAAAATGGCAGTAATCTTCCCAGACATGCATCCAAACATGGCGTAAACATTCTTGGGAGAGAAATCCTTATCTTTGAGTGCCATTTTGAATCTCGATTCATTTATTGCAATGGGTGATTACATATGTCAACGGACATTTCTGGACAGAAAAATAATAAATCCATCAATCCAAAATCAGTGCAGGTCTATTCTGTCTGTCGCAGTTGTTGAATTTGGCATGGTTACTCATCATAACTGGAGTGAAACTGACTATAAAGTGCTGGAAAATTTGTCTTTTATTAATTGTTTTTGACCAGATACAGTTAATATCTTTTTAGATAGAATAGTAGAATATCATTATTGTTAATATATTGAACAAAGAAGCTATTTTAACAAGTACGTTTGCAGTAAAGTGTGATTTTGTTTACTTCACCATTCACTCTTTCATGCCAGGAGTAACCTGGAACAGCCATAACTGACCAATAAGGTGTCAGTATTCCATTCTGTGACATAACTTAGACCGGCAGAATAGGGAAATATCAACAGACACAGCCACAAAGTTACTTACTTATTCCAATGAAAATGTGTAACAGTGGAAAAGCAGCTGGGGTGTGAGGTGGGTATGGGGTGGGGGTGGGGTGTGATAGAGACTGTGGTTGGTATGCACACAACAGGTCTACCATTAGGCCTGGCCTGAATGAAGAATAGTCCCTCTTGAAGAACAGTTTAATTCATTCATACCTTTGTTATACTCCTTAACAAAGTCAAAAAGTACAATTGGAGTCACCTAATTAGGTCTAAAAAATGGTTTGATTGGCCTAACATTTTTTTGAAATCACCTGCTTTAGGGACTTAAAGTAGCCAAAAATTAAAGCAAACAGTCAAAAACTTTAATACTTTGTTCAATTTTTATATATACATTTTTTTTAAAATTTTGTTGTTGAATTTTTTTTCTTTTCCTCCCTCAAAAAAAAAAAAAAGTATTCAGGGTCGGCGATGTATTTAGTGTCGGTCGGGTTAGGCCAATCAAACTTCTTTTTTTATTAGGCCTTAGGCTAAATTAACACTAACATGTATTGCCGCTTACAAGGTCCGTTAATAATTTAAACTCAACTAATCTACGCATAAAAACATCGTGTCTGGGAGGACTATTCTTCATTCAGAATCTGTGTTCCTATATGTCTAATATAAATTACAACAATAAAAGATGATTAACAATTTGGAATCCAACTTTTTGACGGATTGGTCACTAAATCTCAAAATAGTACTGAAACACAAGGATGGTATTTGACAATTTGTTGCAAAAATAACATTGATTAACATAGATTAACCCACGGGTAATTCCCTACCATTATATTTTATAAGGTTTAACCCTTTGAACCCGACGAGCCGCCAGAGCGGCTTACGCGTATGTGTACCATATACCCGGTGAGACGCTGGAGCGGCTTACAGGTGTGTATGCAATCAACCATATAATACGGACTATAGGCTCAGTGTAGGATGTCTAAAGTGGTTTGTTTACATAGATAAGACTATTGGGCATCTAGAAACTGCCGGGTCAAAGTTCAAATTGATGTAATTTTTAATTTGCGAGTGTTTTTAGCAGTACATTTTGCTTGGCGTGATTCTTGACTTTTCGCATCAAAATTACATTGAAATACGGCACGTTTTGGACATGCTGGATGATAGTTATACTGCTGAGGATTTGTTTAGATGATAGTTCTGGAATTTCAGATGAATTTTAGATGATTTTGAGACTGAATCTGATTGTGACAATATAAATATTGACGCCAGAATGGGCATTGGTGGAAGTCATACGCTTTTCATGTATTTGCGGTAATGTACATGTACAGGTGGGTTTTGGGGTCCAAAATGTCGCAGTTTTTATTGATTTTTGTCCTGAAAGCTCTATCCAAGTAAACTGTTATTGTTTTTATATGATTTTATAATATTATAGATGATTCCCAACAAGTTTAGTATTGTTTTATCCATTTCCTGCAAAAATCAATATTTTGTGTGTTACCCCCGGAATGGCCAGGGTCAGCGGTACACATTGCCTGGCGCAGTCAGGGTTCAAAGGGTTTTAACACTTTCCATGCGGCAGGCGTCTGCAGACGACACTCCAAAATGTCACAAAATGTTTTAAAAATGTCAAAATTATTAAATTACATTACCATATTTGGAATCATCAGGAGAAATGGATTAAAATAAGTACAAACATGCTTAGTGTTGATTCAATAATCCTTGAGATGGACCTTGATAGTTGGGAAAGGTTTCTGAAAGACCTGTTTTGTAATGGTAAAACAAATAGCCGCGTGGAAAGTGTTAAGGTACATGGTTTTCAGAATTTCAATGAAAACGAACAATTGAAATCACCAAGTCGATAAAAAAGAATATTCATTTGAACTCATAACCACACAAACAATAGGGATTTTATTTAGTGGTGTGAGCCCAGGAGGGGACCATTAAGGAAAAATAAACAAAATACAAAAATACAAAACATTGCAAAATATAAGAAAACACCAAGTGCATATTCCATCAATGTTTACCAGTAAGCGTGACTCTAAAAACGCAATTATCCGAATTGCCGACTTGGTCAATGAACGTATACCGAACCTCGGTGGTTCCCACACTGAATTCGTTCATAGGTGAGTGTGTCTTCACCACTAATGGCGCCACACCAGAGTTATCTGTAGCTGTGGGCTCCGTCCAAGCTACGACTGCCCGTGTAGTGCCTGCCGGCAGGTTAACATTAATGTCGTTTGGACAGTCGGAAATGACTGGTGGTGTCGTGTCGACTACATCCACTTCGTAAGCATGTGCAATAGGACAATTGAATGAATGATTTTGGGTTAGTAGAATTATTACTACTGTTAGTAAATTATGTAAAATTACCCATCATTACCATGATGTTATTACCTGTCAGAAGCATTGAATTGTCACAATATTGGCTATACTTACAACAAATCAACACATGCTATCAAATGTTGATAACCCTAACCCATTTTTGGGGTTGTAGCAGTAAATCTAACCAGGGGAAACACAGGACAAATACTGACACAAAAATCATGTATGTTGTCTCTGGGGATCGAACCCGGGCCGCTGTGGCCATAGTCCAGGTGATCGTGCATCACACTCCAGGGGTTGCACTCCCAAAAACAACTTTTCACAGCCTATAACTATGTACCTTTGTGTGATTGCGCAATGAGAATGGGGAATAGGGTCCACTGGCATGGCGTACTTGTTGGATTTAGCATGGCTAAATTTAATGAACAATATACAGTCATCACAATAAGTAACTGACCAGGTAATAAATGTGCTGATAACTCTTAAAGAATAACTCCTACATAAACATATTAAATGATCAACATGTTGAGAAATTTCCCTTCTTGAATTTGAGATATTACACGCTAAGAATGGCTAATTATTAAGGAAGTTACAATCCTAAAGGTACTGTCAAGTCTGATTTTCATTTTCACATTTTCATTTTCAACACAGGGTTTCAGACCGGCAAATTATTGATTACTGGTAGTGGTAGTGCCAATTCACCCGTCGATGGCCTGGTTGTTGGATAGTCAGCCTGAGGCATTGTTACGGTTAATCAATACGGCACACAAGCTTTACCTGTCGTACTCTCCCCGTGTTGAAAAGAAAATGTTAAAATGAAAATCAGACTTGCCCTAACGTTTGGGATCGTAACTTCCTCATTAATCAACCATTCTTAGCGTAGCGTGTAATATCTCAAATTCAAGAAGAGAAATTTCTCAACAACTTTATAATTAAATATGTTTTTGTAGGAGTTTTACTTTTATAGAGTTATCAGCATGTTTATTACTTGGTCAGTTACTTATTGTGATGACTTTAAACCACTTTATAGGATATATCAGCCTTTTTCTCAAATAAAACAATATACTAAGAACACCATCCATAACAGCTTAAAAAGAAATAAAACCCTAGTTGGCAGTAACAACCAAAAGTATGCTTGAATATCACATTGCTTGGAAAACTTACGAGATACAGTGACCATGAACGTACACTGTGCAGGATTCCCGGATGCATCTGCGAATGTGTATACCACAGTCCTGACACCAACTGGGAAGAAGGATCCAGGAACGTGAGATCTGGTAACCGTGGGAGCAACATCTGTAGAAGATAAAAGGATACAAAGCGTTTAATAATTTGATTTGGATTGGATTAGTTTGGTTTGCTTAGGTTTGGTTTGGTTTAATTTGATTTAGTTTGATATAGGTTAGTTTGGTTTGGTTTAGTTTGGTTTGAACACTGGTAATGTACTACTACTACTACTACATCCAGAAATATTCGATCATTTCAGAATGTTTCTGATTAGCAGAGTGTTTTGGCATCAGTTTGATGACTCATGATCGAGTCATCCACAGAAAAACAAACATGTTTTCATCCGGTGTCTTTAATAACCCGTATGTGGATTGTGCTGGTGTTGGTGAGAGATTGTTTTTCCTCACAAAGTTGTATTTTGCGGTGTCTCAGTTACAAAAACGGTGAGATATAAGAGATTCAGGTAACACCTTCACATTTTACCATCAGATCGATACATTTTGAAGTTGCCGGTATCGACGCCATTGTTGATAAAACCAAAATAGTCTCGTTACTAGTCTTACTTCTCACGGGTGTACGCTTGTATGTAAACATAGTAAGCCACTAAACTGGACAAGCAATGTTATGAATGTTATGAATGTGATCAACCACTTCATTACGCAGCGTACCCACCTAGATCTTGATATGATTATGGTGGTGTGCCCCCTCACAAGGGAGGTGTAGAGGAAAAACAAAACCATTTTTTGCCATACTTACTTGAGTTATCTGTTGCTGTTGGTTCTGTCCATGTGACGGTAGCACCTCCGACAGTACTGCCAAATGGTATCGTCTCTACTATGTTGCCTGGGCAACCACTGATCACTGGGGCTACGTTATCTACTGGTGAAGCTGTAATGTGATACAGGAAAAAACAGGTATTCATTAAATCAAAATATGTGTGTTGACCCACTGAACAAGATGCACTTGCGTGAATGAATCAATAAAACAATAAACAAATCAAGACACAAATAAACACATATTTCTTCTTTTTTTTGTTTTGTTATATAGTATAGTTTCCAAATTACTCTTAATTGCATAGGATTACCTGTCAATATCACATTGAATTTGCAAATATATTTAACACTTTCCACACGGCAGACGACTGCAGACGACATTCCAAAATTTCACAAAATGTTTCAAAAAATGTCAAAATAATTAAATGTCATAACCATATTTGGAATCAACATAAGAAATACATTGAAATACAAACATGCCTAGTATTGTTCAGTAATCTTTAAAAAAAAACCTTGAAAGTTGTGAAAGGTTTCTGAAAATTTTGTTTTGTATGGTCAAACAAATAGCCGCGTGGAAAGTGTTAAGTATAGATGACTTCAGTGGTTACCAGTGGGGAACGCAGACATACATAAAGTAGTTGGAGGATAAACATTGTTTTAACTGGTCTTACATGTCAAAATAACATTGAATCTGCAGACGTTAGAGTTGCCAGCCGAATCTATGTATGTATAGGTGACTTCAGTGGTACCAGCAGTGAACGTAGACATAGGAGTGTGTGATCGGCTAAGGAAGGGATCCTGTCCGGAGTCATCAGTGGCCGTTGGCTCCGTCCAAGACACCATAGCTGTCGTCTGTCCAGAAGGAAGATTCAGGTTGATATCAGCAGGACAGTTGAAGATACTTGGCGGTGTCGTGTCTGTTGTGGAGACTGGAGAATTGATCAAATCATACAATTGATTAATACTATTTTTAGAGCGCTAACAGATTTACTTTTCCACATACACACTTGTTATTTTATGTTCGTTAGACTGACGAGACTGAATTTAATCATACACAATTTGGAGAAGTTATTGTTTCTTTTCTTATTTCCCAGATTGCATTGTTTGCGTTTTACTTGTGTTTTTATTGATTTCTGTAGTATGCATATTTTTATACTTGATTCTGTTCTGCACGGCCAATTT
Source organism: Ophiura sarsii (assembly GCA_035610835.1). Classification (NCBI taxonomy): domain Eukaryota; kingdom Metazoa; phylum Echinodermata; class Ophiuroidea; order Amphilepidida; family Ophiuridae; genus Ophiura; species Ophiura sarsii. The sequence goes on from CM069458.1 coordinate 21,644,700, forward strand.
GACTGGATTCGTCCAGGATGCTATGTTGGTCATCTATGGCACTGCATAATGTTTATCCATGTAGCCATGCGCAACGGACAACCAAGGGGAATCGCACCCAGCTTATTTTACATTCAATTGAATCAATGCATGATGTCCAATTCATTGCATGAACCGTGATATACCAAATGTGCCTACATTACATATCAAGAAACAGGTGTGTCTTCTTTCTGAAACACTTAAGGGGGGTGTGCACCTTCAGGTACAGCCTCCGTAAAACTGCCGTAACCTCTTCATTATTCATTTAATCTATATAAAAGTATACATTTTTTTGCAGGAAAGGGTTCAATGAATCAAACCATGATCATGAAATTGACCATTTTGGAAAAAATTATAAAAAACACCTTTTTTTACCCATTTTAGGTTCTGCAAAGATAACAAAAAAATATATTGTGTCAAATTTTGACATACTAATTTTATTATATTCCTCATACAATTCCCTAGGAATCGTTTTTTGTTTTTTTTTGAAAATATTTATTATTTTGTTTGAATTATAGACCAAAAAGTGCTAAAATACGTTATTTTTTACCTCCAAAATCGTGAAAATCACCATTTTGGGTTTAAAAAAAATCACATTTTTGGCACTTTTTGGTCGATAATTCAAAAAATAATAAACCGAAGGTGCACAGCTCCCTTAAACACAGTTTATTGTTCCAGATAAGATGGTGCTAATCCCAAACGTGGATAACCTCTATTACTTATGATGTAGGGAGATGGGGAAAATATAAAAAAGTTAAAGTTGAAGTGTGTGGTGGGTGCAGGGGAGGGGTGGGTGCAGGGAAGGGGAGGATGATGGGGATTTGTGACCTTATATCCTTCAGCAGGGAATGTGCTTACATTCGACAGTGATAATTTATAATGAATTATCAAAATCGGATTGCATTGTGGGTACTTCTGGTGGGAACTGTATGCCCTAATATAGAAACGATCAACCATAAGGTGTTTTTTAGTTCAGTCATGAATGCTCATGCTTTATAACGCAATACAAAGAAATTTATGAGATATTAACCTTGTCATTCTAAGATAAGATTTATCTGATTATTTGAATAATAATTTGTTTGTTTTTTCATCTTACACTCGGATCTTGCACTCGGATAATAACTATATTAAACATAGAATAGGTTCCGACTGATCTATGACCTTTTTCAATTCACTGAATCATAACAAAATATATATATGAAAAATCTGCTTATTGTTGAATTACAAAACCCAAACAATTAGACCTATTACATGCATAACTAGTTCCATAGACTAAATAATACAAATATAAATACTTTCTTAATATATGATACATCACAATAAACTATGCATTCCGCAACACAAATGAAAAGTTAAATTGCCTGGCTAATAGAAACAGAGCGAAAAATTATATTCCAAATTAAAAGAATCCATTTAGATGCATCTGAAAACAATAATAAGAACACTGGGACATTCAAGGACTTGTGCAAATTGAAATAAATCTAGATGAATCGATAAATAGCTGAACATTTGAAGAAAAGAAGAAAAAAACCAACTAAAAAACCAACAACACAGAGACAGGGGAATTAAACTATAAGTCTAAAGAAATTCTATTAAATCCTAGAAAAATCCAAATATTAATTCCATACCAAAAACCACAAATATGAACTGATTCTTATCCCTAACCCCCCTGAGTGCTAAAAAAATGCTAATCATAAGTCCATCTCCAAGCGCCTGTGCCAACGGTTTTCGATGACGTAATCAACCGAAATCATGGCCGGTTCCCAGCGATTTAATTGGTGTTTTTTCTTCAGAAATTGTGATCCCGGTCAAAACCCTAAACCAGGGTTATAGCGTTATTAATAGTGCAGAATTCTGAGGAGGAGGGAATTACACTAAATATCCTAAAAAGCATACAATATTTGTAAAACACCGTAGACGAAACAACGTCTTTCAAACATTCCAAAGTCATGATGCAACTAAAACTGTCGCAAGGCATGCTAACAAATAACACACTGCTTCCAGACCCGTGAATCTATCATGCCGAACAGGTAATTACCGGCAACAGTCACCGTGAAAATACAAGTGGCTTCATTGTTGGCCTCGTCAAAGAAATAATAGAACACCAAAGTGTCTCCGAGGGGGAACCTGTCACCGGAGGTGGCCGTCCTGAATCTGGACACGATGGCAGAGACATCGTCGTTAGCCATTGGTTCGGTCCAGGTGACGACAGAGCTGGTTTCACTGGGGTTGGCAAATGCTACCACAGGACTGATGGGACAATTGGACACAACTGGAGGGGTTGTGTCCAATGTGGACACTGTAATTAAGGCCAATAAAAAAACATTGTCTGATTCAATTTTGTTGTTGAAAATTTCATTTTTTTAAATCAAAATTTTAACTTTTTAATTTTTTGTTTGAGTGGTCAGAAAATAAAAATACTCATCAAAATATTAAAGATTTTGTTCCCCGTTTTGGTTATCTGTGGTGGCGGATGCATCAGAATTTAGGGGGTCGGGACAATAAGGGGGGGGGGAGAGGTCACAGACTTAATACACATGTTCAATGGGAGACTTGGCACATTTTAGGGAGGTCCCAGAGGGGGTTGTGAAATTTAGAGGGGTGTCAGGAACAATGCTGGCTTCACATATCTTATGTGCGATCTATTTAGAACACTATGAGCTTTGAAAGTCTGTGGCGTTCATATATATTTTGCCAATTTTTTAAATGTTCACCGCTTTATGCAGAGTAAAACAGATAACAGTTTTGGTTGCATATCAGCAAAATGTAAACAGCAAGGCGGGAGTTACTCATATGCTATTATTATCACCTATTGATTATGAAAGTTGAAATTACAAACTTTCATTCTTACGGAGCCTACCTGAAGGTGTCACAGTAAAAGTACATTGTACTTCATTGCCAGCCGCATCAAAAAAGATATAAACCACGGTTGTTGCTACGCCTACTGTAAACGAATCGCCTGGAGCGTATGTTTTGAATTCCGACACGGCTGACACCGCATCTACGGCGGTTGGCTCTACCCAAGTCACTGGTGTAGTTGTAGTTCCGGGATTTACAGTCGGGGCCATGTTGCCCGGACAGCCACTGACAACGGGTGGGATAGTGTCCACAACTGAAAAAGCTGAATAGAAACAGATGTGAAATTGTGTTAATCTACAGCTACAAATGCTATCGTGCTCAACTTTAAACCAAAGAAGATATTAAAGACACCACCACAATGCATTGCGTTTTTGCAAAATGCCTTAATTCTGGTCTCCAATTTGTCTTGGTTCCCATAGACATATGCAATATTGGCTTTCATAGTGCATTCATCCTTGGAGCTCTTAGGTTCTAGTTTACATCAATGATTAAATTAGTTATCAGTGTTCCTATTTCTTATTTCTAAAACTTAAAGGAAGGGTCCCAAACTTAAAGGAAGGGTCCCGCAAGTACAACATTGAGCATTATTTGTTAGAAAAATAATTATCAAGCCGAAATTACGTAATTATATAGAACAAAACACCATACTAGTCATAAAAATGAATCAAAACAGCCATCACTCAACATGCAATTTTTAAAATTCGCTGCGATCGAAAGTCCCGGTGTCAATGACGTCATGGGTATCAGTGCTCAAATGTGCACATGTGCATTGTAAAACTATGACATCATCGACACTGGGACTTTTGATCGCCGCAAATTTTTAAAAAGTGCATGTTTAAAAAGTGCATGTTTAGAGATGGCTGTTTTTATTCATTTTTATTTGTTTTTGTCATAAGTGATGTGTTTTGTGCTACATAATTACACAAGTTGGGCTCGATAGTTATGTTTCTTACATATAATGTACACTTTTATGCTTGCTGACACCTCCTTTAAGAGCTTGACAAATGCATCATGTGAAAAAAGCTTTAGTTGGCTGTCGTTTGCGCAATGCATTGTGGGAAGATCTTAAAATCTTTTTTGACTTCAAACTGAGCAGGATTTGATTAAATCCATAAAAGGCGATGCTATACAAAATGAAAATACAGATTTTGTGACAAAATCACTCTCCTATAACGTGACATTGCCATTGAGTAGAAGACTTGAGTAAATGGTATAATGCAAACACTATGAAGAGTACACCCCAACATTCTATGACAACATCTATATATTTTGATGTTACATCAAATCCACAAGACACAATATTTTTTATAACTGAACAAAATAAACTATTACTATTATAATGTGACATTTTCATTAGGTAGAAGACTTGAATAAACGGTTTAATGCAAACACTATGGCAAGTACACACTAACATTCAACGATCACATCTATATAACATTTTGATGTTACATCAAAAACACAAGACTCATATTTGTTATGAAAGAAAACAATAAACTATCACTTTTGACCAAAGTTGTCCAACAATATGTGTCTTACCGGTTACAACATGATGTTCTAAACGGACACTACTTTGACAATAATATAAATACCAAAAATATAACTAATACCAGAAGAACATTAATTCAAATAACAAAATTTGAACATCAACTAAGCTCCAAATATTACAATCTCTTTGGACATATGATATTGTTTAAATAGCACTCATCAATCAAAATGTTGTCATAAACACAGAAAGTGTTTTGGACAAGAAAACACATACTTCAAAATGAGGGGCGTGTACATGTATATATAGACTAGAACATCAGCATCACTTTTACTATCTAATGCACAATATGATCATAAACAGCGAGACACTCACGTAGTACACTAACATTGAAAGTGCATATAGCTCGGTTTCTAGCGGCGTCATCAAAAATGTTCATAACAGGAGTTGTGGCTATTGGGAATTGTTGACCAGGTGTATGCGTGTTCACACTAAGTATTTGGGTAGCTGGTGTAATTTCAAGAAAAAACCCCATTAAACTAGCACTTTTTTATATTTAAGTTATAAATCCATGTAAAGAAAGTCTTCAAAATACTTTACAACATCAAGAAAATCTCAAACTTTGAGTAATTTGAGTAAGTAAGCTTATTTTCTTCTTTTTTCCCCACGGACAAACATCTGTCCGATCACAATCCCAGCCCCCAATTCTGATATTTGTTCAAGTAAAAAAACAGGGGGACTATACTTGGACCAGTACGGTATAGACTAGAACATTACGTTTACTATTTAACAAACGATATGATCACAAACAGCTAGACACTCACGTAGTACAATAACATTGAAAGTGCATGTAGCTCGGTTTCTAGCGGCGTCATCAAAAAGGTACGTAACAGCAGTTGTGGCTATTGGGAATTGTTGACCCGGCGAATGGGTGTTCACACTTTGTATAAGGTTAGCTGGTGTCACGTTATCGGTTGCAGTAGGCGGTGTCCACGTAACTGCAACGGTTGTATCGCCAGCAGCGGCGACTTGCATCGTGATGTCTGTAGGACAGTTGGCGATAACTGGCATTGTGGTGTCGGCAGTCGCTGTAGAGAGATAATGTATTCAACAATTCTTAACATACATCACATTATGAGCTTAACATACATCATGGGATGAAAGTTTAAGTATATAAACATTAACCCTAACCGCACTGAATCTCACTAAATCTCACTGCCAGAAACTATCTCCAGGCACGTGCTGCTGCATTGCCGCGATGACGTCACCTACCGCAGGCATATGTGGCCACGGAGTTTGTGGCCGCATATGACCTAGGGAGTTAGCTCAGTTGGTAGAGGGACAGATTTGGGTGCGGATGGTCCGGCGATCGAATCCCGGGGGGTGCTGGGCGATTTTTCGGGTCAAAAAAATAGCACTTTTTCCCCCCTCCCCCCGATACGCACAAAAAACTAGCTTTACTGGTTAGGGTTAAGGGAATGTTGGCATGCATACAGCTCACATATGGGGGTGTAAGTAAACATAATGTAAGAGTAATATTATACACTACAATACAGTTATGTAGCACATATATTGTTTACAAAATATAATTTGTTGACTGACAAGACAGTAATGTTTCATTGAGGACTCAAAATCTACGTAATTGTTGAAGTGCAATTATGTGAACATCTTATTCAATTGCAGGTTAAAGCTGGTGATAAAGTGATACACTAAAGGTCAGAAACTACTCGTTATCTAAAGCTATGTAAGTTGATGATCAACATATCAGTGATGAAAAAGTGACAACTCTTTATAAACTTGTGAAGTTTGTTTAGTTGTCACAATGCGATTATGTGAATATTTTATGCAAATGATGATTTAAGTGGGTGATGATGAAGTGATAAGCTTAAGGTCTAAAACTATATTACATTTAAATCTCTGGGAGAGATGAGGCCAAATGTTGTTGTTGTTATGTTGTCCTCCACAACTTTCAGAGAGGGGGGCGGACGGATTTCTTTTACCAGCGGAAGCTCAAAGTTTAGCCAACAAGAAGTTTAAATCACTCTAAGAGTCGCACATATAGGTTATAAACACCTTATTTAATATTCGATGACATTTAAACTGTTAAAAAAAATCTGGAAAAAAATCTGGAAAAAAATCTGAAAAAGAGCGGCCCGAAATCTGACGAGCGGGCGGTCGAGGACAACATAACAAATTTTTTTTTGCCTGACGGTGATATAACAGTAACAACTCAAAACCTACTGAGATGTTACGGTGTGATTAGGTAAAAATGTTATGCAAATGATGGTCTAAATCGGTAATGAAGTTATGAGCTAGATGCTTATTATATATACAGCAATATAATTTGATAACAGTGATGACTCTAAACAGCTGATTTTACGGTGCAATAATTGAATATTTGCGAGTGATAGTGGGTCATACAGTGATAAACTTAGGGTCTAAAACTATATTAAATATAAATATTTGATGATAAACATAACAGTGATATAACATTTAAAGAACTTAAAATGTACTTAGTTGTTATGACGCGACAATGTGAACATTTTCAGCAATCAAAATTTTCAGTGGGTTATAAGGCGATAAATTAAAAGTGTGAATCTATGTTATATATATATCTAAAGATATATAATTTGATGATTGGAGTGATATTGATATAATTATTAGGACTCGAAACTTGATCAGTGCAATTTCGAGATAATGTAATGTTATTGAAGGTTTCAGTGGGTGATTAAAAAATAAACTTGACGTGAACATTTAGTGTAGAAGTGTAGAAGTAACTTATATTGAAAATAAGGGTCATGAGTAAATATCATAGAAATATGTGAAGTAATGGATGGAATGCTTTATGGTTAATGGGAATGTCTAGGGACGAATTGGAGACCTAACCCAAGTGGTGACCTCATTTTTCTAGCAAACAAATTGGCACACAGTCACGGATGATCACAAAACAAACACTCACTTTGAACAATAACATTGAATGCACAAGTTGCTGAATTTCCAGCTGCGTCCTCAAAAAGGTACGATACAAGAGTTGTGGCGATTGGGAATTGCTGACCAGGTGTATGAGTTTGTCCAGTTACAAGTTGATTAGATGGGGTTACGTTATCAGTAGCAGTAGGTGGTGTCCATGTAACTGCAACAGTTGATGCACCAGCAGCAACTTGTGTTGTGATATCTGTTGGGCAGTTAGCAATAACTGGCAGGGTGGTGTCGGATGCCACTGTAGTTAAATGAAGGAATTAGGGGGATTGTGATATGAAGTTATGGTAACAACAAGACAAAAGGAAAACGAATATGAAACAAAATCAATTTCAGGGAGAGGGGAGGGGGGTTGTACGGGATGGTATAATAAAGTTGTGGATGGATTTGAAAACGTTTTAATAAATGGGGGATACAATACAAATAAACTAAGAATACAAAACTAAATACTATTATAAGACGGACATTATGGTGGTCTTACGTCTTACGTAGTGTAAGACATATATGGGATTATAGCAACAACAGATTGGGATGGACATTTTAGTATGTGGGTGTAATTGTGGATATTAAGGTGCTTGCAAAATAGCTTACGATTATAGACGTGTATGGAAGTAAGCAAATCATTTATGGAAATGTTGAGGTATATATTGAAGACCAAACCTAAGTAATGACCTCACTTTTCTAGCAAACAAAGTGGCACAGTCACTAATGATCACAAAACAAACACTCACTTTGGACAATAACATTGAATGCACAAGTTGCTGAATTTCCAGCTGCGTCCTCAAAAAGGTACGATACAAGAGTTGTGGCGATTGGGAATTGCTGACCAGGTGTATGAGTTTGTCCAGTTACAAGTAGATTAGTTGGGGTTACGTTATCAGTAGCAGTAGGTGGTGTCCATGTAACTGCAACAGTTGATGCACCAGCAGCAACTTGTGTTGTGATATCTGTTGGGCAGTTAGCAATAACTGGCAGGGTGGTGTCTGATGCCACTGTAGTTAAATGAAGGAATTAGACGGAATTTTGATATGAAGTTATGGTGAAGACAAAACAAAAGGTCAACTAATATGAAACACAAAAGGTATATTAGGTTGGGAGATTCTGTGAGAGTATGACAAGAAGTTATGGATTTAAAAAAGGTTTTAATGGGGGAAGGTCAAAAAACAAACAAAGCATATGGAACTGAATACAAATATGAGACAAATATCATCAGTATTGTGATGACTCCAGTAATGACTTAACTTGACTTGTGACTTGGTCTCAAGACATTTCGTAAGACTTGACTTGACTCGACTCGGGTCTGTGCTAAACTAGCCTATTAAATTGATTTTGAACAATTTTTACAGTCAAAATGAATATTTTTCTTGCTATATTAAGAATGCACTGAATATCAGTACATGGAGTCAACAATTTCATGTTCAAAAATGACTTGGAACCAAATTAGTGACTTGACTTGAATTGAACCTACCAGTCACTTAACTTGATCAGGCCTGTTGGATTGACTTGACTTGACTTTGAGGAAAATTTAGAAAGATTTTAAGTCTTGACTTGACTCGAGTTACACCTGTGTGTGACAGGACTTGAATCATGACTTGAGGTTTAGTGCCTTGGTCATAATACTGGATTAGTAGTCGTGGAGGAGTGTAAATGACACTTATGGGATTATATCACCAATTAATTCTGATGAACGTTAATATATAGTGTGTGTGTATAAAAATAATCTTTAGTGGATATTAAAGTATGTGTAACTGTCTTTTAATTATAGTAGTTATGGAAGTATAAATAATGCAATGGTCAAAGCAATGTTTAGGCACAAATCGGGGACCAAGCCCCTGGTAATGACCCTACTTTTCTAACAACAGTGACATACTGACACTGATGGCCACAAACAAACACTCACTTTGGACAATAACATTGAATGAACAAGTTGCTGAATTTCCAGCAGCATCCTCAAAAATATAGGTAATCTGTGTTGTGCCAACTGAGAATGCTGTACCAGGACTGTGAGTTCTTATCGCTGTGAGTTGATTAGTTGGGGTCACGTTATCAGTAGCAGTAGGCGGTGTCCATGTAACTGGAACAGTTGATGCACCAGCAGCAAGTTGTGCTGTTATATCCGTGGGGCAGTTAGCAATAACTGGCAGGGTGGTGTCTGATGCCACTGTAGTTAAATGAAGGAATTAGGGGATTGTGATATAAAGTTAAGGTGACAACAAGACAAAGGGTCAATTAATATGAAACACAGTTTCGGGGGATAGTTTAAGGGATCCTATACTAGGTGTATGGATGGATTTGAAAACGTTTTACAAATAAACTAAGAATACAGAACTAAATACTTATATAAGACAGACATTTTGGTGGGTTTAGGAAGTGTAGAAAACATTCACAGGATTAAGGCAACAGCAGATTGGGATAGACATTTTAGTATGTGGGTGATATTGTTGATATTAAGGTGCATGTGAAATAACCTTGGATTATAGAAGTGTACAGAAGTAAGCAAATCATTTATGGGAATGTTGAGGTATTATTGAAGACCAAACCTAAGTAATGACATCACTTTTCGAGCAAACAAAGTGGCCCAACTATTGATGATCACACAAAAAAACACTCACTTTGGACAATAACATTGAATGAACAAGTTGCTGAATTTCTAGCTGCGTCCTCAAAAAGATAAGATACAGGAGTTGTGGCGATTGGGAATTGCTGACCAGGTGTATGAGTTTGTCCAGTTACAAGTAGATTAGTTGGGGTTACGTTATCAGTAGCAGTAGGCGGTGTCCATGTGACTGGAACAGTTGATGCACCAGCAGCAAGTTGTACTGTTATATCCGTGGGGCAGTTAGCAATAACTGGCAGGGTGGTGTCTGATGCCACTGTAGTTAAATGAAGGAATTAGGGGGATTGTGATATAAAGTTATGGTGACAACAAGACAAAGGGTCAATTAATATGAAACAAAGTTTCAGGGGGTAGTTTAAGGGATCCTATACTAGGTGTATGGATGGATTTGAAAACGTTTTACAAATAAACTAAGAATACAGAACTAAATACTTATATAAGACAGACATTTTGGTGGACTTAGGAAGTGTAGAAAACATTTACGGGATTAAGGCAACAACAGATTGGGATAGACATTTTAGTATGTGGGTGTTATTGTTGATATTAAGGTGCATGTGAAATAGCCTTGGATTATAGAAGTGTACGGAAGTAAGCAAATCATTTATGGGAATGTTGAGGTATCATTGAAGACCAAACCTAAGTAATGACATTACTTTTCGAGCAAACAAAGTGGCCCAACTATTGATGATCACAAAAAAAAACACTCACTTTGGACAATAACATTGAATGAACAAGTTGCTGAATTTCTAGCTGCGTCTTCAAAAAGATAAGATACAGGAGTTGTGGCGATTGGGAATTGCTGACCAGGTGTATGAGTTTGTCCAGTTACAAGAAGATTAGTTGGGGTTACGTTATCGGTAGCAGTAGGTGGTGTCCACGTAACTGCAACAGTTGATGCACCAGCAGCAACTTGTGCTGTTATATCCGTGGGACAGTTAGCAATAACTGGCAGGGTAGTGTCAGGTGCCACTGTAGTTATTTAAATAAAGGAATTAGGGGGAATGTGATATGAAGTTATGGTGACAACAAGACAAAAGGAAAAGGAATATGCACATGAAACAAGTTTCCGGGGTGGTTTAAGGGATCATATTATAGGTGTATGGATGGATATGAAAACATTTTAATGAATGGGGGATACAATACAAACAAACTAAGAATACAGAACTGAATACAAATAAGATAAGGGAATTGTGGAGCACTAGTCACTTATAATGATATAGTAATATATTGAGGAGATGTGAGCGTTTTATTTGTTATCATTGGAAAGAGGAGATCAATAGCTATTTATTAACCCCCTGGGGTATACCTGTCTATCTTACAGTGGTTCTGATTGGTTTATTACAAGATGTACTCATATGAATAGCCAATTCAAAATGCAGCTTGTAAAATGTTTCACTCCCATCTTTATCAGGGATACAATTATTCTAACAATGTCTCTCATTGGTGCAATAAATGAACCAATCGGCCAGTAGTTCTCAGGGGGTTAATATCAAATATCATAGGTTAGGATATTGATAAAATATACAGGGGAAGCCCGGGAAGGAGTATTCCCATTTCATTGACTAGCAGTGTTACAAAAATATGTTGGTAGACAAAGGTTAAGTGATATGTGAACATCAAACTTTGTTTAACACTTTCTACGCGGCAGTCGTCTGTAGATGTTTCAAAAATGTACAAATTATTTTTGAATGTTATTACCATATTTGGAATCACCATTAGAAAACCATTAAAATAAGTACAAACATGCCAAGCATTTGTTCAATAATTCTTGAGATAAGAATTTGAAAGTTGGGAAATTTCTTTGCCAAGGTATTATACATTAATAAAACTAATAGCTGTGTGGAAAGTGTTAAGGTTGGGGTGGGGGTGTATGTGGGGGTGTATGTGTATGTGCATAAAACTGATTCAAGGTGGATGTAGGTAAATGAGGTTTAAGGTAAGAAAATAACATCAAGTGCATAACAATAACAGATACAAACAACTGATTGAATGGAAGTTCAAGAGCCTGTAAAATACAAAGAAACATTTAACCGATTCGATACTATTCACTGATTTACTAACAAACACTCACTTTGGACAATAACATTGAAATCACAAGGAGCAGAATTTCCAGCTGTGTCTTCAAAAAAGTATGATACAGGAGTTGTGGCGATTGGGAATTGCTGACCAGGTGTATGAGTTTGTCCAGTTACAAGTAGATTAGTTGGGGTTACGTTATCAGTAGCAGTAGGCGGTGTCCATGTAACTGGAGCAGTTGATGCACCAGCAGCAACTTGTGTTGTGATATCTGTTGGACAGCCTGCTATAACAGGTGCTGTTGTGTCAGCTCCGGCTGTAATGAAATGAAGGAATCAGGGGAATACTGGTATAAAATTACAGCACAAATACGTTACAGCTTGAACGGAGGTACTTGAATAAGTAGAACATACAGTTAAGCTACTTTGGTACTATGAAATGACCAACAAATCTGACAAGACTGACAACAATAAATAAAGCAGTGTAGATCAGAAAGAAGAGATAGATACTAGGAATCAAGATGAGGGGTAGTATCATCTTTCACGCGGGGACATCATGAAATCTTCTCCATGTAACACACAATGGAACATTTCTATTTGCCATCATAAATCTTTGATCATCGTTCAATTACGCATGCAACAATACACTACATATGTCAGCATGTCCACACATGCCAACTTCAACTATTCTGCCAAAGACCAACCAATTTATTTTGATTAAACTGACAAGTGTTCAAAATTGGATTTTGATGGCAAGAGTGAGCAGACAGTTGTGTTAAACAGCAAACAAAAATGTGTGCAATGTTAAGTTAGTAGAGTTTGAAAACAGAAATTATTTTTTTCTTTCACTGCATTTGTGCAACAACATCAAAAGGAATTGTAATGGGTGTTTTTATGTGAACATGTGGTTGTTGGCTATAGTGGCTATTTATGTGTGTGTTGGGTGTAGAAGGGTTGCGGGAGGGTGGGTATCAGTACTTGTATGTGACTGGGACATTTGGAGGTTGAGTTGCAGTGGTGTAGGTGAGTGGGTGGCATGGGATGGGGTGTCAGTGTTTGTGTACAATTTGGTGCAATTGTGTGTATATGGTGCCAGTGCTGATCTGATGTTACTTTATGAAAATCTAATTTTTACAAATCAGTATTTTGTTGTTGTAGTACAGGATTACTCAGTAATTTATAAAATCAGCCAGCTTGCTATGGACACATGTAGCCTTTACATCATCAGCCTTCAGCTTTGGATTAATTATGACAGCAACTATAACGTCTATTCTACAAATAACATTATTCACATAATTAGTATACCCGCAACAAATGTTAATGAAGCAAAATCAGTTGAGGTTAGTATTAAATATGGGGGTGGGTGGGTACATCTAGCTGAAAACAAAATACTAAAAATAAGCAGATTATATTCTTGCACAATTCTTTTTTGCAGCGCTGACAATTTTAGACAATTAAATGCTTGTTAAAACCATGATTATTAAATTTTTCACATAATATACATTTAGGAGACAACCGCTGAAAGCAGTACAAATCCTTTGAAACAATGCTAGGCTTTATAAACAGATACAAGATGGAAAAAAGCACAAGGTGTTTGGTATCTAGACTAATTTGTGCATTGCATTCAGTTATATAGCGCCAAACTGTCTATACCTATGCATTTGCTACTCTTTCTCAACGTTTTGATGTGTAACTAGTGCAAAAAAGTATGTGCTACAAAAATTGAACCCCATGGTCAGGCCCATAACAAAACAAAAAAATATTTGTGGTGTTCAAATTTATCACAAGTGGACCCTTTCAAGTGTGAAACGAGAGCAGGAAGGGGATGGGCCCCTGAAAGCCCTAGTGGGGTCCAGCAAAGCCCCCATAAGCACTGGGAAATGACGCATATTTCATAGTAAAATTGAACCATTTTTTAGTATCAGCGGACTTTTTAATGATTTTTTTCAGGGGGGGGGGGGGGTGGAGGGGGTTGCAAACTGCAACCCCCTGTTTGTATATAGCATTCATTGATAGGATGGTATAATTAGATAAATGTGTGTAAGGGGCATTCAGAACTTTGTGCCACAAATCACTCATAACTTAGTCACAACTTTTTAAATGATCTTTGGACTCGAGTGGTTACATAATCAAATTGTGGTAAATTTAAATATGCTTCTCTGGATTCTTAGCTATTTTCTTACGTTTAAGGTAATGGGTTTTGAAAACCGACAGTTTCTTATGTGAGATGCATAATTGCACATTGAGTTGAACTTTGTGTGGAATTATAATAATCAGTTTGAATCATTAAAAAAATGTATACAATGTATTGATAATGATCCATGGCCAGTAATACACAGTTTTAATATCTAATATGATGATTTAACTGAAAATGTCTTAATCATAAACCAACATTGAAAAATTAGCAAAGTGTAAATGCAAGCTGCAAGGGGTTATATAGCAATTTATTCAACACAACAAGAGCCTAATATCACTATGTGACACAATGTCACACTGTGGTATCAAGTGACAGAGCAATGATAAATTTCATGAGGGACTACTAAATTTGCAGAGGGTGGAAGAGGGAAATGTCATCAAGACTTTTTTCAGACATGTTATCGCTACAATGTTAGAAAAAAAGTGTTCAAACACTTAGTAGACCTAATGTAAAGTCATCCCCCTTTCCCCCTGATCAATGTTGAGTCGCCCAACTTGCCAAACATCAGCCCGTGGCCTAGCTAGCAACATTGATTGGTGGGGGAGGGGTATATTATAGGGGAGCTTTCAGGCTAGCAGATGCAAATTGGTATTTTCACATGACTCTAATAACGCGTACTTTATGGTAATTAAAAGGTGCAAACAAGGGTCAGTGTTCGAACACCTTTTTTCTATGATTGTAGTAGAACATAATTAAGTGTAATAAGAAAGCTGATCATTTTTGGCATCTGTAATGCCAGTTACCTTTGATTTGATCAAAATATATTTTGGAATTTAAAAAAGCAATGGTACATGTATGAAGGGTCATCTAAAGAATAGACTATGCCAAGTCTTAAAAGCAATAGCAAGTAGCCATTAGGCCTTTAAAAAAATGATTGGCCTAACCCGACCGACCCTGAATATTTTTTATTATTTTGAGGGAGGAAAAAATATAAAAATAAAACATATTTTTTAGGAAAAAATATAAAAATAAAACATATTTTTAAAAAAAAATTATAAAAAATATATAAAAATTGAACGAACTCCAGCTATTTTAAGTCCTCAAATCAGGAGATTTAAAATTTTAAAAATCCCGACCGACCTACTCTATTTGTTTTTGTCATGTTAGGTCAATCAAACCATTTTGTTAGGCCTTAATAGAGGTCATGACAGCAATAGAAATTGGCATGGCATACAGTTTTGTTTTGTTATTCAAATGCTCTGCAACTTGAATACTAGCAAAGCATGTGTTAATAAGGCTCATAATATAGCAAGCTTGTTCCTGGTAGGTAGTACAAAAAAAATGCAAGATACAATGTTTATTTTAAATTTCGCTCATTAATAAATTTGTTTTCATTCGCTTCAAAAAAGAAATAGGATTAATATCGCTTTTTACCGAAGTGAAAGTGCAGACGTGCAAGGGCAAAACAAATTCTGCTAATAATTTAATAGCTATGCAGTCTACCAGGAACAAAAAAAAAATTGTGTGTTATTTTTCCTCATTCCAAATGTTATTTGTTCTCAAAAGGCTAACCCTGAGTTACTGTGACTGTGAAGGTGCAGACAGCATCATTCCCAGCAGCATCTACAAACACATATTGCACAATGGCAGGCCCTAGCGGAAACATCTCCCCCGGAGTGCGTGTAGAAAACACTTGCACGGTTGGTGACACGTTATCCGTAGCCGTGGGTGGGGTCCAGGTTACTGCGACTGAAGTTGATCCGGTGGGTACCGCCTGCGTGATATCGCTGGGACAGCCCGATATAACAGGAGCCACTGTGTCAGTTACAGCTCCCGCTGTGCAGAAGGTGGTACAAGAACATGCATTATATGACAAGAAACAATACATCGTCGCTGGTCTGTCAAAACATTTTTTTCCGGCCCTTCAGCATGTATAAAGATAAACTGTCCAACGATCATGCACATGAAGTGTTGCTTTATACATGTTCAGGGCCAAGAGCACCTACAAGGTGTTGATAGATGGACATTTGAACATGTTTAGGGCAGACTGCCCAAAGGTTATACACGGGAAGTATTACTGTATACATGCTGAAGGGCCAAATGGAAATACTGGATTTTGACAGATCAGTGATGATATGACAAGAAACAATACATGCATACAGTAGATCACCTAGAGTTAGAGACACAAGTTTTAAACTATATCATATGGTTACACCAGGGTAATTGACAAGAGTACACATTGTGCATTGACAGACAGAATTATTTTGATTTTTGCGGAACTTTTTATCTCGTTATTCTTTGTGCAAAACAGTGTGAAGTGCAGATTGTAAAAAAATCCCATAATGTGTCATACAACTACTGTGCAAATAAGCATTTTAAAAATTAGTGACTGTAAGTTTCCTTTGCATGTACTTGATGAGCAATATTAGCACACATTTTATGTAGCATGCTATGCAACATTTGTGGCACAATAAAGGGCATTCCTGGTGTAACCTGTATGGAGGGGTTATCATTTCAGGGGCATTGAGAGATACGTATGGGAGTGCTGGAAATCAGTTTTTTCGCATCAAAGTAATACTTAGGCATATACTAACTACCATCTGAAACAGTTTACCAACATTCGCCGTTTACCATATCAAATTTCATGATTTTCTTAGTTTCGATATGATCATATCGAAACTAAGGTGCTGAATTCGGAAGTTATGTTAAGTTTTACTCGCAGACTTTCACGGCAAATCTCAACCCGGAAGTGCCGTTATTTGCTTAGTTTGGCATGAAGGCGATGTCTGAATTGTATGATATTTTGGATTTGGGCTATGTTGATGATTATCTTTACGTTATTTGCTCATTTAGTATATCGATACATCTCTCAATGCCCCTTTAAAAAGAAATTACTTTACGTCATCCATGAGATGCCATATCACTTTTTTTATTACAAGTCAAACAAACAATATTTAACATGACAAACAAAATGCTAAAGTGTTATTTTATAAACAGTAATTTTAGCGACAAACAATGAACAGAACAATCAAAGATAGAATTGTTTATTTTTAATTTTTATTAGCAACCTTCTGGTATGCACGCAGATTACAAAGTGACCCAAGAATGGAAACAAGGAAATAGGGCTGCCTAACAAGGGTACTTGCCGTGCAGCTGCTTAACAAAACAATTTTTTGCGGTCAGCAACCCACAACTTATGATTGGGCCAATACTAAAAATATCATAAAACTGGCCCCCTATATAGTTAGAAAAATGCACTGGCAAAAATTGCACTGCCACCTCTTCTCAGAATTATGTTAGACTGGCAAAATAACTATTTTATGAATTAACTTTGAGACGGCTGGTCTTGTGTCTTCAATCAAATTTGTTTAAAAAAAGAATTTCTGAAATAAACGGTTTGATTAGTGCAATTATTGCTACATAACTTACCCGTCACAATGACGTTGAACGTGCATGTAGCTTGATTGCGAGCCAAATCTACGAACACAATGGCCACCTGCGTAGGAGTTCCCACATTGAATGTACTTCCCGATGAGTGGCTTTGAAACATAGTTATCTGATTGTCTGGCGTGACATTATCGGTCGCAGTAGGTAATGTCCAAGTCACCACAGCAGATGGCGTACCGGCCGGTACAGTCTGGGTGATGTCTGTTGGACAGTTCGCAATGACTGGAAGTGTGGTGTCTGCAGTGGATGCTATGGTAGTAAAATGGAGGTAGAAAATAGGGCGTGGTTTATTTGATTAAATTGTAACATGTATGTGTACTGGATGATAGAGATGTATTTGCCTTTAAGCATTTGAATGCAGATCCTATATGTGACGCGATCAAGAGGAATGAGTCGGATGTCGGGGAATCCCAAATTGAGATATGGCCAATTCAAAATGGCGGCTTACATAAGTTTTGATGGAAATTCATGTATACAATTTGACATAACTTTGGAACAAAACGTCGTATCGACATGGGGTTTTCAGTTTCTGAAAGCTCTAGGTGTCTTCTTTAAAACTGTATTAAAAACTCATTTTCGACCAGGGTCGACATCCGACTCATTCCTCTTGATCGCGTCACATATTGCCATCAAATGAAGCAGAAAGGAATTAACAGAAAAGGAAACGGTCTGCATTAGGCGTCTCATGTTTTGTTTTTTATTCTTAAAAGAAATATTGTGAACAATTTTGGATTTTTGTTTTGTTTTGAAAATTGCTAAAAATTCACCAACATTTCCCAATTTAAAAAAACAACAACCGAGAGGTCCATTTACCACAAAAAAGAAGAGTGAAGGCAAATCACAATTGGATGCATCAATGAATTAAGGTTTTTGCTAGGGTTGACTCTGATAAAGTATTTGATCCTGCTCGTGTTGTAGAATTAATTTTATTAGAGTGTATTACAGGTTGACCATGTGAGGTTGAATCTATTATGAACTCCGCTGAAATTTATTCTGCTGGTGTCGACTCTATAGTTTAATCAGATCCAAATTGGCACGCAAAAGTAATATAAGCGTGATTTTGGCATACGCAAGCGTCATGCATACAATGACAATGCGACATATTGTGCCATGCGAGCGTTTTTGCTCGCGACGCTCTTCTGAATGAATTCGCTGCTGTAAACAGGTTTCGCCAATTTGGAACTGATTGGACTATACAACCTTTACTCTACTCTGATGTTGACCCTGCTGCAAGATGATCCAGCAGCCATCAACCCTGCTTTAGAATCGACCCTGTTTGAGTTGATCCTACCATCAACCCTGCTCTGAAGTTAACCCTGTTAAGGTTGACCTCCCTATCAAGCGTGCTTTTTGAACACTATCCTGCTTGGTGTTAAATCTTTCATTGACCCTGCACTGAAGTTGCTATGAAGTCAACCTGGCTGGTTATATGTCCAAAAAAAACACTTAACTAATCTAAATGATAAAGAATGCAATCATGAAGTAAGATGCTTAAATCTTGCAGAAGAAAATCAGCATTGGCAAGAAAGAAACAAGCAAGATATATAGAAAATCATTGTGCCAAGAATTTGACATATTATTTCATCATTATAACAATTATCCGTATCTCAAGCTAGCCAACCAACATAGAGAAGGCAACAACAATGCAACGAGAATTTAGTATAATACAATTATTCTGCATCCATAACAAGTACCATGCCATATTAATTGCTAGATGTATTTATACATCCTCCTGACCAGACTAAGAAATGGCTTACATTATCCAAGACATTGCATTATCAATATCATACTGTACAGTACACCACTGTGCTATTGCATCATGAACATGCATTGGGTCTAGAGTTAGTTGGTCGGCAGAAAGCTGCCTCCGATGGACACTGGTTTAGGGTAGTCAGAGATTGGGGTAAAGAGAGGATCTATTTTATCGGCAGCAAGCTGCCTCCGATGAACACTGGATTGGGTAGTCAGAGATTGGGGTAAACGCAGGATCTATTTTAGATCCAACTAATTGCAGGAAAACCAAATCTGTTGAATGCCAATCAGAATAGTCAGTAGAGTTATGTCATGCAGGACAGCACGAATACACTATCGATAAAAACCTAAGTTTGATGAGTTCCAAATTGGCGAAGCCTCATTACAGCAGTGAATGAATACAAAGGACGTGGGCGCACACGAAGGCAACAAGCACACTGTGCATCATATATGTGACACATGCGCGCGGCCAAAAATCGTCTACGTGTGGTCGTAATCGCGCGAACGATTGGATTAGATAAAAAACAGATGTTTCTCGCCAATTTGGAACTGATCAAACTTTAGCAAATTAGCAACGGTGATTGATGCTCAACTTCAACCAAATAAATTAGCTTTTATAAGAGGGCAACTGGAAAGAATGCAATTTTAGAGTAAGATGTTCATCTCCTGCAGAAGAAACAAGCTTTTTTGTCATAAATTAGTTTTGCCTAATTTGTTTATAAAGCTTAATATTAGTTAGAGTATACTCATGACAGTGATTGTATGTCGCATAACAAGCACCACACCATACTTATTGTAGAGGAAAATATCTGCTTAATTGTGTATGAATATAGTTAGTAGATAAATGCCATGCAGACAGGAGAAATACACTTTGATAGACAGAGGCATTGAATCTTGCTTTATAATTTGACAGAAGTCATCATGCCTGATGCACTAACTTTCTAATAGTCAATCTCAATCAGCAACGGCAAAGAAAGTACTTTTTGAGTTAGAAGCTCAACTCTTGCAGAAGAAATCCTCTTTGCCAAGGAATAACAACCATCACCAAATACCGCAAAGAATCAGGCAATGTATTAAACACTGTACTAACTCTGAACTGTGATTGTAAAAGTACAATCCCTTTGATTTCCAGCATCATCTAGACATATATATGTCACTTGTGTGTCTCCAAGTTGAAACGTGACTCCTGGTGACGCTGATGCAAAACAGTCGATGACTGGAGTGATATTGTCAGTAGCTGTTGGAGGTGTCCAAGTTACAGCAGCACTGGTTGTTCCTTGGGGGACATTCTCGATAATATTGGTTGGACAGCCGCTGATTGTAGGTGGCATGGTATCAAATACTGGGGTCACTAGAGGTAATATTAGTAGAATATGAAATATTTTTGTCACAAATTAATTCTGACTAATTTGCTACGGTTTCTTTGATAGTGTATATTCCTGATAGTGACTAGACTACTTTAATTTATATATGAATTTTTGGTCTAAATAAATATTTCAGGTTTTCAAATCCTTGTGACAAAGTGCATAATTTTCTTTTAATATAGAATTTTGAATGCAAACAATCATGCATGCACTATTTATTTAGCAAATCATCATGCAAAATATTGTGAGTATTTTGGCAGATAATTTCAGGACATTTATGGACAATTCAAGTTGACTCACCAAGTCAAAATTACAATACTGCAACACTTGTTTAGTGTTAGTATATGCCATAACAGTATGTCTTATAACTATAACAAACCATACTTATTGCAGGAAAACATATCTGCCTAATTCTATATGAATATGGTTAGTAAATTAATACCATGCAGACAGGAGAAATACACTTTGATAGACAGGCGTATTGAAATACACAAGTCTTGCTTTATAATTTGACATAGAAGTCATGCCTGATGCACTTATTTTCTAAGATTGCAGTCACCATCTGTAAAAAATGCAATTTTAGAGTAAGATGCTCAACTTTAGCAGAAGAAATTAACATTCATTAACAGGGCAACTGGAAATAATCAATTTTAGAGTAAGATGCTTATCTTTTTCAAATGAAATAAGCTTTTTTGTCATAAATTAGTTTTGCCTAATGTGTTTATAAAATGTATTAGTTAAAGTATATTCATAACAGTGACCAAGGCTATATTGGTTTATTTGATTGTTTGTCGCATAGCAAGCTCCACACCATATTTATTGCAGGGAAAAATATCTGAATATAGATAAATGCCATGCAAACAGGAGAAATACACTTTGATAGACAGACGTATTGAACATAGACACATCTTGCTTTCAAATTTGACATAGAACTCATGCCTGATGCACTAACTTTCTAAATAGTCACATCTCAATTAGCAACTGCAAAGAAAGTACTTTTTGAGTTAGAAGCTCAACTCTTGCAGAAGAAATCCTCTTTGCCAAGGAATAACAACCATCACCAAATACCGCAAAGAATCAGGCAATGTATTAAACACTGTACTAACTCTGAACTGTGATTGTAAAAGTGCAATCCCTTTGATTTCCAGCATCATCTTGACATATATATGTCACTTGTGTGTCTCCAAGTTGAAACGTGCCTCCTGGTGACGCTGATGCGAAACAGTTGACGACTGGAGTGATATTGTCAGTAGCTGTCGGAGGTGTCCATGTTACAGCAGTGCTGGTTGTTCCTTGTGGGACGTTCTCGATTATATTTGTTGGACAACCGCTGATCGTAGGTGGTACTGTATCTACGACTGCGGTTACTAGAGGTAATATTAGGTTGAAGTACATTTTATTACCATAACAGATGCTTAGTTTACATCCCATATAATATGCCTTTACTAAAATTCTGCAAAATCACCATAGAATAGTAGCCAATATTTAAGCTATTATAAACCAATCGTAGACACAGCAGCCAAAACAGCCTTGCGAGCAAGCTACATTATCTGGCTTTGCAGAAGCACTAAGGCGTTCAGACAAGCGGAGTTGATTCCACCTCCAACCATATGCCATGAGGGAAGTGGGACGGTTGAGCGCTCACAAAACCGGTTTAACCCGCCAAAGTCTGGTCCGCAGCCCAGAGACCTCAGAGCATAAAATTATATACATGTACACAGATGAAGATGATGAAGAAAAGCTATATTATGCAACATGGTGATTTTTCCCAATAGTCATTTTCAACGAGAACTACATCAGGAGTGCTCATCTTAATAAGGGTGAAATTACGGCTCCGAAGGTGACATACACTGGTAATCTACCAATGAATTATTCTTCTTGGCTTTAAACATCCAAGAACAGTCAACAACCTAAATAAGGCCAGTTTCAACACATTAAAACTGAAACCCCTTGTTATTGAACGTATTGACTCCACCTATAGAAATTTAAAAAAAGTCAAAACAAAAACCCCTAATTTCTAACACTATGAGCAACATATAGCTATATGAACTCAAAGACTATGACACATTTGTTTGTTGGACTGTTTTAGTGTTTTCTATTATGACACAAACATAAAGACAACTTTCGAGCATTTCTGTATCCCCCATCTTGCCATGGTTCACATTAACTTCCAAATTAGATGAAATGCACAGAAATACATCTCTTACACATACCTTGCACGGTGACAGTGAAACCGCAGGTTGCCTCATTATTAGCTGCGTCACGAAATATGTACATCACTTGCGTATCACCGAGTGGAAAGGTGTCTCCTGGAGTATGCATTGCGAACGGGATAACCACAGCTGGCGCTACGCTGTCTGTGGCTGTAGGTGCCGTCCATGTCACGATGGCCGATGTGGTGCCTGGTTGTACAGTCTGGACAATCGGTGCGGTAGGACACCCAGATATGACAGGAGGGGTTGTGTCGGCGCCTGTTGCAACTGAAAGAGGCATAGGAATGGAAAGTGCTATTAAATCATCTTTGTTTTAATTTGCAGATAATATACACATTTAAAAATGAATGGGTGACAGGAACTGAAAGAAGCACCAGATAATGCTATAAAAACATTTTGGATAAAGTGTACTTTAGGTCCCAGCAGATACTGGTATACCAGTATGGTACAATACTGGAACATAAAAGTTGCCAGTATCGCTCGAAACTGGTACAATTTTAATGTTCCAGTATCGGTCGATACTGGACCACCAAATTTGTTCCAGTATCTTGAACGATATTGGTACATCATTTTGTTCCAGTATCGCCCGATACTGGTACATTGTATATGTCCCAGTATCAACCAATACTGGAACACTGATTTTGTACCAGTATCGTACGATACTGGGTGTTCCCGTATCGCCCGATACTAGTACAGTCCAGAATCTGGGATCTAAAGTATACTTTTTCCAACATTTTTCTTGTAGATTCCATGTGGTTACTCAGACGATGTAAGCATCCTCTTGATTGAAAACACAGGTTAACCCTAACACTACCATATACCCCAAAATACCACGACTGGGCACGTTGGTACCACCCGGCGTGGAAGTTCTTTGATGAAAAAATGGACCCAGCCCATATAGTTTGCGCAATACACTGCACAGACTAGTCTTGACAGCCGTGGTGAAGTGTGGAATCACTCGCCTCTGGTGCGAGAGGTCCCTGGATCAAATCCCGGGGGGGGGGGGGGGTCGGGGGGGATATTTTGGTCGATTTTCCGCGTTGAAGAAAAAATTCTGAAAAAAGTGGGGGTAGAGTTAGGGTTAAAGGTGCTTTTTTCAAGCACTAAGCAGGCTCACATGGGTGGTGGCTAAGGGACCAACAGCCAATTTCAGAGATTAAGGCAAGGGTTCTTCACTATACTTCCTGGCAGGCCATGGAGGGCCAAAGTAAGTTCAAAAATATATGTTCGAGGGCCAAATGAACACCACTTTCTGAGCTTTTCCTACACATTTCTATATACATTGTATTTAAGAGGTGATCAAAGGGCCAAACTAAACTGGTTGGCGGGCTAAATTTGGCCTGCGATCTGCCTGTTGAGAACCCCTGGATTAAGGGTATCTTTTCAATACAGAAAGAAAGAAGAAAAAAAGAAAAAAGAAGGTTGAGCATTTATTTGCCTTGGCACCATATTTGTCCATTTTAACAAGACATGAGACACATGAAAGTGTAACAAGAGGAAAATGCTGAAATACAGTTAAAATATTACCGAAATAGCTAAAAAAGGGCTGAAATAGATCATAATGCAGACATGTTACATCTCACATTAACTGAAATCAAGTGATCGGGTGATCAGTTTCATGTTTGTTTTGAGTTGAAAATGATGTTGAATTCATTTTCTGTGAGTAACCATGATTGAGACCATCTAAAATGTAAACTTATAACAAAAGAAGACGAAAACCCAACAAGCTGACCCTTTTTATCATAAAACTGCTATGCCTCTATCAAATTAATTTGTCAAAACTAACCCTGTACTTCCACATTAAAAGTGCACGTAGCCTCATTTGCAGCTTGATCCATGAAGATATAGGATACCGGATTGATACCGACTGTGAACGTTTGTCCCGGTGTGCGAGTGCTGAGTGATACGATTTGAGCATCAGGGGTGACGTTGTCTGTGGCAGTCGGTGGAGTCCAATTCACAGCAGTAGATGTGGTCCCAGCTGGGACGGTCTGGACAACGTTCGAAGTGGGGCAACCACTTATTATTGGAGCAATTGTGTCTGAACCTGTAATGTTAAACATAAAGACGGGATATCACTATGGTGTCATGTCATATGTTATATCATACCAATAACCCGTTCAATATGAGGCGGAACATGACCTTGAGATACTGTATCATGAAAATGTGTGGGGTTTTAACTTTTGAACTTTATACAGTGAATAAACTATAAATAAAAATAAAAGTAAGCGGAGATTATTTTATATAATAATGTCCAGAGAATACACCAAAATGATTTCTATCCATAAGGTTTAATTCTACAGGTGCTTAATTCGCAAATAAACAACCTGCCAAATGACTCCAAAAATCCTGAAAGACAAGTGCAGACAAAATAGTGTGATATGCATTATGCAATTGGATAAGACCCCTACCCCAACACACACACATAAAGGAAGTTTGTTTCAGATCTTGTCGACAGAAAATTTGACACGAAACGACAGGTTGGTATTGGTAGCATTCGACTGCAACCGCTCAAGCAATTTATTCGTCATGGCCATAGTCTTGACCATGATCGCACACACAATCAATTTTAATTTAACTTCCGAGCACGATCCGATACGGGTGCAGTCGAATAGCAGAATGAACAACAACGGCAGCAAATCACACTCGACAACACAATCGCGGGAAAACCGAGTCACGATATGATTTGCGCGGGAGATACAGCCAGGGAGCAACCAGGCACGTTTCAAATTTCTGCCAACAACTTTGTTTTCCTGGCATTCGCAGCGGAAAACTTTATTATGGGAATGGATGCACTTCTTGTTCCTTCTTTTTTTTGGGGGGGGGGGGGTGAATTGTGTTTAGGTACAGGGTTGTAGCTACGCCGGGCTTTTTTTTACAATTTGTGGATAAAATAATTAAACTGCCTCATAAAACAAGAAATTATAATGTGGCAGGAACCCTCAAAGAGCATTAAAAAAGTCTAAAAACATCCCGGCCCCCTGAGCCGTGAGAATTGTGTAACCAAATAGCGAAATATTGCACCCGGCACCTGTTTAGGTTTACACAGTGCTTTGAGAAACCTATAGCACAAACACAGACAAAATATGTGTAGGCAATTTGCTATGATATTTTTCAAAGGGATATCGATACATCTGTTCTACAAGCTGGACGGACTCTTATTTCTAAAATTTGAGGGTTTAAAAATAATTTAAAAAATTGCTGCTTTCTTCATATTTGATTGGGGAAGGGGAAGGTTATGTTCATGAAACATTTTGGTGTACTCAATCTACCATATGTATGTTTATTTACCCAATTTTAGTGTTACACAATGTACTTTCAGAAGGTCATGTTTCACCTGAATGGGTTATAGATAATATACAGGTCAAGCAGCTTTTTATACACATACACATGTACACCAAAACTACAAACCCAACACCTTTTGCCATTAATGTAAGTGGCATATATCTAAATAGAACTATGTTCAGCAAACAATTGTTTACAAATATTATAACATGAATAACATAGCATAACCCATATATCCATACATTTCTATGCTGTGTAAAACACCTGCAAAAGAGAGCTAAATAAATAGTCTTACTAGATATACTAGACTAGAACTGTTAGGGTGCAAAGCAAATTATTAATAAAGCACTCGAGTAAAATCATCAACAATTATTTAACAACCTTAGTCCATATCAAGTCAAGTTGAGTGATTTACTCAAGTCATCACATTACTAAGTAACACTAATATAGAATAACATAATGTGCATATACACCAAAACGACAAACCCAACAACTTGCCAAGTAGCATCTCTACAACTAGGTACATTCAGCAAACACGTTTTGTACAATATATTATAACATGAATACCATAGCAACCCATACATATATTAATCTATACATTGCTTGAAGTGAAAGATACCTGCAAGAAAACTACATAACTATTCTTCCGAGATAAATACTATATTACCAGAACTGTTAGGGTGCAAAGCAAATGATTAATGTAACACTCAAGTCATGTCACCAAAAACAATTCAAAAACTTAGTCCAAGCAAAACTATGTGAGCATAAACTGTGGTATGGCGATGAAAAAAACACCTTTCTCTGAACGGACAGACTTCTCAGGTAGGGTCAGTCAGTCGGGCGTTTTGTTTTCGGTTGGGATTTTTTTTCTCTCAACATTTTCCAAAATGTTAAAACATTAAAAAAAAAAATTAACATTTCCAATTTTTAAAAATATTTCAAACAATTGTAATTTAGAAGCATGTAAACTGATATTGGGTTTGATCATGATTTTAGGAATAATTTAGAAACCTTTTTCGAATCATTGTGTTTGAGCTCCGTAACTTTCGAGGTCATCACGACCCCTTCATTCAGCGTAGTGTTTACTTCCCTCCACTTGTCACTAATTGTTAATTAATCAAAATGTTTTCATAAATCTCATTATCAACAAATATGGGTTAGTCAGTAGAACAGGATTTTTTCCTTGGCCTAAGTGAACACTGATGAGGCATCCAAGTTTAAATCCAAATGTCAGACAGTATAATAAATATAAACATAAGTCTAGAATCTTCCCCAATTCAATTGAAAAATACTCTGCTATATAAAAAAAGAATTTCTTCATAAATGCAGGTATATGTAAACTATTTTCAGATTTGGCTATCATGATCAGATGTATCATTCAACCAACAAAATGCAATGACATATAATTAACACTTTCCACACGGCTATTAGTTTACCATTACACAAAACAGATTTTCCAGAAACATGTCCCAACTTTCAAAGTCAATCTTAAGAATAACTGAACAAATACTAGGCATGTTTGTACTTATTTCAATGCATTACTCATGGTGATTCCAAAAATGGTAATGACATTCAATAATGTTGACATTTTTGAAACATTTTGTGACATTTTGGAAAGTCGTCTGCAGACGCCTGCCGAGTGGAAAATGTTAAGTGTACTGTATGAAGCATTATACTATGGGCACGTATCACCTGTGTGCTGCATGCTCATTCAAGTTTTGATTAGATTACAACTTAAAGGTATATGACCCGATCACTTTTTGGGGCTATGATTTTTTTTTCACATCAAGATATTTTGGTATCAGAAGAATCCCCATATTTTTCTCATTATGTCTGTAAAATATTATATTAGGGCCCAGAAATGTTTCATTTATTTTTATAGGCTTTAAATTATAGGCTAAAATGTGGTGAATTACTGCCAAAGGTGGTTAACCACCAGCCAGTCTGTGTACTACTCAATGGGCACATGTCTTTTGACCTT
Source organism: Ophiura sarsii (assembly GCA_035610835.1). NCBI lineage: Eukaryota > Metazoa > Echinodermata > Ophiuroidea > Amphilepidida > Ophiuridae > Ophiura > Ophiura sarsii. Next base: position 21,672,850 of record CM069458.1, read on the forward strand.
GTGCTTCTAAAAATAGAACCATTGGAGTTATGCAACTCAAACTTTGGAATGCAACAATTTTAAGGATGACCTTTCATGTAAAATAGAAAACATCAAGTTGAAAATCAGGTCATCTACCTTTAATCGTATCTTAAGTTTAGCTGTATAATACACCTTGGGTCCAAAATATCCGTGTATTTTTTTAAAATATGATCAAAGGTATTGTGCATATTTCTATATTCATGAACACTTAAATTTGTCAATATTTCAAAAAAAGTTGATACATTGCATTTTGCAATGGGATTCTTCATTCTATAACTAAAATGGAAGATCAGATTATTCTATGCATTTATGTGCAATAATTGCTATGCTACTACTAGTACTACTGCTACTGCTACTGCTCCAGCTACTGCTACATCGACTGCTACTACTATTTCTGCTCTACTACTGTTACTATGACTGCTATTAACCCTTTTTAACCGGGCTCACAACTTTGGAAGAGAAACCACAAATTAAATTGCCGGGATCGGCCGGTAATTAATCCGGGGACCCTCTGCACCTTGTCCCACCTATTAAGCCACAACCTTCAGCTACTCCTTCGTGCAATATACCGCGCTCACAATATAGTCTCGGTTGATTACGTCATCGAAAACTGTCCGCACTTGCACTTTGAGATAGGCTAAAAAGTAGTATCTTTTTAGTAGGCGTGTTAGGGTTAAAATACTGCTACTGCTACTCTATCTACTGCTACTACTACTTCAACTGTTTCTGCTACTGATTGTTGCTAGTAATGCTACTATAGTTTAATCAGTTCCAAATTGGCGAGAAATATTTGTGTTTTATCTCTTTGCACGCAAAAGTAATCCAAGAGTATGCGCAAGATTATGGCAACATGCATATATGATGCATAGTGGGCTTGTTGCCTTCCTGCACGCCTGCTTCATACTGTATTCATTTGCTGTTGTAAGGAGGCCTTACCAATTTGGAGCTGATCAAACTACCGGGTGGTTCAAAAAAAAGTTGACCCAAGTTCAAAGTAATTTTTCAACCACATATAAAGTTTCAGAGAATTTGTGTTTACTTTGTCTTAATCAGCAGTAAGTTTCAAAATTATCCTGAAAAGATGGCACGTTTAGCTTGTTTGGTTCTTCAGATATGATTCATTACAGAAAACATGTACAAAACTGACTTGTCCACGGGAGCGTCATATAGTTTTTGTCTTAAACAAAACAGCATGCTCTAGTTTCAGAATTGAAAAGCCCGCCCTGACAAAGTATCCCAATCTCTATGCTTATGTGCCATTCACATTCAACAAAGAAATGTAGATACGTATAGGTAGGTAATGTCAAGCACCAGACAGATGTTTCAGATGTCTCCTTTTTTCTTTTTCTCCTATTTTTACAATTTGTGACCAATCGTGTGTAAGTCCACTTTGTGCATTTCATCTCTTCTAAAGGACGCTCCCGTGGCCAAGGCAGTTTTGTGCATGCTTTTTGTAATGAACCATATCTGAAGAACCAACCAAGATAAATGTACCATTTCATCAGGATCCTTTCATAACTTACTGCTGATCAAGACTAAGTTAACAGAAATTCTCTGAAACTTTAAATGTGGTTGAAAAAATACCTTGAACTTGGGTCAACTTTTTTTTGAACCACACGGTATAGTGAGTATCGTCCTCCAACCATAATAGCATTCCATCTTGTCCATCTGACATTGCTGTCATAAAACTATTACAATTTAAGACTAAATCAAATCTGTTGAAAGTCATGCTTCTTATACATTGATCTGCTCTAAAGAAAGGAATCAGCCACACGTCATATACCAGAATCATGGCGTATATTACAGACCATTCAGTTTATTCTTAGAAATGACGCTGGATTTTTGAAAGTGATGTAAACTCGCATGATTATGAAATGGGATTTTTATCTTCTTATAGTTTTGGTGAACACAAAGTAGTCCGCCATGATTCGGGTAAACTACGTCATTGGGCCTCTATATTTCTGCAGCTTTTATTACACCTCCAATTCCACTACTGAAGTGCAATTTACTTCTCAAGGCAGTTAGGTCAATGGTATTTACATATGAGTTTGCTAATCAACAACCAAATTTACGTATTCTTTACCAAACTGGCACAGAAAATTGAGCTAGATAACTGACTAACCCACCCGACTCAAATTGGTGCCCTCGTACCCACCCCACACACTGTATTTACCAACAACAACAAAAATCACTTCCACCTTTTAGCCTGGTAGTTCTTCCCGGTCAATGAGCTGTTCTTCCCGGTCAAAGCCATCAGGGGGCACTCTGCCCTCCCCCTTGACCTCCCAGGAGCCATCCACCTTGACCTCCCAGGAGATACGCTAATTGCAACGGCCCATTTTGGAACAATTTTACCATTTGAGGTTTTTTTCTACACACTAGATAACAGTTTTGTTGGGTTCCACACAATATCTTCACTATAGCACCAACATGGCAACTAATAGCATACTGGAGGAACCAGACAGCTGGATAAACAAACAAACAAATGATTTGAAAATGAGGAGATTGTGTACCCCTGTTCAAACACATGTGAACACAAACACATTGATGTTACTGCCTTGAGGAAGCAATCTTATTCAAATCTATTTCATAGTGTTATTAGTAGCCCTTACAAATTCTGATCAAATTAAACACCTCAAACAAAGTTCTTCTCGTTTTTCAATCACCAAATTTTGGATATTCATGTTGTGTTACATATGTTGGAAAGCAGACATGTTCCTCTTTTCAAAGATGCCGACTTTGTAGCAATCACTTGTTTCAGTACTCAGCTTGAGAATGTGGTTTGCGCTTAAGAACAACTCTGTTGTCTGTTCAATGTAGTGTTACATTGACAACTACATGTATGGTGTAGACTGTAGAGTAGTGATGCTCTATTGACTTTTGAGCACAAAATTGTGATCATTTTGGCACATTGAGATTGAGACCTCCCTATATTCTCAAGTAATAAGTGGCTGAGCAGAGAAACAAATAGTTGCTACAAATCTGGTATCATTGTATAAAGATAAACATGTCAGCTTTTCCATTGATGTACAATATACACTAGCAACCAAAAGTATTAGGACACCTTGCAAGCTGCAAATTGAGAGAAAACACTGGGAATCTATTGAACTTACTGTGTTAGCTTAGTATTATAGGTTATGAAATTAATGGAAAGTTCTTAAAAGTTTGTTACAATAAATTTGTGATGATATTCCTACTTTAAACATTACTATTTAAAAGGAAAACATTTGTTACAATATTTCAGTGATTAAGGTTTTTTGCATTGATACATGTATATTTAGACCCACAAAAATTCTGAAGTCATGATGAAATATAGTGTGCCTAGGTCATGTGGGTGCTATTAGAAAGTACAGAGAATTTGGTTGGTTTCCATTTAAAATATGAGAGCAAAGGTGTCAAAATGAAACTAAATTTCCCTCCCAAATATCTTATTTTGAAGATGAATGAAGAGATCAGGTGTCAATATATCTGAGAGATTTAAGACTAGTGACAATATTAGGATTAGTTTTACTTGAGTGAATCCAATTACAAACAATTGAGAAGAGTTTTTTAAAATGAAGTTAAAATTGTCAGAGTACCCACCATAGGATTACATTGGCTATAATGAGGTTGATGAATTATTCATGAGCTATTTTCCATGGGAAATTTGTATGAGGATTTCAAGGAGGCACATATTTTCTTCAATTCCATGGAATTGTATTATCAGATGTTGTAGGAAACATCATTTTATTAATGTGAAGAGATTCGATCAACAACACATTTGTTCAACTCGTAGTGAGATATTACACTCCAAATTGAATATATGGGATGATTTTGACACCATAACCAAGTGTCCTAATACTTTTGGTTGCTAGTGTACTACGAACTAAGGCTGTGAATGCACGGGTAGTTTCGTACCCGGGTACCCGACCCGTTTGTCGGGCGGGTACCCAAAAATGGACACTAAAAAAAACTTTTTTTTTCAAGTACAAATTTGTCCCCAAAATGACACATAATGGGGTCAATAGAGGCCATTTGGGGACAAATTTGTACTAACAAAAAAAACTTGTAAAAAATTTTTTTTTTTTTTTTTAAACATTTCGGGTATTTGGGTACCAAATTTGGTACCCGGGTACCCGGAATGGCGGGCGGGTACCCGGGTTCCCGGGTATAAGTCACAGCCTTACTACGAACACAACGAAATATACAAAATGTAGGCAATTGAAAACAATTCCAAACCTTTTTGATGGATTTATGATGATTAACAAAACAATCCATTTGGACTCATTCTACAACATACACATACATGCAACGGGGTGTACACCCATACAATACTCATACGTACATGCATACAATATTCAAACTCCAAATCAATCGCTCAATTTGTTGACACTTGGTGGTGCTATGGTGCATACCTTCTAGCACATACTGCAAATCTATCGCTCAATCGTTTGACACTTGGTAGCACTATAGTATTTGTTAGAGCCGAGACAAGATGCACCAATTATTCATTAAACCAGAAAAGATTTTGGCATCATGATGTTGAGTTATACACCTATCAGTTGTAAGACGCACCCTATGACCCCCGGGAGAGGTGCGTCGTGGGTGCGTCGTTTACCAAAAAAATTTGACGGAGGGTACGTCCGTGGCAGCCTTTGGTCCGTCAAAAAAATGACGGAGGGTGCGTCAAGGTCCGTCACTTTACATGGGTGCGTCACAGTGTACATCTGTTTACGAACAACAAAATACGACCTTTAAATATACGCTATAGGGCTACTATACCACATAACTCCTTAATACCGCCAACCAGGCTCCACTTTAATATCGCAAACATCACTCCGATATTTTATACCGCATGTTCTAAAATGCCTGAAATCACTCGATCATCAATACAAGAGTTTGGCAACGAAAAAAACAAGGAACCGCAGTAGACCGAGAACCTTTCATTTTAAGAGAAGTGTCACGTATACAAGCATTTTCATGGTATAAGATAGGGGATCAGCATTGCGCTCTTCCGCACAAGCGCAGAACAATCTAAGAACACAGAGGTAGTAGGACAGGCCCCCGGAATTGAATTTGGTCGGGGATGTGCGGCAGGAGATTCAAATAAAAAACATAGGCCTACCCGGTCCCGGTCCGGGGTCTATATAATTATTCGAGGGCCAGGGTTGACAACATCGAATAAGGGCAGATCCCCCGTGAATTAAAAGTAGTTTCATTTCCAGTAGATTGTGTTTTATCCAGTTATAGTCAACGATATCTGACGACGGGGTGCGTCGTCATGGTCCGTCAGAATCCACCAATGGTGCGTCCAAAAATTGACGGAGGGTGCGTATTTGGAAGGCAATGGTCCGTCGTTTTTTTGACACAGGGTGCGTCATGGTACATGAGAAGTCGACGCACCTCAGTAAAGTGACGCACCACTCCCGGGGGTCATAGGGTGCGTCTTACAACTGATAGGTGTATTACGGATGTGCATAGCCTAGGTGAAAACTCATGGGTTTACCAAATTGCTATCAAACATGATACGGGCCCTACGAGACAAACACATTGGAAGCAAATGTCGTTCTTACTTATTCCAAAGATATCCTTTTTTTTTAAATTGCTTTAAAACAATCCAAATAGTGAAACAGTAAAAGCATGAAATAGTTACTATTCACCATTATCTATCATATAGAAATCTGTACATTCACAGTGTATGTATACTGTGGATGAAACTCTTTTATACAAAATAAACAGAATACAAATTTATGCCTTTATAATTGGTCAAATTTGAATTTGAATATTGAAAGGAAATATGTTGATAGCAATTTGACCCCGGAAAACCAAAATATGTGCATTACATATTGGTATCATAAGGTGCTTTCTGCTTTGACAGTTGATATTCTTCATAGCTCGGCACCAAGTGACAATTTCTGAGCATAGAGTTTTGGAGTATCGTTGCTGTTCTGTCAAAACCTTGTCTGTTTTCCTGGCCCTCCAGCATGTATAAAGTAAAACTGCCCAACGGTTATGCATAGAAAGTGTTGCTTTATACATGTTCAGGGACAAGAGCACTTACATAGTTTTGATAGACGTGTTCTTGGCCCTTGAACATACATGTAGAGCAGACTGCCCAAAGAATACATAGTAAGTATTACTTTATACATGCTGAGGGGCCAGATGGAGATACACAGTTTATGACAGAACAGCGACGGTATACGATTCATTGCTGTTGTACTAACTGATTGTCTGCACAGTGACCAAAAATGAACAGAGTGCCTCGTTATTACTCTGATCACGGAATATATACGTCACTTGGTTGACCCCAATAGGGAACGAATCCCCGGGGCTACTAGTGGCAAACATGGTAACGGCGGTATTGGAGTTATCCGTAGCTGTCGGCGGTGTCCAGCTAGCAACGGCCGTAGTAGCTCCTGATCCTTGTACGATATTCCGGACGATATCGTTTGGGCAGTTTGAGATGACGGGTATGGTAGTGTCACCACCTGTGAATTGATTATGTGTTTGGCAAGCCGGATGTACAATAGGTTAAAGAAATCCAATTTCTCAACAAAACTTTGGCACCCAATATACAAGGATTTCTTTTCAAGCAAAAATCTTGGTTTTCAACAAAAGAAATAAGGTTTCTAACACTTTAATAAAATTAAAATGTCCATTGAAAACAACAAGTTCTTTTGATCAATAAAAAGTTTTGCAAATGGAAAGAAAATGATGGTGGTTGTTCCAGGGTTGTCACCAGTCAAAATTTAGTGCCGGACAATTTACTAATGGCAAGCAGAGAGAGTGGAGCGACCACAATGCAGCGGGTGACGGCTCATGGATCAGGGTCATGGATTTTGATGTTTTTAGGGATAAAATGCCAAATTGTTCTGTGTTTTTTTTTGTTCATGTAATATCAAATGAAGAATAACACTGTAATAACTTGTTTTTGTGTATAAAATCACTGACTTTTTCCAAATTTAGTGCCGGTCGGTAAGCTTGAAATATAGTCTGAGTGCTGGTTTATTTTGTTGAGTGTCAGTTGACGCCGACCGGCATCGACCGGCGTAGTAACAACCCTGGGTAGTTCCTAATCTTTGCACAATACTCATGTCTTATCATTTGCACAGTTTGAGATGAATTGTGTTGTTCCCTATGAGTTATTTTGTGTGTTAATAATATAAACAAAACACTTATCGCAGGGCTGTTTAACTGCCCAAAGAAAAACTAGGCATGACTTGCATAAGGGTGCTACCTACCAAAATTTGAAAAAGGTAAGCAAAAAATTGACAAAGTGGAAAAATCTATGGGAAAGTGGTGTTTTTGTGGTGTTTTTGTGTGAAATGGGGGGAATTTTTGCTTAAAACATAAATTGGTGAGAACATATACTTACTGGCCACTACAAAAATAATATTTCATTACAGTGATGAGTCTTTTACGGTGGATTGCCTCATTTAAGGACTTTTCTATCTAAATTTCCAGTGGTTATTACAGCAGGTACTATGGTAACAAATCTGCTATCTACTGAAGACAGCAATATTCAGAAAACTATGGGAGCACAATCAGCACATTTGGAAACAGGTTTGATGTTTAAATGTATTAAAGGTGTATGTTCCGATCACTTTAGATTTTTATTTTCACATCAACATATTTTGTTATCAAAAGAAAACCAATATTTTTCTCATTATTTCTGTAAAATCTTAGGCGCAAGATATGTTCCATTTATACATTATAGGCCAAAATGCAGTGAATTACCGCCAAAGGTGGTTAACCACTCGGCTAGTTTGTGTACTACACAATGGCAAATTTCATGTCACCTTGTGCTTCTAAAATAAGAGCATTGGAGTTATGCAACTCAAACTTTTGAATATGTTCATTTTAAGGATGACCTTTCATGTAGAATAGAAAACATCAAGTTGAAAATCGAGCCAGAAACCGGAACATCTACCTTTAACGTTAGCAACACTAAATTGGAAAATACTGTTCATAACTAATTCAAGGTGGGAACAAAAATATTAATGTACTTTTTTCAACTAAAACACAGAATACACAATGAATAAGTAAAACCATATAAGAGTAAAACAAGAATTAGTGGCCTTTTATCATGTTTTGGGAAAGGCAGATAATGTCGTGAAATTTCTCCACATGATGAAATGCTACAGGCTCTTATGATTCGAATGTTTATAAAGTAATGAAGCATCTAATACACAAATAAAGACACTATGAAGATGCTGTTTGCTACCTTGTGTTTCTCGCTGACACAATTGTCAGGCAAACTGTACCTTATAGTGTTTTTATTTAATGTATAGCTCTACTTTACACGGTATTGAGCTCTATCTGTTGAAGTATCCATATAAACATATTGTGAAACATTAGTCTAAAAAATGTGAGATATGTAATGTAAAAAGACGTATCCAGGTATTTAAAAAAATGATGGATACAAATTGCATTGAAGACAAAAACAAACAGGGGTGGAGTCCTCACATATTGTAAATACAGGGTATGTACAGAGCTTAAGACCCTTTTCAGGACTCATGGCAGTTAAAATCACTAATGCATGAAAATCTTAATTTGCATCGCCTCAGATTTTGCTCAAATTCAGTTCTCAAGGCAAATGTCGTATATATAAAAAAATCAGTTCACAAAGACTCACAATTTGGCATTTTGTCAGTTCGCCAAGACTCACAATTTGGCATTTTGTCAGTTTGCCAAGACTCACAATTTGGCATTTTGTCAGTTTGCCAAGACTCACAATTTGGCATTTTGTCAGTATGCCAAGACTTACAATTTGGCATTTTGTCAGTTTGCAAAAACTCACAATTTGGCATTTTGTAGGGTCCCCAAGCCCTCGATGTTCACCAATGTGCACAACAAATTGGGTACCTCCATCCCCCAGTTAAATACAGTATCCCTTACTTTAAATACTTATCGGTATTTCAACTCACCTGTCACAGTGATCGTAAATGAGCAGGTGCCTTGATTAGCTGCTCCATCAGCCGCCGTGACTGTGACGGTCGTGGGTCCTAACGGAAAACTACTACCCGAAGCACGTGAATATGTAACATCAATACTGGTAGATATGTCGTCTGTAGCCAGTGCATCAACCCACATGGCCACGGCACTCGTTGCCCCCGTGGCGGCTGCTATTGTTTGATCGGGTGGACAACTGGTGATTACAGGGTCGGTTGTATCAACTGTAAAAATGAATAGATACAAGGGTCATTCAATGTAAGTTTTACCTCCTCCATAACTTTTTTATAAGCTAACTATTTGCAGTTTTCCATGATTGTGGCTCTAAATCTAGACTTAGCTACACACCCAAAGTAAACTGGATTTTTTTTTTGGTGTGAAAGAAATGGAAGAAATACACCAAAATACGAGTATGAGGTTTGTTCTTTTCCCTGTTTTGAAAGATAAGTTACACAGCTTTATCCAAGAATTGGAAAACACATGGTATCTAAACATAATACACTTACAATATAACCATTTATCGGCACTGTTAGAAGCAATATTAACTTTGGTATTCTTGCAACAGAGACATTTAAGTATTGACATGACTGATAGACACATCAAATTATGCTTATTACACCAAGAAAAAAGGTATATATCTCACATACCCGCGCGCAGCGATATGTATGTGGAGTTACTTTTGCCACATAACCCTATGCGTTGAGCCCCATTTTGATTTGATTTTTCATTTCATTACTTGTTTGTGGTACAATGTTTTCATTTTTTGCATTGTCTACTATGCACAGTAATTTTCATTACTCGTTCCAGTGCATTTCCATTATTTTTCACCATAGGCCTAGATGTCTTGATTTTTTTCATGTATTCCCTTTTGGGCCGTTTCAATCACACAAATTAGCATTTTTTTTCCAATGCAACGGGTATCAAAAACAATGGACTATCATTCAGCGATTCAGTGATCATGAAAAATTTAAAATGGCTAGATTATGTAATTAAGCAAAGTTATGAGGAAGTGTATCAACTTTATAGTTGACCCTCAAAGATAAAAAAGATAAATAATGAAGGACCATATTTATAGATGGGATAACAGGTGACGTCACACGAGGCATTTGGTCAGCAGTTGCCATTGTTCTATGCCCAGCAGTATGCGCGTGTATCCTGTTTTGTTTAGGACCTGTGCTTTTAAAACTCGCACCAAAGCATTATAAAGGGCAATAACTCATAGTGGACAGTGTTGTGGTCATGTTGTTCCATCACTAAGCATGTATCGACAGTCCAGCCCCTTGGACCATTGCGTTTGTTGATAAACATTGCTGTCACTCCATCTATAAAGCTACACTTTATCCCACCTCAGGGGAACATGCCATCAGCCTAAACCATCTTTTGGAACATTAACTAAGAATCAAGTTTTCCGATGTATTTGCGAGGAAAACTTATTCGCTGCCCGGGAGTTGAGCACCCCTATGCTAAATTGTTGGTGTCGCATAATTGCCGGGTCCGTGCGGCTTCTGTTTTTCTCGCGTCTTTTTCCTATAATTCCGTGCGGCTTCCAGTTTTTCCCTGCGCTTTTTGAATTTGTTTCCTGGTTACCAGGCAAGCGTTCTTATCATTCGCATTTGGTTGCATCCTTGGCAGGTTGTGATGCACGTTTTTGCGTGAAGAAATGTATATATTAAATAAATGTGTGATGCGGTATGCAACCAAATGCTACCTATACCAAAATTCCCTCTATGTCGTCTTCCCTTAACTTCTCTGACAGCAATAAGTCTAAGAGCTCCAGCAAATAGGACAAAAGAAACAATAAACCTTACTAACTTACTACTTACTAACTGCTTACTAACTGGGGAGATCAATAACTTCTATTCATCAACTTGCTTAGATAAACCAGAGAGATGTAACACCTCCCTGGATAAACTATCCAAAAATATACTTGGTCCAAGAGATGGTTATAGGTCATAAACAGTCTCTGTATCAATGTTTTCAATCAAAATTGGGTATTTTATTGTGAAGAAACACCCGCCATAGGGCATGCAAAAGAGATTATTTTATTTCCTTTGTTGACCTTTGACACAAACCTTGGACTCTTCGATTTACTATAGGGGGTGTACAGACTGTAACAAAAAAAGTTATACAATCTCAATTTTATTTTTAATCCAATGTTAAAATCATGCAATGTCAAAATCTTTACACTCTGTGTTAAGTTCCGTTTTGGCTACCAGAATCATTTTATTTGGTCTTTTTAACTACTTGCGTTTAAAATGTATGACTAATCTACTAAGTCGTCTAGAAATCGGGTTGGGCCACTTTCTCAATATCATACAATCTTGCTTGTATAAATTAAATGGTTAGGGTATCATGCAAGGAACAGTAAAGAGAACAATATAATTCTTTTTCAAATAGTTTTATTTCATTTGAATAAATAAATTCATAAAATAAATAAATCATATTTGTAAAGACCTAACCTCTTTGTAATACTTTTAACCACTTGAAATGAACTATTGTTGTTTAACAAGAGCGCTCTACTGCTATGTTCCTGTTTCAATTCCATTCATATTCATCCCAATAGTTTTACCATTGATTAAACCAAAGTGGCCCAGGTGATTTCATGACTACTTTAGACAATTGATCATATCTCTGCTTACCGACCATCGATTGTCATGAAACAAAGCTTATTCGAAAGCTGAGAAAATTCCCCTTGCAAGCCATCAAAACTCGAAACAGAAATTAAACGGTAGATATTTTTTGTATTTTTTTCAAAACTGTATAACTTTTTTTTGTTACAGCCTGTATATTGGCAAACACGTCAATCTTTTTAGTGATTGTTGGGACGCCGATATGAGTATATTGGAACGGGAAGTCAGGCTAATTTTGTCGCGCGCGCAGAGCCCCTCGGCCGTAATTTGGCAAAACAGCGTAACTCGAAAATGACGTTTTTGAGATATGAGCACTTTAAAGTTTGAGTGTTTGTATTTTCTCTATTATTTACAGAGGAAATTGATTTAAAAATGGAAACGTGCATTATGTTTAATTTTTTTTAATTTTTAAAAACTTAAGTAAAGTAAACTATTTTTACTAAAGATACAGCTAATTTTGTCCAGATACGCGGGTTTGCCAATCCGACATCTAATTATACGCAGAGTTAATCTTGCAAAACAGCGTAACTCAAGTTACGTGTAATTCTTTGGTTACTATTTTTTCGCCAAACCCGCGTATCTCGTAGCAAAATAGTTGTTTGGAAAAGACGCGTAACTTAGAGATACGCTGATTTGCCAAGAAAATACTAAATGTTGAAACACGTAACTCGAGTTACACTGTTTTACCATATTAAAATGCTAAGAGTTGCAAAATAAGGCTGAGATACGTTACGCTATCTTTAAAACGGTGCGTCGAGGTCTTTTGAGACTCTCACAGATGAAAAGAGCGCCCTCGATTTCCCCAGAAATGCATGTAACTCAAAAAGTCAATATTTTGAGTTACGCTGTTTTGCTAAATTACGGCCGCCCTGTACCGAGGGTAATGATTATATTATGCGCTGAGGTGTGAAAATATGCGCTATACATGCAGAAACACAACTAAGCGCGAAGCCTGGTAGCAATCATACCCTTCCCCTTCTCCTCTGCCCCAAGCTCCACCTTCCCAATTCCCTTCAATAGTTTCACACCTTCACAATACCCTCTTAGTTGGTTATTGTATCAAGGAGTTAGTTTAAACTATAATAACTCGTTGATCGTACTAACTTACCAGCGACTGTAACATCAAAGTTGCACATGGCTCTGTTGAAAGCTAAATCTTGCCACAGATAGTTCACTGTAATAGTGCTACCAGCAGGTACTGTTTCCGGTGGTGTGTGTGATTGAATGTTGGCAATTTGATTCACTGGTGTGACATTGTCGGTCGCAGTGGGTACCGTCCATGTCACAGAAGATTGACCTGTTCCTACTGGTACTGATATTCCAATATTGGTGGGACAGTTGCTGACAACTGGCGGGGTTGTGTCTGCAAACAAATCAAGAAAAACAAATATTTGAATCATTAAAACAATCAATCAGATCAATTATATACTGCTCTAACTCAAGGATGAAAATAAGAGGTTTTATACCGGGAGCTACATTTTCTTGTGTCTCCATGAAGTAGCTCCTGGTCAATGGCGATGTTCAAAGACCAGCAGCTACTTAAAGGCATTTGTTGTCAGATGAACTTGAGACAGGACACAACAAATGGTAGTGGTAGCTTGTAACTGCAACCGAAACAACATCAAATTTATTCACCATGACCCATGGTCAGTCATGTGATCGCACACAACATTAATATTAATTTTCCAAACACAACAAATACAAACTTGACAAGTTTGATATTTTAGTTCCCTACGAGAGGGATTCATGTACAGTAGAATTGAACTTGTTGAAAATAATTTGTAAACCAATTGACATGTGGATGTCGCCGGATTAAGCCTGATATGTGAATATCGGATGCCAAAAATCTGAAAGTTGTTCAAATTCTAAAACCTGACATATTTATTTTAATTTGGAATTAGTGCGAGTTTGATGATACAATTAAGACCACACAAAGCAGATCGGTATAATTATTACTATATCTATCTATACCTCTCAATGTTCTCATTTCAATGAGATTAATTATGACATTTTAGCAAATTTATTCCAGCGACCTTTCGGTTCCGCCATGTGGATGGACGGTTAAGACAATATTTGAATGAGTCCGGAAAGGAACTGTTATTAAGCTATCAAATTCTTAAATATGACATTTCCTTTTCAATTTTAATTTGTAGCTAAATGTAGTACAATTTGAAAAAGTCCAAGTCTATGTTTACGCAAAGACGCAAAGGCAGATAGGTACAATTTAATACAATGACTGTACCAATACATTTTTATAAACACCAATGAGATTAATTCATTACTTATTTCCAATTTTCTGATGAAAATACACCAATTTGAGGCCTTAAAAACGACCCACATAAGCAAAAGCATCCACGGAAAGATACCATCTTGAAGATACAATCTCGTTGCCAGCATGCTCTGCTGAACAGCACTTGAATGTGCAATATACGTCCAACATGGTCCATGGATTACCAGCCCTAGGATAAGAGTACCGCAAGCACCTGTACTCTCCCATCCTAATGGCTGAATCCGAAAAAACATTGGAACAGGAGCCGAAATAAGAATACCGCACGCACCTGTACTCTCCCGGCTTAATGCCTGAAACCAGCAACCCACTGGGCCCACCGCAGGTTGCCAGGAATGGATTACAACTGCTCAACAGTCTTGGCGGGTTTTCTTTGCAAGACCGCAGCAAACATTCCCTTAATTAAAGCCTGACCTGCGGACCGAAAAGGCTCCATGCATGATAAATTATCTTATCAATCGCCCCAGAAGTGCCGGGGAAGAATTTACGACCGCAGTCCTCCGGCCCACCTAGCCTGCATAGACGACAGAGTGGAATTGGGTCCACTTGAGCACAACCAGATCATGCAGGTTTGCTGGTTTTACTTCGGGATTTTTAGGACCGCTGCGTATTCCCTCATTAAAGGTCTACCTCTGGGACATAATTATTTAATATATATTTTTATATATATATCGGACCCATGTGGAACCTAACAATTAGCATATATCTGGCATGATATGAGCCGAATATTCAAATATTTTAATATCCATCGACTATAAATTATTTCCAGCTTAACAACTGGGAGTGGAGGGTGGGTTTTATACTCCTCTGAGCAAGTGTGTTGCGGTTGCAGTCGCAAGACAGAATGCACGAAATGGTGCGGTGTGAACCCCGAGACAAAATGATGGCGGGGAAAAAGTGCCTCGTGACCGGAAGTAACCCCTAACGGGGTTAACGGGCAATGCTCAATTTCCTGTCAACAACTTGGTTTTCTTTGTATTCACTTCAGAAAACTTTAATATGTGATCTTTTCAAGGGGGCGCCCTCCAGTCATGATTTTTTTAGAAAGTAGATTTTCTTTTAGATTTACATTTCTGATCATAAATCATAAATATGTTCTGAGTTACAGAGCGATACAATTCCTAATTACTTCAAAATCATGGTTTTACAGTGAATTTAGAATGATAAATAAACTGTGCTGCTAGCAGCACAGTTTATTTTCACTCTTTAAACCATGATTTTGAAGTAATTGGTTCTTCTTTCAAAATCATACGTGGATCCTCCTAGACTTTGAAATTCCGGCTTTCAATATACCTGCATAATGCAAAATTAACAACCGATCAGTATACCAAACTTGGTGAAATGTGGGTCAGAGTCTCCTCCGACAACTTATTTTCTGAGTGATTTCCCCCGCTTATTCGTTAGTAAATAGAATTCCATGGTTTCACATCATGTTGCCGCCATTTACTGCTTCGATCACGACTGTACACAAGTAAACAGAATAGTATGGAATGCTTAATGATGAAAATCGAAGCAATTATGTCGAAAAATGCCTTAAATTGGAAGCAGATTTCCATTAAATATGATTTAGCAAATGTGCTGTGATGGTTTTTAACAAAATTTACAGTCAAAATAGATTTTAGACTTCAGGAAAGTCTTTCCTGATAGTCAAACATCATTTTAACATGCTGAAAAGCATATGAAAACATGTTATGTAATGATATGCAATGAAAAGCATATGAAAATGTGTTATGTGTATGCATTTGATAGGAAATGTGAAAATTATGTGAACATGAATGTTAACATGCCGAAAAGCATATGAAAATGTGCGAACATGCTGAAAAGCATATGAAAATGTGCTATACATGATATGCAATGTAAACATGCTGAAAAGCATATGGCTCATTCCATGAAGTTGGGGTATTTGTTAAAAAAGCAGAATTTGGTACTTTAGGCAGCTTATAAACTGTTTTACTCTATGTGTATATCAAAAAAATTTAGTGTCCAAAAACAGTACTAGGTTATAGTATTGAGCCATGAAAAAAAAATTAAAAATCGACCCTTCCTGGAAGAAAAAATAAATAAAAAATGAGGTGGTGTCCAAGACCATTTTTGCTTAAAAACGTGACATGGAAAACACAACAATTAATATGAGTTTTATGTAAGCAAAACTATCATAGAATTGCTTGTAAATCGATTTGATTAATAAAAGATACATGTATTTATAGTTTACTGACCAAAACACCTCGTCACGCTGGACTGATTTTTCACCCAAGCAACATGAAAATTGCCTTTCCGATGCTACGCACGATGTCCACAAAATATACACACGTGTAGCATCGGGAGTTTTCATTGCTGAATGGGGGTAGTTCTCTATCATACATTTTAAAATTATTTTCCAAAATTAAGAGCATTTATCAATTTCATCAATAAATTTCATGAAGACCATTCCATATATTCATGAAAAAGTATACCGTGCCGTGTGCATGGTGTCCTAACCATAAAATGTAGCATCGTGATAAACATCCTATGCAATTTGTGGGAATTCCCCCCTGGAGATAAATAAAACATTCCATATTTCTTTTTGTAAGGATAGAGGTCAATTATAGCTATCAGGTTTGTTTGGAATTTGCCACATGTGGGATAGTTTTATCAAGGTTTCAGTCGCTGGTGTCCCGTTGTAGCATCGGGACTTTTTATGTAGCATCAAAATGTAAACATTGGATAGTTTTGTGAATGGTAAGTGCGATTGTAATTATTTCTTAATGTTGCTTGTATGTCTGTATTTATTAATGCATTTTTATTGAAAGGGAAACACTGAATCAGAATTTCTTTTCATGTTATGATATTAATTTTGAGTCACGGACGCCATAATAATTTGGCGTCCATGTAGCATCGGGCATAGCATGGGCAATATTTTGCATTGGGTATCGTTATAGTTCGTTGAAATTGTATTTTTTTTGTAGAATCACATCATTAAAAAACTTTGAAGTTAATAATGAATTAGTTTTTGCTCTTTTAATGCTAATAATATATAGCTTACCAATACGATGCTACATGGACACCATGTCCATGTAGCATTTCATAAAATTTGCCTAATTAGACTAAAACAATTACCCCATTCGAAATTATCCATCACCCAAAACATTCAAAACATTGCCTACATTTTACTACACTTTACAGAAAAAAGGCATATATGATATTATGAGAGATGTATATCTAATGAAATATATTAATACACAATGCTACATGGACACCATTTCCATTAGCATTTCACTGAATTCACAATAAACATTCCCTTATTTTAGTTTTATTTACTATAAATAAAACAAATAATTGTAAATCATTTAAGTTCTCTATCCTTTGCTATTCTTTTTCATGTTAAATGAATAATAAATAAAATACTCCAGCATGATTTTAATATATTTTCCTGCAACACAAAAAGTGCAACATGAATAAATAATCTACTCCAATATCAATACACAATGTGTCACATTGATAATGATATGGTATACGTATAAATGTGCCTGCCTTTTGGGGTGCTTTTTTGCAAAAATTGGTATAGCGATGGGGTGGTTTTCATCACAGAACAAAGCGCCCAATTGGCATAAATTGGGTGTATCTTGAGGCATTTTTGGAAAAAGCGCCCAATTTGTGCAAAATTTGGTGCTTTTCTTACCAAATTGGTATATGGATGGGTGGGAAATTAGCAACAAATAGGTATAGGGAAAGTCACAGTTTTGAAGTCCGGCAGGCACATCCACGTATGATTTTGGCGAAAGTAACACCCCTGGGTATTCAACATATCGTCAGCCTGCTTCGATAACTGCCTTAGAACTCACTTTTCATATTTATTGTTGTTTTCTCAAAACTAGAAAAAATGAGTTAGGCAATTATCGAAGCAGGCTGACGATATGAAAATGTAAAAATGCTGAAAAGCATATGAAAATGTGTTATACAAAATGAGTTAGGCAATTATCGAAGCAGGCTGACGATATGAAAATGTAAAAATGCTGAAAAGCATATATTATATATATGAAAATGTGCTATACATGTAATGATATGCAATGTAAACATGCTGAAAAGTATATGGAAATGTGTTACACATGTAACGTTAAATGCAATGTAGGCCTAAACATGCCATGATGAAACTATTTATGTGAAATGTGAAAATTATGTGAACATGTATAAATATAATTGATAGTAATAAACAATAAAAGATTTAAAAAAACCACATCATTTTAAGAGAGAAAAAGTTGTGTGTAAAAATTTGAAAATAGATCACATGATATTCACATTGCTTTTAATAAGCTTATTTTGCTTTTGAAACTTGCGATGATTAGACTAGTAAAAAATCGAGAACCCTTGCTATAAATAATTTTAAATGAATGCGTCTGTAAGTTTATATTCCACGTTATAATAAGCCACTCTCAAATAATGCATAACTATTGTATTAAACGGACAATACTGCCTTTGTTTCTCACCTTCGAAACCACATCTTCATTTCATTCAATTTCAGGGATTTTTAAACTGGTCGGCAAAAAATTGCTATGAGGAGCCCGTCACCAGATAGTCAAAAACAACTTCACGTTTTTGCCCACAATTTTGCTCTTGGTGCCCAAATGAAGAAATGCAGTACAAAACAATTTGATAATTTTTTTTAGAAAGTTCATGAACATATCTGAGGATGAAACTGTAAAACTCCTACAAAATAAAGAAAGTAGAACATTGTTGTCCCTACCACCGCCCCCGTCCCATTTGGTTTTCATATATTTACCGTCAAGGAAGAGTATAAATATTTCAGTCTTAAAAATTTATGAATTCAAAATTTAAACTTTAAACAATATTTATTTCCACTGACCTCACGTTTCTTTTAATATTGGATTTTATTATCCTTATTTTGCTTGAAAACGTTGCGTTAAAGTTGGATTCAATCAAAAATCAGTAATCGAATTCAGATAAGCAGGCCT
Source organism: Ophiura sarsii (assembly GCA_035610835.1). NCBI lineage: Eukaryota > Metazoa > Echinodermata > Ophiuroidea > Amphilepidida > Ophiuridae > Ophiura > Ophiura sarsii. Next base: position 21,691,668 of record CM069458.1, read on the forward strand.
AAAGATTGAAAAGTCAGAATCTTAAGGAGCGTGTGGACGCTCATCATAGACTTCGTATAAATGCTGTAACTCCTTCAATATTCATTTAATCTATATAAAAGTATAGGGCAGGCGCGTAGCCAGCATTGTCATTCCGGGGGGGGGGGGGGGGGAACGTCAATATCGTCCCTATGAGGTCGAAAAATTTCGCACAGTCCAAAAAAAAATCGCACAGTCAACAAAAAACCGCACAGTAATTAAATGTACTACATGAACAATCGTCCCCATTTTTCTTCTCTTTCCCTCTCCTTCCCCTTTCCCTTCTTTTTCTCCCTCTCCTTCCCCTTTCCCTTCTCTTTCTCCCTCTCCTCCCCCTTTCTCTTCTCTTTCTCCCTCTCCTTCCCCCTTCTTTCTCTCTTGTCTCCCCTTCTTTAATTCTCGTCCCCATTTTTCCGCTTCGCCGTCCCCATTTTAGGTGGGGGGGGGGGGGGTGGAGGGGGGGGGGGGGGGGGAGGCGGCCCCCCACTGGCTACGCTACTGGTATAGGGGGCCTACATTTTCTTGCAAATTCATGAAAATCACATTTTTGGTTAAAAAAAACCATGTTCCTAGGGAATATTATTAGGATTATAATAAAACTAGTAGTAGTATGACAACATTTGACAAAATATATTTTTAATAGTTATCTTTTCCAAACCTAAAATGGGTCAAAAACGTGTATTTTATAATTTTCTCCAAAATGGTCAATTTCATGATTATGGTTGGATTCATTGAACCCTTTTCTGCAAGAAAATGTATACTTTTATATAGATTGAATAAATATTGAAGGAGTTACAGCAGTTTTACGGAGGCTATGCTGAGGGTCAACACACTCCCTTATAAGATTGTGCTGAGGGAAGTATCTTAAAAGATTAAAAGAGTTTTAAAACATTTTATTAAGCTTTTTGTACACAAAATCAATTGTTTGATTGGACTTTGTAAAAAGAATTGAGTACAAATTGCCCGTACGTCGCCAAGAATACCACCGCGATATACACCACTCCTCAAGCCATCTCCAATATGTAATACAACGACAATTTGGGCTATGGCCATGATGGCCGGCTATATACAACTGACTGATGCTTAAAAATAACTGGTGGTGTAGCCTATCACTTACTAAATGATTGTGGTCATCGAAGCAACAATAATTTCATATTTTCGAGTGTTTTGTCGAGCCACTTGGTCCATTTATTATATGCTAGTGACCATGCTAATTAATATTATGGCCCATTAATAAGTACTTTGAAGTTAGCCGACGAGAAATAAACAGGGAAAGTAATTAACCAAGCTTGAAACATTTCGCATTGAATTGATGTTGCTATCTAAGCCTTGTATCTACAGAAGACATGTCGTCCTCCATCATCATGTCCACGCCGCGGAGTTGTCACTGTCACTGTGTAGCTCGATGCGACACTGCAACAATAAGTGCGTGTCATTGGATACACGTTTTTCAATGCTATTTCCATGTGTCGTCGATTTGTAAATGAGACTAAACTGTCATTTCTATCTTTGTTTTAATATTTGCTTGATTTTTTAGGTAGTTTCTTTGTTTTTGTTTTTGTTTGTTTTGTTGGGTGTTTATTTGTTTTCACGGTCGGTCCGGCCGCGCGGACACATGCTTTAAAGTGCTTACCGTATCATATATTTAAGTTTTGTTTAATTAACATTACAAACAAGTTTATATGTACCATAACACCACAACTCATCCCAACTATTAGATCAAATCATATTGACTACCCAACTCCGTGTCCGAAGCAAACTCTACACTGCAAAAACTCTGGTGTTAAATGTGTAACACTTAGTTGGTGTTAAGCGTCTTGGTGTTAAATTAACACCACTTGGTGACTGCAAAAACTAGAGTTTCAAAAATGTAACACTGCATGTAGTTGGGTTTTCTGGTGTTAAACCTGCTGTAAGAATAACTCCCATGGGTGTCATTATTCGACACATGCGCACTGAGGTTGGTTATATTGGTTTCGTAACACTTTCGATTGTACGAGATTTCCTCTAATTATTCGATCTGCAACATGCACCATTTCAAAATTAAATGGCAAGTAAAGAACATTAGTTCACAAAAACTTTCAAGTTTTAATAAATTTAAACTGTTGGTGTTATTAAATTTTAACACCAGAGAGGCTGTAAATTAACACCGTAGAGATTGGACCTGTATTAACTCCAGACGAGTGTTAAAAACAACACCCATGATGTTATTTCTAACACCCTAGTTTTTGCAGTGTAGGCGGCATTCTCATGATGCAACACCAGGGCTGGAACTTCAGATTTTTCAACCGGCCAGTCAGCAGGGGAGTAACTCACAGAAATACATGCCCGACAGAAATTCCACAAGCCAGTGCAACGCACTTACACTGTGAATTTGAAATATTTACCCGCCAGTCGGGCAGGTACTTTTGCATCTTCACCCGCCCGACGCCAAACTGTTACCCGCTATATATGGGCGGGTGATGGGCGGATGCTATTTCTAGGCCTGAATAACACAGTGGTCATATACTAGCACAGCCAGTGTGATAAAAATGTAAGCCGTTTCTTAGGCTGGTCTGGAGCTTGTATGAATACATAATTATATATCAATGATATTGTTCCGCGTCATATGTGGCATTTTATCATGCATTTGATTTTATGCAATGTTGATTATATCATGAAATGTTAAATAAATCATTCTTAACTGAAAGCATTGGTAAATACACACAACACCCGAATATTGCATATAACCAAGGAACAGACCAGTGCCAAGGTTATATTGTATTCATAATGCTTTCCTGCAATACTTGTCAGTTTACGGTGTGTCGAGGTAAATGTAGGCTAAGCCCTAAAATCCTTTAAAATTATTACACTTGGTTAAAATAAAGTCATTTTTTTGCAGACAGTGTTAACAAAAAAGGTTAATCTGTGCTTGTACTTTCCATGACCTTTATTATGACAATGGCATTTGTGACACCAAGTCCGATAAAAATACATTTGTATAAAATGAGGCCATCAGTTGTCTTCCACAGCTTTGCTTAGTGGTCACCGGGAAAAAAAAGGTTTCCGATCCTCGTTCTTTAAACTTCTTTAACCACTATCAAGGTGTCTTCAAGTGTCAGTCTGAAATATGCAACAGTGCCAACCATTAATTAACCAATAGACAAGTCGCCCCGTATCCTTAAGCAAAATTTACCAGCACTTGCCTATCATTTATCTGGACTGTGAAATACTTTCTTTGCTCTGTGTTCCCATGTGACCCAGATGGCCCCAGAAAAAATGTATCGATATAGTATCCGAACCTTCACAAAGGGATGGTCTTTGTCCACAGTGGTCTTTTCAAGAAAGATGAACCGTACCACACCGTAACAGTACTTTATGCACTGGATTAATTACAATATATTATAAGTTTTTCACGCCTGATTTTAGCAAAGATTTGATGAACTTATCATGTAATGTAAGTGATGAACATGGCATGGTGAAAGTGAGAATTAATCATGAACATTAACCATTTGCATTTCAACATTATAATGTGATAAAATGATTGCACGTGCACTTATAGGCCGCAAATCCCAGTTGCCAATCCATTATGGTTCTCTTCGATATGCGCTTTCAGAACTCAAAATGCACTGCACCCTACACTGCAAAAAGGTTGCTTAAATATTTACTCAACATTTTACTCAACGTTATTGAAGTATGCAACCGCTTAACAGTTGCGTGAAATTGAACATGTTTTCACCAACAGTTGAACAATTCCAGTTATTCAGCAGTTGCACAATTTTAATTACACAACAGTTGGGTATTATTAATTAACCATTTGTTGGGCATTTTGTGACTGTTGCTTAATTTGTGAATTGTTTTCATTATAATTATATTGAGCATTTTTGTATAGCAACTGTTGCTTAATTTATCAAATATAGCTATATGTTGGGTATTTTATTTGTGTCAAGTTTTTATTATATATTGAGCATTTTTGTATAGCAACACGCGGTAGGCGAAATAATTTGAATTCTGGGCGATGCAGCAGAGCTACGTACATCACTTCCTCCCGGTAGTGAACCGGTAACTTGAAATAGGAATTCTAGGCGATGCAGCAGAGCTACATACACTATTCCCGTTCGGTAGTGAATCTGTAATTTATTTTAACATGTTATTAAACTATAGGCTTATTCATAATATCTGACATCTCTTATCAATGGTGTTTTTACTGTGAACGTTTGCCAAACGTAGTCTTGCTATCTGGGTATGAAGGTATAAATAGTCCATATTATATAATACATAAACATATTTATGTGATTCTTTTGGTGCAAAATAGATCACATGACATGAACTATTCAGTATATGTCCATGTCGTGTATTTTTTGGCTATAAAAATCGACTATTCAATATTCATCGCTAGTGACGTCGCTATAACACCGTTGAAATGATATTCATAAACAAATATATGTCAAACAAGGATGGCAATTTAAACTATTTGTCAGTGTATTCCGTTTTGGATGCCAAGACAGAATAAACCTAATTGTGGTCCTGCGCTGCAAAAAGGTAGCTTAAATATTTACTCAACATTTTACACAACGTTGTTCAAATATGCAACCGCTCAACTGTTAAGTAAAATTTGCACAACACCGTTGGATAACATGTTTTCACCAACAGTTGAACAATTCTAGTTACTCAAAAGTTAGGCAATTATATTAACAGTTGCCTAAAATTCACATGTGCGTAACTTTTATCAACTGTTGCGTGATTGTCCTCAATGCTCATCCAACAACAGTTGCCAAAGTGGAATATTTTTACGCAACATATTTTAGCAACAGAAACAGTTTCCACCAACATTTTAAGGACATTGTTTTCGACGAATTGCTCAACGCTGGGGATTTTTTTACTTTTATACAACGCCTAACTTTCTACATATATTGAATGAATTTTAATCAACACGTCAACCAACGGATGATAAAAGTACTTTTAGCAACGTATTTTAAGCAACCTTTTTGCAGTGTATCCAATGCCCATGCCAATCAATTATGATTTTTGTATATCTCTGCACTTCAACAATTTTTACGCCAGTGTGTGTGGGATGGCCGTTTGTTGGCCATTTGTATCGGGTAACGACGGTATATCGCTCTGGCTTATCGGCTCCATGGATCCTATAACATCAACAACTCGGGTTGAATATGTTGAAGCCACACATATGTAGACCTACATGGGCTGAGATATGGTCCAAATTGCTTTGAATTGCGGACAATTAGAAAAAGGGAAGACATTTTGACGATTTGATTTATAAGTTGTATATTATTTACTCCTCCAATAGATTCTATGACTCCCTAAACCTGGGTATTGCTTCAAATCACATGATCAAAACAAGTTTTCAGATGGTGACCATGCATTGAAGCCAATTTTTGAGAAGCATATTTTCATGTTTGTCCAGGCAACAAGACAATTTTCAAGTTGTTCAGTTAGGTTCCTGAACACATTGGTGATAACCTTTTCGGGAACCTTCAACAGCATCGTATGTCGGTTTTACCCATACGTTTGTGTTGGGGGCTGGGCTCCACTGGCGGGTCCATTTAGATTAGATCTATATCTATAATAGTGGTCGTTTTAAGTAATGTTTGTAAAGGTTTTTAAACTCTTGTCTATAGATGGAAAATTAAATAAGGTTTAAGCAGTGTTATAGGGCATATATGAAAGTGTAACACTTTTGAAGATTAAAACTATATAACCATTACCCACCAACCATGCTAATTGCAATCCCCAATGCACTCATACCGTAATTCATCAAAGCATGGAGTTTGTCCCTTTGAACTTGAACTATTATATGAAATACTGGAGCTATTCTCTCTCTTGAAAGCCATCCGGTCCTCAGGGCAATGGGCGTGAATAGAGTGTATTCTATTGCGGCATACCGCTATTTATTCTTCCCATTCATACACATTATACCACCCGGCCATACCATACCATACGATACTTGGTGAAGTTTTTGATACCATTATAATTAATACCATTAAATCTTGACAGTGGTGACTGATACTTGACGTTTAAGGGCATTGATATCATGTAATGTTGTCATGTTAACATCTTATTTGTATAACTGAGCGTTTACCTAATCACCTTACTTGTTAAATATGGGCGGCCATTTAGGTCAAAAAGGTCTCAAATACTAGAAAAGGTGTCAAATAATTATGAAAAAGGTCTCAAATGCGGAGAAAGGTGTCAAATAATTATGAAAAAGGTCTCAAATGCGGAGAAAGGCGTCAAATAATAATAGAAAAGATGTCAACAATTGTGTCATAAAGGGGTCAATATACAGATAAAGGTCTCAAATGTTGATAAAGGTGTCACATACACGTAAAGGTCTGAAATGTTGATAAAGGGGTCAGATACACATAAAGGTCTCAAATGATGATAAAGGGCTCAAATACACGTTAAGATGTCAAATGTTGATAAAGGGGTCAACTACAAATTAAGGTCTCACAAGTCAAAAATGCTGTCATATACACATAAAGGTCTCAAATGCTGATAAAGATGTCAACTACTGTATAATGTCTCAAATATTGATAAAGGTCTCAAAATCAGATAAAGACGTGAAAAGCGCATTATGATCTCAAATACAGAGAAAGGTGTCAAAACACAATAAGGTGTCAAAACACAATAAGGTGTCAAAACACAATAAGGTGTCAAAACACGTCAAAAGCACTAAAATGTAACTTACAAACACGATAAGGCGTCAAAAGACGCCATTGAGACCTTTTTGACCCTTTTGGCGGGCTATAATACCTTTATGACCTAAGCCTTCTGCGCCGACAGGGTCAAAAAGGTCTCAAAAACTCGTTAAGATGTCAAAACTCCGTAAAGAGCAAAACCGCGTTTAAGGCCTCAGGCAGGCAGTCTTGTTTGTTTCTCGAAAATATTTGTAAAATCAGTTTTGGACATAATTTTTCTTGTTTCTCGAACGATAGTTGCTGTATTTTCTTTAAAAATATTTGGCCGTAATTTAAAAAAATCTTGTTTCTTGTAAAATGTTTGAATGTTTTTTTAGATTTATAAAATAATAATTTTGGCTATATTTAAAAAAAATATTGTTTCTCGTATTTTGTTGAAACAATATTTGGCAAGCCATTTAGGCCTGTTTGACCCTTTGGCTGACCTTTAGACATTGTTAAGCCTTTCACTTTAGCACTGAAAGGGTCAAACATGTCTCAAACGTTCACATACATATAAAGGTTAATAACTGTTAATGTTAATGAATATATCTAAATAATACTATAATAAAACGAATATTTAAACAAAATATTTGTAAATTAAAAATAAAATAAAAAATGGATGTAAATTAAAATAAATCTTGTTTCTCGAAAATATTGTCAGTCTTTTAAAACTTTGTTAAGGCATAACAATAATACTTATACTTTACGAGAAACAAGATTTTTTTTTAATTATGGCAAACAAAATTTGTTTATGAAACTACAAAAAAATCAAACATTTTACGAAAAACAAGATTATTTTAATCATTGTCAAAATATTATTTTAACAAAATACGAGAAACAAGATTTTTTAAATTATGGCCAATTTTTTTTTTTTATAAAACTACAAAAAAATCAAACATTTTACGAGAAACAAGTTTTTTTTAAATTATTGCCACAAATATTTGTTTAGCAAAATACGAAAAAACAAGATTTTTTTTAAATATGGCAAACATTTTTTTTTATGAAACTACAAAAAATTCATAACATTTTACGAGAAACAAGATTATTTCAATCATTGTCAAAATATTTTTTTAACAAAATACGAGAAACAAGATTTTTTTTAAATTAAAATATTTTTTTATTATAAACCAAAAAAATCAAATATTTTACGCGAAACAAGATTTTATTTTTTAAAAACACAACTATTTTTTCGAGAAACAATACAAATTATGTCCCAAACTGATTTTACAAATATTTTACGAGAAACAAACAAGAATACCTGCCTGAGGCCTTAAACACGGTTTTGCCCTTAACGAGTTTTGAGACCTTTTTGACCCTGTCGGCGGCTCAGCGCAGAGTAGGTCATAAAGGTGTGAAGTATTATGGCCCGCCAAAAGGGTCAAAAAGGTCAAAATGATGATAAAGGGCTCAAATACACGTTCAGGTGTAAAATGTTGATTAAGGCGTCAAATACAGATAAGATCTCAAACGTTCATAAAGGGGTGGTCAAACAGATAAAGGTGTCAAATGTTAATAAAGGTGTCAACTGTTAATTAAGGTGTCAAATGTTAATAAAGGTGTCAAATACAAATAAAGGTCTCAAATGATAATTAAGGGCTCAAATACAAGTTAAGGTCTTAAATGTTGATAAAGGGGTCAAATACACGTTCGTAAATGTGTCAGATGTTGACACCTTTGTCAACATTTGACACCTTAACGTGTATTTGAACCCTTAATCATCATTTGAGACCTTTATTTGTATTTGACACCTTTTTGACCTAAATGGCCGCCCATAGTTAAACCATAGTTGCTTCAGGTAGTAGTAATAAGGAATTCAGTATACAAGTACTGAATTTATGAATCGCCAACATGAGAATTGCCAATAAGTGTAAAAATTAGGAAAAATACACTGCAAAAAGTGCAGAACACATGACGCGTTCAGAACATGTTCACGGTGTGTTCTCCAGGTGTTCCAGAACATGTTCAAACTGTAACAGATTTAGAAAATGTTCTGAACGTGTTCTGGATATGTTCTGAACGTGTTCAGAACACATCAGAACACATCAGAACATGTTCAGAACATGTTCTATATCTGTTACACGTTCTGCAGTTTTTGCAGTGTAGGAATCATTTGTCTTTAATTTGAAAAATATTGTCATCATTCAGAATCATGTAAGGAACCAACCATCCAAATATTGTATTCCTATATAAAAGGTTATCCATATTATAGCAATGCGCAACGGACTACAAAGGGGAATCGCACCCGGCCTATCCTATACATTCGTGATGTCCAATTCATTACATTGACCGTGGTAACAAATTGGCCTACATCATGAAACAGGCGTGTCTTCTTTCTAAAAGTTATTATTCCCCACAAGATGGCAGCTAATTCAAAACACGGACATTCCTCTATTCTATAAAGAACTCTGCCTATAATACGCGGTCTAAACTCAAGTAATTTATAGTGTTGTTGTATAGTTGAATCCTTGTACATTTTCTCATCAATCCTAAATATTGTTACTCGAATATCACAGTCACATTTTTATTACCTATATTTTGTAAATATTAATGTTATTATATTATTATAATGTATGTACGAATGAATAAATAATTTAAGAAATGTTTTAAAAATGGATCGTCCGTATATAGGCCTACATGATAACGAATTCGGCAATGTCTTCATTTCATACTTCAAAATTATGTCACGGGCTACAAGTTTAGACAATGTCGATAATTCCTGATCACTTTTCAGGTATAGAAAACGTGGAAGTTTCTTTAAAGACATCTATAGATTTCGACTCTTAGCCAGTCTGATATGGAGCTTTGAGAGGTAGTGAGACGTTAAAACAAATCAGTGCGTACATAGCACCTTTCACCTCAATAGATGTACAAACCTAATTATATTTATCTAATTTTGCAACTCCAATGTGTTTGACCTGACTATGTTCATATATATACACTGCAAAAACTCCGGTGTTAAATATGCAACACTGAGCCGGTGTTACGCTCCTGGTGTTAATGTTGGTGTTAGGTCAACACCATAGGAATAACTGATGTAACACTTCTCATGGTGTTAAGTTTCTTGTGTTAAACTTGGTGTAAGAAGAACTCCCATGGGTGTCACTATTCCACACATGCGCACGGGGGTGGGTTATATTGGTTTTGTAACACTTTGGATTGTATATTTATACATTTGATCGAGTGATTCGATCTGCAATATGCACCATTCCATAATTAAATGGCAAGTAAGAACATTAATTCTCAAAAACGTTCAAGTTTTAATAAATTTGAACTGTTGAACAGTGAAATATGTTATTTGCAAGCATTTTATTGTTAAAGTACTTCAACTTATCTAACATTAATATTTTAACACCAGAAGGTTTCACACCACTAAATAACGTCTGGCCCTACCCCCTTTAAGGCAAAAGTCCAAAACCGGCCCGTTTCTATGCCGAAACAGGAGACCTATTGTAAATTACAGTTTAAAATTAGGGTATTTACTACAAGTTATGGCGAAATTAATATAGTGTGAATTTTGACAGACACATCAGCGTTCTTCAGGTCCAAAAAAATTGATGCAATGATGATTTTTTAATATTTTAACAGAGACATTTGTGTTCAGGTCATTTCCGGTATCTGACGCAATAATCTTAATCAACAATTGCGTGTGACCAGGAAAACTCAACTCGTACTTTTTGAAAAGGCTCTAGCTCAAAATTATGCCGGTTACCCCCCATATATGAGTTGCTGAGTTAGTAGTCATGGCTTTCATCTTCAAGTTGAAACCAAATTTCAAGTTACCAGTTTCTTACAACGTCGAGAAATATCCATTTTAAAAGTGTGCATTTCACGTGTAACCCTATGGGAGATGTATTTAGTGGTGTGCAACCTATAGGTGTAAAAAATTTAATATTTTAACACCAGAAGGTGTAAATTGTTTAATATTTTAACACCAGAAGGTGTAAAAATTAACATAGGAGGGTAAAATTAACACCATGACAGTGTTAATATAGCAACACCCAAAGGAGTGTTAATTCATCAACACCAAAGACTGGTGTTAATCAACACCAAAAAGTGTGGACCCGCTGGGACACTTCTGTGGTGTTAAAATTAACACCGTCGGTGTTGGTTTTAACACCAGTGTTTTTGCAGTGTAGTAGCGGGTTAAATACCTTTAATTGACCTGACTGAATTGACCTGACTACCAAACTTGAACGACCTTTGGTTTCTTTTCAATGGATTACACGATTATTTAACAATGATGTGCAATAATTGGTGCTAAATAGAAATTACATAGACAACATCGATCTGGCCCAGTTTAGCCTATCATTGCATAAAAGTTAGATTGAATTTTCCTAGCATAAAGAATGAGTATAACCCAAAAGAAGAAAGCAAAATATTCCTTAGGTAAGGAACCGCGGATACCTTGCCCTTGGCACGTACCTAGACCTCACACCTAAACTTTTTATAGCATAGTAAAACCATACATGTAGAAGTAACAGTCTGTTATTTTCCATGAACCTTGTATTGAGGGTTCCCCAAAAAGTGTTAACCCGACTATAGCTTTTTTGAAATGGCGTTTCTGGTTGAGACGATAGACCCTAGCGGCAGTGGCGGAAATTTCTTGTTAGGTGTGGGGGATGAAAAGGGTGGCCCAAAAAATGAAATTGAGCTGGTACCATCTAGGCGCACCGCACTCCGAGCTATGCTCGGACAGGGGGTGTCTGAGGGGGGATGTGCGCCACCCTCCGAAGTAGAAATTGTTTTTCTTCAATTTTCAAACTCATTTGGTCCGATCTGGTGTATACTTTTGACCAATACCGTATTGTATTAAAAAGCCATCACTTCATTTTTAATAAATACTTTGTTTTTTATCACGAAAGAAGTTAAGCATAATATTCTTGATTTTAGTATAGAGTATAGATGGTTCGAACAGGGGGAGTCTGGGGTGAACGGTTGTCCGCATAACCGGCCGAAAAAAATCGCATGGTCAAAATCGCATATCTACCGATGGGGTTATTTCAGGGGGGCCCTGGACCCCCCCCCCCCCCCCCCCCCCCCTGGGCGCCACTGACGCGTATATATCCTGACCGACGTTCAATAAACTCCAAACGTTCTTATGTCCCTATAGCATGCCTCCCCGCCCGCTTTTCTTTTTTCCTTTTTTCCCCCTTTTTTTTCTTCCTTTTCCCCTCTTTTTTTAATTTCCCCCCTTTTTCCTTTTTCTTTTGGTGGATGTGAAAAATCAGGAGGGGGGATGATTACATTGACCATCCCCCAGGTCAAAAAATGGGCCCCCCATAGATTTCCGCCATTGACTAGTGGGATACCCTCGCTTCACTCGGGTTCCCGCTAGATGAGCAGATTCATGAGTTGTAGGCTTGAGTTCATGAGTTGTCAATTGCTGGAAACATGAGTTGTCAATTCCAGTGGAATATAAATCCTCGCACGGACCAAGTGTTATTAATGATGGGAAAGGGAAATATCCAGTCTATCATTATATATCGTATCGAATGTTTCTATCAAAAAAAAACACTTGTTAGTTGCTAATCGAAACCATGTCTTAAATGATAGATGAAAGGTTTTCACCTTACCTGATATCTAACGTGCATAACTAAGCTTCCATAAAGCTTCCACAGAACATGAATTTCATTCAATAGTTTAGTTACAAATCTCAGCATGCAATTTGGGTACACTCTTTTGAAAAGTTTACGTAAACTCATTGTACGACACTTTGTCGCTTGTGTATTTTGCCAGTCTTTTTGGTACAAGAATATCGACGTCGCTTATGTTTCCGTCTTTTAAGATGAATTGAACCACGTAATATAGGAAACCTATTTGTTCAAGTGAATCGTCTGTGAGGCGGTCGATCACCTTACGATGGATCCTAATGAGCAGTGCGTGTAATTTACACTGCTTAATGAACTTCTTTGTGCCATTGATTGAGCTTATAATTGATTTTTCTATATTATGTCCAAATTGCTGCACTTGCACCAATGGAATTTATTTTTTAATGCTCTGCTCCTAGTTGGACTCTTTGTTTATTTGATATGATGTTGATTGTCGAAGAACAGGCTTAAAACCATCTAAACATTAAAGGGATACTCAGAGACGCGTAGGATAAAAACCGGGATTTCTAAATTTTTACAATTGTATTACATACACAAATTTACAGCTGTAAGGATTAAAAAAAATCAGTTGTCTTTGTGCAATAAAACGTCCCTCGGTTCGGACAGCATTTTATGGTCATTGGGAAATAATGACAGTCAAGTAAGTATTTGGTATTTCTTAATTCTCTGCCCCCATAATCGGAAACTGTCACTGTGGCCCAGTGGTCTCAGGCGCTGTTTTAATGGAAATTCATACACTCTATGTAGTGTTGAACCAATCAGGAAGCAGGAATTACAAATACGCGGAGTGCATTGAAAGTGTCCACTGCACTCCGCGTGTGCGCCGTTCAAATCACGCAGTGCGCGTTTTGTTTTGATTTGTTGTTCAAGATTCGCGGGTTCGCCGATTTTCACTGCGGGTGTTAGCAAACTTGTTAAAGTGTTTTTAGTCGCCATTTACATAGATCAAAATTATGCTTAAATTGTGAATTTTTATTTGTATAGTGTCGTGTATGAATTAGGTCAATGCATGCGTATGTTTTGTTTCTCGAAAAATTAGAAAAATCAATGCACTTGCGCAAATGTTGATATGCTCACAATAGCACTCCCCCTTCGGGGTCGTGCCATTATTCACACATCAACATCAGCGCGCGTGCATTGATTTGTCTATTTTCTCTCGAAACAACACATACGCATTTATTGACCTATAACTATTGCGCGTGAGTTCAAATCGCACTGGGGTCACCTTTTTATTTTTTCTTATTTTTCTTATGATTTTGAAGTAATTATGAATCGTATCGCTCTGTGACTCAGAAAATATTTATGATTTATTATCAGAAATGTAAATCTGCAAGAAATATACTTTCTAAAAAAAATCATTAGTAGAGGGCGCTCTAAAAAGATCACTTAATAATATGCCTTTAAGCAACCAAGAGTAGATGTTGTGTAGGGATGCAAAATCCATCTGCGCTCTATTTCTCTTCCTCTGGACAGTGACGGCTTTGCAGGCGCAGAATTTACGCTCGCGTATTCGCCTTTCTTCTACGCATGTGAAAATACGCCAGCGCCTCGAGTAGACACGCGCGTTTATATACTTCAGTTAGTAAATGACACAGTTACGTCACTGTCTCGTGATAGACAAATGCACTATCGTCGGCGGGTAATAATATGATGGACAGCTGCCAAAATTTGAATAACTATTACAAAAAAAGGGAATTTACTGCTCAAAGGTGGATATATGAACCAATATTTCGGCTCATTTTTGTCACATTGTGTTTACAATTTTCCATGAATGTAGGCTACATCATTAAATTCAGACATTATCTAAAATTGAGTTAAATTGCACCAGTGGTTTTTTTATGATTGAACCAAAAATTCACTTCGAATTTCCCACAGAATAGTTAAATTGCACCAGTGTTTTTTATAATTGAACCAACAAATTAATGTACTTCGAATTTTGCAATAGAAAATTTTACTCCTGTACATTTTTATATGATTCAACCAAAACATATCTTCAAATGTTCCCATAGAACAGTCTACAAACCTTTGTTGGAGTGGTTAAACATTTGTAAGGGTAACCCACTACTTTGTCACTCATATAGGATCTATAGGAAACATCTTACAGGCCTTAATTTTGCAGGTGTAAAATTATTGGTTTTCTGCTGACACTAAAATCTCAATTTTGATGGGAAAAAGTGAATATCATATCACCCACCTGTAGTTACGGATCTTTATAGACAATTTAATTAATTAACTACCTAAATCATGCGTTCACGCTAATTGGTTGTCAACATGTTTATTTACAATATCAATTTTGTGCCAAAGAATGAAATAACTATATGAATGAGATGTTTGGCAAATACAAGATGTCTCATAATGATTTATACCGAGAAATGTGGATTTATTTAGCAATGAATACCATATTGTTATTGGTCAAAGTGTTTATTATTCTAACAGTAACATACATAATATTTAGCTTTCATATGTCATAGGCATTTTGTAATTTTTAAAATCGAACGTTTCTGACAGAAATCATGAACTGTTGTGATACTCTCTGGTGTCATTTGCCTTTTACCTTGAAAAATCCCATTTGAATATAGTCAATGTATATTATGTATACAGCTTGCTGGAAGTAAATTGATTTGTACAATTATTTGTATTTTGTCAACGCACTTTTCACTTTTGCCTCTTTTCAGGAGGCATTGTTTGTATTAAAAAAAAATCTCCAAATTTTACTCAAAAAGAAAGAAAGAATAAAAATGTAATAACAAAATAAAACGATGGCTTTAATGATTTCTCCCTTAATTCAACCAGGTCACGAACCGGCTCGTAAAAAGAACAATTCTTATCAAAAAGTGTGAACTTATTTGAATAGTTCCAATTTGTGAATAACGATGTGCATTGAATAAATCTAAATCTGATCAGGATCAGCTCTGGTTATACGAAGGCGTCAAGATGTCACAGTTCGATTTTAATAATGCATATTTGTTTAACAGTTTTACATTTTATTAACCTAAGTTATATATTATACTAATACAATAACAATTAAGTCTAATTAACCGCAACTTGTTGTAGTAGATTATAATTACCCCCGCAGGCAGAAGAATAATTGTAACAAAAACGTGCGTTGGAAATCGTTATTGGACAGGGAAATCTCCTTTGTATTTTGGCCCCTGAACATTTTAAATGAGACCCGAGGTTAACGTTGGAAGGTCTTGCTTAATCATGTTCAGTGGCCGAGTGGCCAATGACACAGGAGCCTAATCCCTGTCAAAGAGCGAAATATTCGCAAACGAGGTGTTTACATGTAATTCGATTGCCACTACTAATATACTATGTCAACGCTTTTTTGATCACACTTTTTGAGTACACGAACCCCGATCTAAATGATCGCCATATAAAGTCTATGGCGTGAACTATCTTTCCAAAAAGAACGTGATCGATCCATTTGTTATAGGGATCTAATGTATATCACTTCACCGGCGAATTACGTTAAGATATTGAATAACTATATATGAATGTGAGTGGGTTTGGTTTTCTATAACTTTAATCAAAAAATACTAAAAATGGACATCGACCTTTCAAATCGCAAAAATCCATGTTATCAAGAAATCTTAACTGTGAGATAAATCTTGAAGTTCACGGTTTTTAACCTTTAAGCCTTTCAGGAAAATAACACATTGTATCAAAAATAACACGTTGTAAACGCTGTTAATTGAACGTCATTAGGGTATTATAATACATTGAATGAAATTTCTATACATTTTATTATTTCGTTGATGTAAAACATTAACGCCTCGTACGACTACGAGTGCCAACGACACACTTGTATACGTGTGATAGTTGCACAAATTGTAAATTGAAGCCAAAAAGGCTTTTACGCTTTAATTTATTGAATTCCCTTTATAAATCATATACTTTATTTATTAACATTCATTCATTTTATGTATAAATCACATCTGTGCCCTATCGTATAAGAGTTAAGATTTATTTTGAGTGAATAATATTTTCGAATAATATTGATCATTTATGAAGAAGTGCCAAGTTTGACCTATAGGGTCTATAAACTCTATATCATGAAGATAACATATAATAGTCATATCAGCGTTACTAAATACTTTTATACTTTTGATTGAATAGTGTGAATGAAAAAAGGAAAACCATAACAAAATGTTCAGACCAACCGCAAAAGGGTTACATGCACTAAGGCATTACACATGCACCCTGCAATTGAACACAGTGACTGTATCGTGGACGTTTTAGAAATAGTATAAGACCTTACAATCACTAGTTGGCACGCTACGCGTGGTGCACCTATGGAATTTGGAAAGAATGTTCCCCTGAAATGTCTCTATTATTGATAACTGGATCATAGCCAGTTGCATATTTCGATCAAGTGTATCAATTCAATGAATTCCAATATTTGTAAAACAATTTGATGGATATCATTATGGTGAATAATGCGTTCAGATAACCACGGCACGTACAGGAAATGCATCATCTTTACGACAATGAATGCCCTTGACTCAGGGTTATACCTTGCATGCAACCAGAGATAACACTTAGACCCTCTAACCCACTTATTATTATAGCTATACTATGACGATTCGGGTCATGTCATCCGAACATTGTAGAAGGTGTATGAATTACAACCGTAATAGATATTTCTTGGTGTATCAATATCAGCAGTTTGTGAATCTAGTTTCTTATTCAACGTGTCCAACTAGAGGGGATAGACAGGCACTGCCCCCTCCCATCTGAGAATCCATGCCCCCCCAAAAAAAATGAAATGAAGAAAATACTACCAATTATTATTTATCAGGTTAACAGGTGAATTTTCCTATTAATTATAGCTGAATTGTAAAATTTATATATTTTCGCATGCTACACTTGCAAATTACCTATTAAAATAATGATATTTGGGAGTCATAGCAAAATCCCCCTTAAAAATGATATTGCCCAGTCCACGACCCCCTCCCCAATTGTCTAGTTCATTAGATCATACGCAATGACTCCGCTTTTATACAAATTTTCTGATACGATCCACTTACTCTCAAATTATCGTCCCAGTGGCGTAACTAGACTTTTTCATTTGGGGGGCAAGAAGGGGCAGTGACTTGAAATGTAGGGGCTCGTAATGAGTGGGCTCCATTCCAGTGTAAAGAAATGCGCGCGTAGCGCGCAAAACTTTCGACTTCACACCTACTTTTTGCACGATTTAGCAAAATTTCGACTCTAAACTAGCTTGTACCATAGAATATTGCATTTTGGGAAGACATGCGCGCGTACCCAGGATATATAATGTACCCAGGATATATAATCATAGAGCGTCCTTGCTTTGTACCATCATTATTCCATGATTCCTTCGGTCAAATGAACCGACAGTGGATTTCATTTGGGGGGGGGGGGGCAAGGGTTCCAAGTGGGGGGGGGGGGGCTCCAGAGCCCCGCCCCCCGCTGGTTATGCCACTGAATCGTCCCCATCCTATACATTCGGAAGTTTTTAGGTGTTAAAATCAAGATAACAATAACGTAGTGAATCTACTTGTATGCCATTCCTGGCATATCTGAAGGCCAAAGGGAATGAATTGTAGTGGAAATTATAATGAACACATGATAGGTCACTCATATTAGATTGTGGAATAACGTACGATTTTAAACAAGTCCAATCAATTGTTATCCTAGTCAACAAAAGCGTTGAACAAACCAAGTTAATAAAGTTACATAGAATGAAAGGTTCTATAATACGGGCGTAATCACTGTAGGTCGTAATATAATAGTAAAAGTACTTTTAATAACCGATGTTTAGATCACCTTCTGATTTGACGTCGCAATATATGAATCTCTTTGAAATTAAAGGTTTTGTTATAGCGGTATGATGATAAGCCTTTGGGCAAAAAGGCTTTGTCCGAGTTTTCTAATGCCCGATAGGCTAAGCGCTGCGATATTTAAGTTACTTATTTTACTTTTAAATTATCGGGTAATGTGAAAAAAATGAAAATGAAAATGTATATTTATTATAATTAGAGAAATTAGT
The DNA here is from genome assembly GCA_035610835.1 of Ophiura sarsii. Classification (NCBI taxonomy): domain Eukaryota; kingdom Metazoa; phylum Echinodermata; class Ophiuroidea; order Amphilepidida; family Ophiuridae; genus Ophiura; species Ophiura sarsii. Next base: position 21,709,991 of record CM069458.1, read on the forward strand.
ATTTAAAAAAGTTGATTAAGATCTTAACTGACCCGGTATTGATGAATTTAGTATGAGAGTTGACAACTTTGATAAAGAGAAAAACTATGGGGTCAATGCTGCAAAGAATGCAAAGAATGGCATCCGTAAGAGAACCTGCTTCACGTGACCAGTGAATTTCTGCAGTTTTCCGATCTAAAAATGGGCTATAGTCCATTTTCCACCCTATTCCATCTTTTTACGCGTACGTATTATTATACGTCAATGGCGCGCAAGTTTTATCCTGGCGATCAGTGAATGACGCAGTAGTCCGTCGAGAAGTACGTCCCACTCGTCCCAGCAGGGGAGGGATGGCCATCAGGAGAACCGCCGCGACCGAGCCGAAGGTGGCCTTAGTAGGTATCTCACCAGAGCCTCAAGAGGTTCTCGAAAGTGTGTAGTCTCAGATACTTAAAAATGATATGTTCGCCTACTTCTGAAAGTATTCAAGGTTCATAAAGCAAACACACATCCCCATATAAGGTATTGTATCAGAAGCAGGATGAAAGTTGGGAACGAGGAAGCTGTGATTTGCTGGACTCTATTCTAAAGAAAGGATGGAGATACCTCTAGAATCCTGTTACTGCAATTCAAAAGATGAAGAGGATAATAGTCCCGTGAAGACTTGCTAACGTAACAGAGGCCTCAAAACTAAGTACAATGTATCACAAAAACTAAATCATCATAAATTGAACAATATTGTACATGAGTCCCAACCCACCTTCAGTAATCAAGTAAAAGAAATCAAACTTCAATGGAAATATCATATCTACAGACAATTTGGTAAACACTTAGTAAACCTGTGCGCGCGAGTCGGTAAACCTTTTTCTTTTCAAAATTCTAGTCATATCTGAAATGGTCAGTAATACTTGTAATTGATCATACTCATTATTATTTGCCCGTGGCAGACACAGCACGCTTAGCAGAAACCAAGAGCAGAAAAAAATGTACAAGAAAAAAGACGTTACATACACCTTACCATTTGAACTTGAGTAAGTATTTAGGGACAAGTTTATAACAATACTATGGCACGCTACAGCGGACAATAATAGTCGAGTTTTAAAAAACACCGTTGAGTTGTGAAAACGTCTGTTCAGTTGTGAAAACGACTGTTCAGTTGTGAAAACGACTGTTCAGTTGTGAAAACGACTTTTCACGTTCAGTCGTTTTCACACGGCGAGTTGTTTACACGTCGAGTTGTTTTCGCGTTCAGATATTTTCACGTTCAGTCGTTTTCACACGGCGAGTTGATTTTCACGTTCAGTCGTTTTCACACGGCGAGTTGTTTACACGTCGAGTTGTTTTCGCGCTCGTTCAGATGTAGTCTCCTGCACAGACCGTAACAGATACATGATAAACCCGGCCGTGTACTGAGAAGAAGACTAGTTATTATGACGGTGACGGGCTTGGAATAATTTATTCCATAGGTCTAGCTATGGATTATACCCAGGCCTGGCCTAGGGGGGGGGGCACCCCCACCCCTCTCCCTCTCCCCCACCCCTCTCCCTCTCCCCCACCCCTCTCCCTCTCCCCCACCCCTCTCCCTCTCCCCCACCCCTCTCCCTCTCCCCCACCCCTCTCCCTCTCCCCCACCCCTCTCCCCCACCCCTCTCCCTCTCCCCCACCCCCTGGTTACATGCATGAGTGATTGTACCATTCGACTGCTCCGTCGTATATTTTTTGACATCAATTTATTCTTTAATCTTACTTCACTTCAGATATCATCTTTAATAATGTTCCAATATGTGTAGCTGTTGGTTAAATGGCTAAAACTTCTTTAATTTTAAAGAAAAACTGATTTGGAAATATTATCGTCGTATGCATGCTCACATTAAAATGTGACGTAGGCTATTAGGAGCCCGTCATCAGTATCTTAGACTCTTCTAAAATGATTCGCCGAATCGCAGTGTAGGTCTGTGCAGGAGTCTATATCTGAACGCGCGAAAACAACTCGTCGCGACGTGTACTATCAACTCGCCGTGTGAAAACGACTGAACGTGAAAATCTGAACGGGTTTCAAACTGAACTGTCGTTTTCAAAACTGAACGGTCGTTTTCACAACTCAACGGTCGTTTTCACAACTCAACGGTCGTTTCCACAACTCAACGGTCGTTTTCACAACTCAACGGTCGTTTTCACAACTCAACGGTGTTTTTTAAAACTCGACTATTAATGTCCGCTGTAGCGTGCCATACAATACCCATTGTTACTAAACATCCTAACCACACTTTAAGAAAGCGTGAATTGAAAGAAGATAAAACCCGGGTAACAAAAGCTGCAACCACTTGTGTAATAAGCGCCGGAAGCTATAATTGGATTATTTAACTATGATATGACTGCTTATATATATAGGCGTGGCAGTTTCAGGCTGCCCTTAAAAATGTTGGCACCAACGACCCTTTAGGGTCTTTGTTGGCAGCAGTGATGGCACACTTTACACCTTAATAATTCTTTATTATTAATGATCGGATCACAGCCAATTATTTTATATTTAGGTCAAGTTCATTCGTTATCAAACAAATCAATTTTTTCCCTGCAAATAATTTGATGAATGTTGTTAATGGGGAATAAAGAGGACGGATTATTGTACAGGAAATGTATCATCATTGCAACAATGAATGCGTCCTTGATATTGTGGTTTTGCTGTTCGGTTCTTTCCCCGGGGGTTCGGTTGTGTTATCACACGTTTTCTTTTCGGAATTTTTAACCAATATCCTCAACACTAGGCGTGGTTGACTCAAAAAAAGGTTTAAAATGGACTTTTACCACATCGAAGTCAATGCTCTCAAAAGATGTATATAGGGCCTATGCAAAAACTTCATAATTGCAAAATTGATGGGTTTAAAAGGGTAGGCTTTTTGTTTTGGCAATAGGTGATGTTGTTATGCTTACATTTTGTATCACGTCAACATCAATGTTCTCATAAGACGGGCTGTCTTTCGTTAAAAACATGATTGCCCCATATGATAATCAAACTCATATATACGTTGAAATAATGTAAATGGATCTATCCAAATACAAAAATTTCCTCAGGCAAATTGCACTTGATATTTAGATATTTTATTTAAATTATTTAAAAAAAAATCAAACATATTTTGCATTGAGAAAAGTAGGCCTAAACACAATAAACTAAACGGCATTTGAAAGTCAACTAAATTATCTTTCTGATTATGTAAGATTACAGCCAAATACAGAGTAATTATGTTTTATGACACCGGAACAAAGAAAGATATATTGATGAACTCAGCAGAATGAGTTATGTTTAAGGAGTTTTGAAAGGCTTAGCAATGTTATGAATAAAATATGTGTGCACTGCTATTAAAATGAAACAATTTTTCGTTATGCTCTATGCACGATGATGATGTGAAATTAGGTACCCCTTGATTTGAAGTGGCTCTGAAAAGAGCCGCAAATGATGTCTAAAGGTGCGTGATCCAGTTACCAGAGAGTATACATAATCACGGCGCTGGCGAAATGACACCAAGATAACAATGGACCCCTGAAAGTTAATTTGCATTACATAGATCACTGATCACAATTTTGAGCTATACAAGTCCTTGCCCTTATGAACTTTTGGCAACGAAAAAAGAGTTCTACAGATGACCGGCCCTTTCTGGTATGGCCGGTCAATCAGGTTATTTTTGTTTCTCCGTTTCAATATATTTAATGATTAATAGTGGTTGAATTCTGGAATATTTTGGAAAATCTGTCAAACTACTGAATTATTGAATATACACTAGCAACCAAATGTATTAGGGCACTAGGTTATGGTGTCAAAATCATCCCATTGATTAAATTTGGATCGTACTATTTCACTACGAATTGACCAAATGTGTTGCTGAATTCCTTCTCATTAATATCGTACATTCATGCTCCTACAACATCTGCTTTTTCAATTCCATGAAAACATGTGCCTTCTTCAAATCCCCATACAAATTTCCCATTGGAAATAGCTCATGAATAATTAATCAATCTTATCATAGCCAATGTACTCCTATGGTGGGTAGTCTGACAATTTTGGCTTCCTTTCAAAAAACCTTCTCAATTGTGTGTCAATGGATTCACTCAAGTCAAACTAATCCCAATATTGTCATTAATAGTCTTTAATCTCTCACAGATGTTGACGCTTGATCTCTTTATTCATCTTAGAAATAAGATATTTGGGATGAAAATTTAGTTTCATTTTGACACCTTTACATTAATATTATAATGGAAACCGTCCAAATTCGCTGTACTTTCTTATAGCATCCATATAATCTGGGAACAGTTCTATTAATTTCTTCATAATTCAGCTAATTTTACTCTAAATTAACTAAATACATCAATGCGAAAAACTTCAATCATTGAAATATTAATATAAATGTTTTGCTTTTAAATAATAATGTGTCAAGAATATTCTAAATTCATTTAAACAAACTTTTAAGAGCTTTCCATTAATTTTATATTCCTAGAATACCAAAAAGCTAACACAGTAGTTCCATGGATTCCCGGTGTTTTCTCAATTTGCAACTTGCAAGGTGTCCTAATACTTTTGGTTACTATTAGTGTTACGAGGAAATCCCACCGTACTGGTTAGCGGCGAACCACAGCTACACCAATACATATAGCTAAAGTTTAGTCTTGGCATTGATATATAGCTCAGATATTTTGCCTATTTTACTTATTTGCAATGCAACGATTAGCCTAACCCCTACGGTTATGTTTTACATGTCTTTAAGTCAACATTGTCAGTTTTGGATTGTGGTCAGAATACGATACACCGTTACACTATAAGCTACAGGATTACTTCTTTGACCTAAATATGAGCGACCTCATCTATTATCTCCATTTTCCCAAATAATTTATGTTTCGTTCTAGCCTCAGAGCTATATTGATATTCTGTAACCTAACGTGGGAATGCATCTATACAGTCCTGTGTGAGGCCAATCGTGAAGTTTTCTCTAAGGGTGTAAAATTCTTCACTTTGTTAAAAAAAAGTGTAAACTGTAGAAAATACACAATAACGTTAAGGTCGAAAAGTCAATACCAGGGCTAGGCGAGTCTGTATTGTCATAGTGCATCCAGGTACTGAATTAAAATATAAGGGTGTAATGATAATATCCAGGCGATTGTCGAAGGATTATCTATTTTTCAGTTACTATTTCTATTTCATGATTTATATTTCGGATTTAACCAAAGTCGTTAAATCTTGAATGGCCTGGTAATATGTAATGGAAGTTACCTAAAGAAAGGTAAACATGTCAGAATATCAGTTCACATGTGCTGGTAAAAGTATTATTCTGATGATAAAACCAGCTCGGGTTGGGGGTATAGAGTGTGGTTAAAGAATTTACTATTTCTATTTCATTATTTCTATTCTATTCTATCGGTTTTATACCAAATACAGTTACTTAACCTGACATAGACGCATTAATGCGTCAACACGACCTTTTTACGTTTTACCCTATAACTCGTTAACCAAACATCGGAAGTATGGCAAACTATACCTTTTTGGAATCCTTGTGCTCAGCCGAACAATTTGGTATGCCTTTTAGTGTAATTGAAGGCATTTGAATTTTTGTGCCCCTGTATGGCGGCCATTTTGGATTTTGGGCTTACGGTATATTTGTCGTGCTGATCGTACACGATTCTGGTCGTTGCGCCATAACCGAATAACCCACTACAGCAAATTTGGTATCAAAATGTTCAGAATTATAATGCCCATCTCTTGAAAGCATTTTGAAGGGCTCAAGTAGTATAGTTTTCATACAGGACTACTAAATATTTGTAAAAAAAGATGTTGCAACAATTGCATGCTGGGTAACGGTTACCATGGCAACCGCCACGATCGTCCGGTATCGTTGAAATTTTCACAGAAGTGTCCGGCCATTCATAAGCTTTCAGAATATATATAGTTTTACTACCTTACAGAGTCTCATATTCAAATTATAAGTTGATATTTACATGCATGTGCAAATTCACAATTTCTTCAAAAATTAATTTGTCAGGGAAAGAGTTAACATGGAATATCTTGAAGGTATAATGTAACATACATGTTAGAATGAGAGTTTCACACGTGCTGATAGAATCATGGAATGTTATAAAGTGTGTTTATAAACGAGCATATAGCACACAGTTACTCACCTTGGATTTTTGTCGTGTGACATAAACATGGTCTTCATTGGATCTCTGTTTGATGAGGATGTGTGTCACACGTTCAAGATCCAAGGTAAATAACTATGTGCTGTCTGCTCGTTTATAAACATATATATACTTTATGTATGTTTTGGTATGTACATGTATTATAATATAAGCCTAAGGGCCATTGAATCATCGTATTTATAAGCGTGTCTATAGGAAAAGCTTTGGGAACTGAAGCTACAAGGTTTGAAGTTAAAATATACCAAATCACAGCTTTGATCTGCTAAACCCCCAACCCTCTCCCCCATCAAAGAACTATTCCAAGCCCTCCCTACATGTATGTTAGAGTTTCTGAGTATGCTCCAGAATGGTTATTAGAAATAATAATATAAATGGTTGACATTAATTTATTACATGAGGACAGTAAGCATAGGCTCAAAGCATTGTCAACACCAAATCGAACACAATTTGTATTTTGTGTGTATCTTAAACAATTGACAACAATTTGCAAAACGTTGTCATGCATTTGGTTCCAATGCAATGCCGTTTAACAAAGACAAATTCCATCAGTTCTATATGGAACTCCTGCATGGTCTGCCATATTTGTGATTTCTTTCCAAAACTCCTCGAGGTATCACCGTTTCTTTTCTTCTTGAAATAGTTCGAAAGTATTGCATCTTATTGTTGCGATTGATCTTATTACACAGAGGTTTGGTCCCAAATTTAACTTCTGACAAGTGCATTAGTCTTATGCTCTTTCAATGATGATATTTCCCCAGTTTGTGCATAGCCAACATTTGCCAACATTACACCTCTTTTTTTTAAAGCCGATATTGAAATAAAGATCAAGGTAACATGACAGTATTACAATTTAACGTTGATATTTGCTGTATCAACATGAAGCATGGATATCAAGGGGTAAAATGCATCCTATGACATTCCTACGCCCTCTATCGCTAACAATTGACCAGAAATTGCGCAATTGTCTTAATAAAGCAGTGTCAAATGACAATATGGGCCTTGTCTAGAAATCGGGTTTAACAAGAATACACCAACAACAAAAAAGCAGTGGTCATGATAAGAGTTGTTGAATTTAATAGGCCAACATTAGTGGCAGAGAATATATGCAACCATTTTGTTGTCAAATGGAATCAAATATGAAGCATTTTTTGTTTACCATGCTTTTACAAAGAGATTGACATCATTCGACTGAAAAATAATGAAAAATGATCTACTCAAATGCCGCAATTGTCTGAATTAAACACCTGTCAAATTACAATGCCCATAGCCTTTTACGGGCGTACTAGTCATCGGGATTGACAAGAATACAATTAAAAAAGCATTGAATTGAAAGAAAAATATCTGGTGAATTATATAGGACAACATTTGTGGCAGTTACAATAAGATATGATTCGTGTATAGCATTAATAACGAGATAAAGATAGAGTATTTGCCTTTTCTTCTATACAGATATAATAGCAACGATATGATCGTAAGCAAATGCTAAAATCACATTCATTTAGAATATCTGATCAGGTAAGGTAATATATTATATTAATCACATCTTGAGTGGTTGAATTTTTATTAATCAAGCTTTTTAAGTGGAATTTCATTCATAATAAAATCGATAATGAAATTAATTCATTGTGGAGCAAAAATGTCAAAAAACTATGAATGTATGTAAATGTAAAATTTAAGCCTGTATAATATCTATCTATATTTCAATTATTAAATTTTCTCCAAGAAAAACATTAATCATCTATGTTTTCATTATTTATTTGTCAAAGTTACGCCCATTAATGTCGTTGACGGGTAACCACGACGGCGTCCTTAGTTACGACCTTGGTCTAAATGGAGTAATACACACACACAACATCCACGTGGTTGATAGGAGTAGTATCTTAAAAACCCATGACTAATATATTGCTACCTGTCTTCAATGTATGCATGTATGGATATTGAATGGAAATTTGATGAAATATCATTTATAAAAGAAATTGTATTATTATTTATTTTTCTTAAAGGCAAATGGTTTTATATACCTATTTAAAATATAAGTCCAAATACCCATTACATCTTATTCTCAAGCATTATACCAAGTGTGGTAACTACTATCTTCCGTAGACAGCAATATTATTATATTCTTGATATGGACCTAGAATCGTAAGGGGTGATCATTTCAATTGTTGATTTAATTTTCTTTGCGGCCAACAGTTTATATATATATATATAAATACCTGTATTAAATATTAGACTATGTATATCTTTGAAACGTAAAGGCGGGAGTTAATAATGTGCACAAGCATTTAAAGAATACGTAGATTAAGTGTAATTGCTACTATCTTTCATACAGCAATGTTATATACTTGATAAGGACATTGAATTATTATTATTATTATTATTCATGTATACATTATTTTGAGCTTATTTACTTACAGCATGAAATATTTTACTATGTACAATACTTTTGAATTGTTAAGGGGGCTGTGCACCTTCGTACAGCCTCCGTAAAACTGCCGTAACATCTTCATTATTCATTTAATCTAGATAAAAGTATACATTTTTTTGCAGGAAAGGGTTCAATGAATCCAACTATGATCATGAAATTGACAATTTTGGAGAAAATTATAAAAAAACACGTTTTTTGACCCATTTTAGGTTTGGAAAAGATAACTCAAATTTTTTGGCACTTTTTGGTCTCTAATTCAAAAAATAATAAATATTTTCTTAAAAAACCCAAAACGATTCGTAGGGAATTGTATGAGGAATATAATAAAACTAGTATAACAAAATTTGACAAAATATATTTTGAGTTATCTTTTCCAAACCTAAAATGGGTCAGAAAACGTGTTTTTTTATAATTTTCTCCAAAATGGTCAATTTTATGATCATGGTTAGATTCATTGAACCCTTTCCTTCCAAAAAATGTATACTTTCATATAGATTAAATGAATAATGAAAAGGGGGCTGTGGACTCTCAGGTACAGCCTCCGTAAAACTGCCGTAACTTCTTCAACATTCACTTAATCTTTATAAATGTATACAGTTTTTTGCAGAAAAGGGTTCAATGAATCCAACCATGATAATGAAATTGACCATTTTGGAAAAAATTATTAAAAACATGTTTTTTGACCCATTTTAGGTTTGGAAAAGATAACTCAAAATATATTTTGTTACATTTTGTCATACTAGTTTTATGATAATCCTGTCATTTCCCCCAAAAAATTGTGATTTTCATGATTTTGGCGGTAACAAATCACATTTTTTGGCACTTTTTGGACTGTAACTCAAAAAATAAAAAATAAGATATTAAAAAAAAAAAACCCGCTCCTGGGGAATGTTATCAGGATTATCATAAAACTAGTATGACAACATTTAACAAAATATACTTTGAGTTATCTTTTCCAAACCTAAAATGGGTCAAAAAACATGTTTTTTATAATTTTTTCCAAAATGGTCAATTTCATTATCATGGTTGGATTCATTGAACCCTTTTCTGCAAAAAAACTGTATACGGTTATAAAGATTAAATGAATATTGAAGAAGTTACGGCAGATTTACGGAGGCTGTACCTGAGAGTCCACCCCCCTTAATAGAGTGAGTTAATGTACCCTTCTACATCAGTATCTCAAGCATATAGCATAGGTGTGTCAGCTGCTCTCGTCTGTATAGCAGCATTATTATATACTTGAGATGGTCCTAGAATTTGTTATGAACATTCATGTACATGGTTCAGTTAATTTTCCTTCAGACAAATGTTTTTAAATATCTGCATGAAATGTTAGACTTTGTACAATACCTTTGATTTGAATGAGTTAATGTACTCATCTACATCAGTATCCCAAGCATAGAATAATTGTGGCATCTACTCTCGTCTGTAGATAGCAGCAAGGGCGCAGATCCAATCTTGAAAGTGGGGGGGACATTGCCATTTTTTCACTAGATCGCCAACCTTGATTGATGTATCACCACAAAAAGTGGGGGGGGGGGGGGGGGGACATTTGATATTGTGTCAGGAAGTGGGGGGGGGGGGGGGGGGGATGGGGGGACACGTCTCTGCGCCCTTGGATAGCAGCATTATTATATAGGCTACTTGTTAAAGTCATTTGAATAATTAACAGCATTGGTTACTGTACCGGTCTACATCAGTATATCAAGCATATAGAATAGGTTGGAAATTGAATATCAGTACATATGTGTTAAGGACCTGTTACGAGAATCTGTTACGAGCGTTCATGCAAATTGTTCAATTTATTTTACTGAAGTCATATGGTTTATGTTCTTTTATACAATATTATACTATGTACAATACATTTGAATTGGAATATGTTGATGCACCTCTACATCAGACTCCCAAGTAGTACAAATGAGGGTGGTAGCTACTATCTTCCGTAGATAGCAATATTATTATTTACTTGATATGGACCTATAATCGTAGGGGTGCTCATTTCAATTGTTGAGGTCATTTTTCTTGAGGCAAGCGGTTTTATTTATCATATACTTGCATAAAATATCTGACTATGTACAATATTTATTATATACTTGCATAAAATATTGACTATGTACAATATCTTTGAATGGAATAGGTTTTGTACCCATCTACATTAATATCTCAAGCATATAGAACATGGAGGGCTACTGTCTTCCGTAGATAGCAATATTATGAATATTGAATTATTAAGAGCGTTCATGTAAATTGTCCAGTTTATTTTCCTTAAAGCAAATACTTTTGTATACCTGATGAGATATTTGTGTATGTGTAATATAATAGTACATAATGATGACACGAGTTAATATATACATTACCTATCTACATGAATCTATCGTAACCATAATATACTACAATGGATGTAAGAAGGCACCTATCTTCAGTAGATAGCAATACTTTCATGTACATGATATGGACCTCAGATTGTCAGAAGTGTTGGGTATACAGATTGTTGAATATGTGGGTCAATTGTGAACAGCCTATCAAAATAATCATCGTTATTACTGTCATTTATTATCATTAGCGTTATGTTCTTACTTTTATTTTTATTTTTATTATTTCATTAATATTATTATTTCATCAATATTATTATTTCATCAATGTTATTATTATTACATCAATGTTAATACATCACGAATATTAATTGATATAATTGAGGCTCATCAGTTTTTAGTGTCAAAATCTCAGATATACATTAATAACCAAGATGACATTTTTAGCGTACAAAATACGAAGTGTCAACTATTTGGATCGTAGCCAAACGTCACCGTTATAGAACTACCCTTATTTCAAGGAACAACGATAGCATTTTAAAATGTTACAACAACAATCTAAATATGTGGACATAGACTCATTAAGGAATTGAAGTTAAAATAATACAGACCCAGAGTTGATTTGTGGAAGAGTCTTAGTCTTAGATTTAGTAAGCAATTACGATCTATATATAAAACCTTCTTTTTTTATTCCAAATTTATCTGTATTAGTTGTTGTCAAGGGTAATACAACGAAATACAAACAATTATATTTTAAAGTGCAGTTTTTAATCTGAAATATTTCGCTAGAATATTATGAGCACATTTATTAAATATAATACCTAAATATTCATCTAAATAATATATGAGGCACAATACTGGGAGACTTCCCACGATATATTTTAGAATACCAGACTACTAGGTAGATGTTTTGTTATCGATACAAACTTGAACTGGGGCGTGTGTAATTGTATCGATTCTGCGCGACGTCCGTTGAATGACCCTAATGAATATTGCTCTATCGTTTAATTTACGTCCATAAATTATTGATAGCTAATAATGAAATTTTAGACATGTACATTACATAGCGTAGCGTGTGGATGTTGAGCGCTTATGTATCAAAATGTTTGGTTACTAGGGTCGAACATTCTAGAATTAGTTCTAAACATCATGAACATTGATTGATCGCGATGTATCGATCGGAAATTATCGTCTGGTACAAGAAAAGCCTGGCTGTAAATGGTTTGAAAGCTGATCAGTGTTCAGCACGTATAAGCGTACTTATTTAAAGAAAATTATGATTATTTGAAAGTGCCAAATATAAATAAAAGGAATCACAGTGTCAGTGAAAACACATTTATTCGACCCAACATAACAAATTCACATTTTGCACTGAAAATCTTATTAATAAGCAAGGTTTCGACGATGAAAAAATAATGCATTTGCCACTCCTACAAGATAAATAAACTGTCAAATATCAATAACAATAATTAATAAAAATATTGTGGGCGTATTCCAAATAACACAACAAAACACAATATAATTTCGTGTTTTGTGGTTTCATGGTTTGTTGTTCGTACACAATAGTGTTTAGTTTTTGACAAAGACTATGTTTACGGGTCCTGACCGTCCATTGTTGCTTCACAGATGATGGAATAGAAATGATTGTCAATTGTCATGTAGGCCAATTTATGTCAGGATCTATCTTCGTTTTCCAATAGGCCTACCTGTAATGGCATTCATGTTGAATGAACTGAAGACTTGGAGGAAGGAATATGGTTATTCATGTAACGGATTCGCTGTCATCTCGTCGGGAATAATAACTGTGTTCAAGATTTTCAGAGAGAAGACACACCTGTTTCATGATATTAGACCAATTTGGTAACACGGTTCATGCAATGAATTGGACGACATGCACCGTTTCAATTGAATTTAGAAATATGCCGGGTGCGATTCCCACGTAGCCCGTTGTATGCATAACCTAGGTTGAGTCATGAACAACTGGTGAGGGATTGGTAGAGGATGAGGTTTTGGTCTTAAGTTCGGAATGTAGGAAGCTGAAGGGGTGGGGATGACTGGAATTGTAGAGTTTTCAAGGTAATAATATTTTGACCGGACATGAAAGGAGACTGTGGATGAATAGCCCTGTAATGCTGTAATGGAAGGAAGGCTCGTGTAGTAGGACTGTAGACAAGAACATTTTACCCCATGATTATGATATTCATGATATTGGTGGTTCATTGACAAGAGTTGGTTATAACTATTTCCTGGTTTCTTTCATTGCTTTCACTTGAATATTATTATCAATCGAGGGACCCTCAGTGTAAATATAGCAACAACAAAGAAAGGGTGCTTAATGTATTGTGTCGGGTGTTTTATTCAAAGTGATCATTATTGTGGAAGCAATTTGCAGACACAGAATGCGATTCTACTCAGACTGAAAAAAACCCCAACCCGTAGCAGTCAAACTACTTTTCCCCCAATTAAGTCGCCTTCTAAATTATATTCTTTCACCCGGGATTCCATTAAATCTGTCTGTGATCTAACATGATCCGTATCTTGTATTTTCATGGAAATAATATTTACAAGTTCCCATGACAACCAAATATAACAACACCATAATCTTGTTAAATCAAATGACATAAAAAGAATCAACTATTGCAAATGAACAAAGATATAACATAGGCCTACATTAAACCGTTTTTATTCTGGGGCGAACAATTGAAAATTTTCACATTGTTCCTCTATTTTACTTTAAAGTCCATATGCAGGAACAATGAAGTTTAAGTTAAAATGTGTAGCCAGAGACTTCCCGAAACCACCCGGACAAAAAATGGTCGGCCAATGGTCTGTGAACTAGACATAGTATTCTTAACATGCAGCTTTACACACTTTAAGGGTGTACATTTTGAGTGTTTAGAGACACAAGGACCTAACTACAATGGCTGCCATGTTGCTGTGTCGTTTCTCCATCTTGATGTTCGTTTCATTTTTTTTGGTGAGGACAAAAATAGAACTATCGAAGGGACATGTTATAGCTTTGATTACAAAAGAGTCGTGCCCTGAAAAAAATGAACCTTTTTGTGAGTGAACGTGTTTTTGGTCGTTAATAAACATTGAATGCAACTATATTTAGACATCAGGTATTTAAGTCGTATTGAAGCCATGATCATAATGATCTCACTTGCCTATACAAAGTTGATTCTGACATCGGATGAAAGAAATTCTTGAAAGGATATTGAATCCCATCACAAAATGATGCCACATTCTTAAGACGAAAATATGGAACTTATCTATAAATTATAATCAAAGTTATAATTATGAGGTCATGAGGTCCTAAAATTAGAAATCGTTTACAAAGAACAAACAAAACCCAAATCCAAACCCAGATACCACTTTCAATGAAAGACTGTGAACAATACAACATTTTGAAAAGGGTGTTTAAATCACAAATTTATGCCACATTCCTGAACGAAATCACGTACCTCATTTATATAATTAACAACAAAAAATAATTAGAGGTCAGAAAAATTAGGAATTTTCTGCAAAGGATAAGCACAAGAGACAAGTTTGCACTGAAATAGTTTGAAGTTACAGTTAGATGTGCAAGAATATGTTGTTAATGTGCATTGAACGTTTTAAGTAACATGTATGATGTACGTAACTTTAACAACTCGGATCAAAATCCACGGATAAGGTGCCATGCAGTACAAAATCATTCACTCACAAAATGTCTTAAAATAACCTTGTATTGTATCACAAAAGCAGTCTTCATTCCGTGACCTAATTTATTTACAATTGACACAAAATGTAATGGAAGGTTAGTTGTTAGTTGTTTAAAGAAGTGCTTGTACAAGATTGATGAGAATATAGCATATTGTCTACAGTTTGAACCTTCAGTTATAGTTGGACTATTTAGTTATACATTGAATATTGTCTACTGGGTTTTCAGCCATGTTGGATAAATTGCCAAAATTTACCTGACTTTTTTGAACCGAAGAGCATGGATGATCATGATGATTGGAAATTCTTCAAAAGACTGATAGAATCAAGACCTTTTTTCACATTCTTAACACTTTCCACGCGGCTATTATGTTTACCATACACAAAACAGATTTTTCAGAAACCTTTCCAAACTTTCAAATTCTATCTCAAGGGTTTCTGAACCAATAATAGGAATGTTTGTACTTACTTTAATGCATTTCTTACAGTGATTCTAATTAAAATGATGAAATTCAATAATTATGATATTTTTGAAACATTTTATGACATTTTGGAATGTCGTCTGCAGCCGCCTGCCCGCATGGAGAGTGTTAACACTTTCACACATGTCCCATTTATTTACGCTTAACAAAATATAGGCCTATTAATCATTCAAACAAATCTGAAATGATCTTGTGAATGAACAAACATAAACCAACATAATTGTGTCAGTTAATTGTTAAGGGAGTTTATTAGGATCACTACACGTTTTCTGTGCCCTGAAATAGTTTGAACTCTCAGCCATGTATAGGGGTGTGTAAAGATGTCCTTAGCGAGATTGGAATAGTATTGCTAAGATATCAGGTATTCAATGTACGCAACACAATTGTCTGAACAAAATTCAATCTGGCACGGAGCCCGGAATTAGCAACCCGACCGGATGGATGAAATCGTCGTAGAATTATGCACAATTATTTGAATTACAAAACATCGCAACATTCCTTAAAAAATAGACGGGTAAATACACACAAATATGGCACAGAAAAGGACACAGTTAAAGGCGTGGTTATGTGTAAGTAAGTCTATGTGTCGCTCATAAAATTCTTCAAAAGATCCAAATATTATCACAAAAATACTTCGCATACCTGAGACCAAACTAAGAAAGTTCATTTGAAGTGCGAACGTATCACTTATTCAAATATGTTTAGGGTATCATTATGGCTGTATGGGCATCCACGAAGCGTTGCCCAAATTTTCGTCATAATACCAAATTACAAGTGTTGCGAAAGTATAATAAAAGGAATATTAGCACATATTACACTTTGCGGACAAGGTGGATGTTATCATGTCTGATATTATGTGTCTATCCTATTTCTGTGACATTTCTCTATTTATAGCATTCTAGAAATAATTTTAGCGACCCTGCCTATACATTGTCCGAAGCCAGGAATGCGTGTGCAAATAGGTTCACCGCACACCATTTGACATCAGAACCTGGACTACTGAAAAAAACACACCAAATGGTGGAGAAATCATAGAGAATTGCTAAATAAACTTGATTAATCACGTACTGTTATGTCCATGTTGTAAGGTATAAACAACAATCCCATTACAGTTACTAAAGAAAAACAGTAGGCCTATTCTTATACGTACAGACCCAAAATATCACACCCTCTCGTGGTAATTATCCTACAACTGTTTTTGACATTTTATTAGTCATACTTAATTGCTGTTCGTTGTACACAAAGTGGTGCTAAATGGTGAACAATTGCATGTTATTGATACGCAGATTTCCTCGGTGACTGTAACTTTTACTTAATAGAATGGATATGTTGTACATATAGTGTAATGAGTATGAATAACCTGCCGAGATTAAACTGAAGTTACATTTATCAAAGGAAAGTGCCATGGAGAGTGCACGAAACCACACCATCCTGCATGAAGTCAATGGATCATTCACAGCGTGTTAGTGCAGCATCAGAAGATTCGCACAGGTAGTTCATGATTCAATCTTGACTGTACCTGTTGTATTTAACACATGCTTATTCACGACACTCTTTGATGTTCCCTATGTTCACTTAATGTGTTTGATGGCAAACGATATGATTATAAGCCTTATCGCTAATCGGAAAACAAATCCATTGATTATCCTTTTCTGATGCATTGTGGGATAGAAAAGGGGGGATATTTTGCCCATTTTCAATCCCACAATGCAACAGAATAGGATAATCAATGGCTCTTTACCGATTCGCGATAAACCTTATTGGTAAAGTATCTCACAAGAATGCAATGCTATTTCTATTATTCCTGTACTTTTCAAGAGTTACTCATCTGGATAGAAACCACTGTAACCTCACGGAATTAATATTACAAAGAATAAGTAAATGGTATTGTTACATGTTGGCTTTTCAGTCATTTCGCCTTTGATAACGATCTTGCCAGGGTGGGAACATTACATGACCCTTCTATTCTATTGTTTATCATTTAATACATTGAACTTAATGTGGCTTACCGATTTGTATCTAAACGACTATTTCACGTATATGACAGATTTCGATATAAATTAGATATTTCGTAAACTTGTAATGATAATTCTTGAAACTGATGAACAGAAATCTTACTATTACTATTTCATTGTCATCATTAATTAGTGTTCTTGCAATTTGCATTCATGTATTATCAGTGTATATGTTCACCATTCCCACCACCCGCACCAACTTGATGAAAGGCTCGTATTTTCCTGACACCATCCGTCTGTGGAATCTACTGTCCCAGCAAGTCATGGACTCTCCATCACTAGACGTCTTTAAGATCCGGGTCTGCGACGTCCAGTTCACCTAGTCATCGCTCCAACCATGTTTAAAATTGTATATGTATGTATGTATGTATGCCTATGGAGTTTTTGTTTACATGGTCTTCTCCAACCTGAATGCACCTCAACACTTGTGTGAGTATACTCATTTACAGAGGTGTCTGCACAGTATAGGAAGATGCTGATGATGATGTGTGCTAGGTTACTAATCTTTCAATATTTTCTCATGTGTCAAAGTTCTTTTGAACATTGTTATTTTTCATCTTTGTCTTTAATTCTCTTTATACAAGTTGATTAAAATATCGGCAAGCACTGTTACATCAGCCGACTAGTCTTCAGAAACGTGGTGCAACATAGTGTTTAGATGACTCTGTGTAGATATTAAATTAAACACCCTTGGATATTTTGACATGCATTAAAAGTATCTGGCATGTCTTGAGATGAATTCGTCTCAGGGCATGTCAGTATTAAGAAATTTGACATGTATACGGAGACGTGGTAGAAAATGGTGTTCAGAAATGCACGTGGTGTATCTCTAGAACAGTTTCTAGTGTGCACTTGACATGCTTGAATGTAGAGGTGCTGCCTAATATTATGACACCTTATTAAAATAACATGTTTGAAATCAATGTCATGATTACATTGCAATAGGATATTTATAGGTTGTATGTTGTTTTATTATATCTGTAATATGTTTCATATGCATGCGTGATCAGTTTATTTGTGTTTTTCTTATCGGGTTTGTTTGTTACCACCATTCTACCATTATTGAATGTTTCAAACCTATCTCTACGAGCTATAAAGCAATCGTCATGGGGCACAAAGTTTGAACAAAAATATAATCGCCATAATAGATTCATGACCCGTGAATGTTTTCCAAGAATCGTTGTTAATTTTATATAAACTAAATTATATGTGACTGTGCGAAAGCTTTAAAAGGTCTCACGCCATGAATCTGTCAAGCGAGCCATTCTCACGAAAGCCGTGATCCCCTCATGAGATTCGTGATCCTTTCGTGAAAGCATTAGGGTTAGGGTTAGGGTTAGAGTTTTAAAAGCACGGGTCCTAAAAACAGGATGCGCGCGCATACCACCGGGCAAAGAACAATAGCAACTGCCGACCAAATGCCCGGTTTGACGTCGTCTGTCATGAAGGCTGTGTGCCATGCACAAGCCGACATTTTTTTCATAACATATTCAAATAGTTATCTGACATAGCCCGCACTCAAAATGTGTGTCCCGCCTGACCTAATAAAGCATAATCCTTTCATGAGATTCGTGATCCTTTCATGAAAGCCGTGAGCTTTTCACTTAAGCTGTATCCTTTCACGACAGCTACAATCATTTCATGAAAGCCGTAATCCTTTCACGTGAGTCGTAGGCCTATCACTTTCACAAGAGCCGGGGTGGTCAAGAGGGAAACGAACCAATGTTGTATCTGTTGCATATAAGCTAATTTCTTATAGTATTTATCAACGGTCATCTTCCAAAGTTTGAACTTGCCTATAGATGGGGTGAGACAACAATGCTTATCAACACACGCAACGGTTGAAGGGACTGGACTGTCAATACATGTTTGAGGGAACAGCATGACAACAACACTGTCCACTATTATGCCTTATTGCCCTTTAAAATGCTTTGGCGCGAGTTTTAAAAGCACGGGTCCTAAAAACAGGATGCGCGCACATACCACCGGGCAAAGAACAATAGCAAGTGCCGACCAAATGCCCGGTTTGACGTCGTCTGTCATGAAGGCTGTGTGCCATGCACAAGCCGAAAAAAAATTCATAACATATTCAAATAGTTATCTGACATAGCCCGCACTCAAAATGTGTGTCCCGACCTGACCTAATAATCTATGTACATCTATCATTAAGTTTATTATTATTATTATAGTAATTAAATGATATGCACACAGAATAAGTCAAGTGATATAAGTTAAACACTGGTTAACATATTACAATTCTTCCCACGATGACCTTGCTGTCCATTGTTTGGCACTCACCAAAATAATAGAATGCCATACATGTTCAACACTACGTGGGTTGTTGTTTATTTACCTCACAAATTGAACAAATGATTGAATTGGGGAAAGCCTATATATATGACTAAATGAATGCCCCCAAAAGAGATATTGTCAGCATAAGCTTAAGCTTATAAACTATTAAATAGAAAGATCAGGTAATAAGATATGATAGATGTTGTTGTTATTGTTGATTGATGTTGTTTATTTTACTTTCTGACGTTTGAGAACAAATGAACTGTAAAATTTGGTGTGTTGGCAGTCTGATATTGGGTGTGTACACTGCAAAAACTACAGAACACATCGACGCATAGAGAACACCTCAAGAACATTTTGTATTATTAACATATTCAAATAGTTATCTGACATAGCCCGCACTCAAAATGTGTGTCCCGACCTGACCTAATAATCTATGTACATCTATCATTAAGTTTATTATTATTATTATAGAAATTAAATGATATGCACACAGAATAAGTCAAGTGATATAAGTTAAACACTGGTTAACATACCGTAAATTATCAGCATTAGGCACTCTTTCTAAACCTTGAAAACAGTTGAAAATACAAATGATCACAGCGCCATCTTGTGATAATACATGTATGTCGAGTGTTTCGAGATCAAATCAAATCGGCAAAGTGCAAAAACGTCCTAAGTCGCTAAAGTATTATTTTATTGTCAAGAGCCAATCCATTGTAGAACTTATTGCATACTAAAACCCTATCTGTTGTATCGTACAGATTAGCTCAATTGGTAGAGCACCGGACTTGAAATACAGACGTATGGTTGAAGCCAAGGCGTGAGTTCGAGAACCATCAAAGTCAAATTAATTTTTAAATCATTTTTTCTGTAAATTTATCTTTAATTTGTTCTCGATTCCGTCCTTTTATATGAGAAGCTAGTCATCATTGCCATAATTATTTTTAAGAAGTTGTGTTAGTAATATATGTATGAGCATTTTTCATGAAAAAGCAGGAATTCCTGTTTTTTATAGTCACATTTTACGCAGTTTCTTGTAATTTCAACCTGTTTCGGGCCTTTTTTTTACCAAGTTTCACGCGCTCTGTCAGGAATTTTCCCCCAATTTCCTGCTATTTTTTAAATAACTCTATTCTCATGCCTGGTTCTAATTAATTGATTGATTGATTGATTGATTGATTGATTGATTGTGTTTAAGAGTTTCAGATATGATAATTATGTGCATATTTAGTTGATTATTTATCCTATGGATAACGTAAAATGACTATAACACACCTAGAGGTGGACTAATATTTATTGGTCTGTTTGGTTATGATAGTTAGGCCCAAACCTACAGCAGCCTAAACGTTCATCCCATAATACTACAAAGTAAAAATAAACAGTGTTTCTTTTGGTTTCATATAATATATCGCCAGCCTCCGCATCTGGCTAGGTGACCTATGAGCAGTATTTCTTTATAAAAACAGTTTATGGTTTGTTGAGGATTCGACCCTGGTATTCATGCGTGGGAGCCCTACATCGTGATCACTATGCTACGTCGGATTAACGTTTTAGTCGAAGTCGTTGATCAAAGATGTATTTTAGTATGAAGATTTTTGCCCGTTGCTGATCCCCATACTTCTTTTAAAATTAATATATTGAAGCGATTAGCTTTTGAAACAATGGTTTTTTTGAAACAATGGGAATTATTGATTATGTTATAAGCTTCTTGCAGGTGCTGTTAAATCTCTAATCGCTTAAGTATTACGTGCGCTAGAGCTGTAATACCTGAACGCAAATGATTGCAGTTTCTATTGTGGTTCCATGTTTAAGAATGGTTACATTCCGAAATACTATGCGTTGCGTGAATCATCAAGGCTGTTTTCAGTCAGATGCCAACGTTGAGTGAGTCTATTGCATACGAAGAGATTTTGTTTTCCCTTGAAAAGAGGATGTCGATCTCGTGCAATTCAATATGCCAAAATGTCAGCCTTATACAATGACAACATTAAGGCATTTAAATGTGGTTCAACGCCATGTGACTCGGCGAATGTTTTAAAAAATTTACATGCTAAATTTAAAAGTCATGTTTGCAGGGGACGTTTCTGCTTGAAAATGCCTGAAGATTTTTTTGTTATTACTGAAAAAATAAGGTATATTTCCCGTGGCCCTAACCCTGTCTCATTAAAAGCTTTAAATTAATAACCCGATCATCAATGTATTGCTCTTTACATAAAATCCAAACCTAGCATGCACCGACACCGTTTTCACATTTAAAATACAATTTAGAAACTGGGTTCAATTTGGTTAAAATTTCGTCGAATACTCAATACTTCACCACTAGTTCATTATTATAGAGAACACATAGACACGTCAGTAAGTAGTTATGGCCGAGCGGTTAAGAATATGGACTAGTAATCTAATAGATTCTCCCCTCCTCGGTTCGAATCCTGCTGAATACCTTTTGTTAGAAAAAACGATTTAGTCTGTGTGTTGGAAAATGGCGTATATTTTTACCGTAGGTGAATAAAAGTCGTGGCCCTGACCCCTGTCCAAAAATATATTACAAATAAACATATTTTTGATCAAGTTTTATACATTAAGGAACATTTCTTGTGCATAAAGTTTTTGCTATGACGTCTAAAAATCATCAAAAATACGATGTTTACGCTCGCATTGAAAGTGCATCTTTATCGACTCAAAAATAGTAACAAAAATCGTGTTTTTATTAAATCGGAAATGACATCTTACATAAATAGGACTTCCCGTTCAAAATGAGCCTAAGATGATCAAAATTGATGGAGGCAATCCTTCACAATCGCGAGTTGTAAATGACCCGATTTCTATTTGTTTTTTTGAAATCTCACTTTACTGGCGGGCCGGGGCGAACAAAATAGACGGTATTTTCATGCCTTGACTTCTGACTCGAAACCATTCGAAAGTTGTATGTAGCCGCGCCGTACTGCTTAGTATAATATCAAAAACGATAAGATTATCTGCATATTATAATGTCCTTGAAATGGATCAGTGCAGCCATGCATGTATATGAAGCGCTTAGCAGAATGGCTCCCATATAAAATTGTACAGAACTTTATTGTTGCGCAGCTTCCCAAATCTCTTGTAGCAGCTATTGCACTTAGTATTCCAAAAACTGTTACTAGGTATCAATAGCAATATCGAATAGCTATAGTCATTTTTGCCCGGTCAATTTGAAGTAACACTAATTTATGTCGCTTGAATTGAGTGTTCTGCAGCAGAAGGAATTCCATTGAAAAGATCAATAGTGTTTGTTAAACGGGATTTGTACCAACACATTCCTTATTCAATTGCAAGTTATGCTCAACTTCCAACCATGCTTGGTCATTGACTATATCTTAACTAAAAAGATGGTCAGAGTTCATGTCCCGAAAATCTTAAATAGAGTTTACTAGTACCCGCACCATGACTGGTATGAAACGCAGGCAGTCTCTATACTGATATGCACAGTTGACTGATTGACTATGGTTGTCGTTGGTGGCTGGTTTTAACACATAATTTGTTTTATATGTAAATACCCCTTTCCAAAGTTAAAAATGATAGATCTATTCATTTTTGAAAATAAAAACGAAAATACATAAATAAATAGGTAAATAAATAAATAAATAAATAAATAAATAAATAAATAAATAAATAAATAAATAAATAAACAAATAAATAAATAAATAAATAAATAAATAAATAAATAAATATACTAATAAATAAATTAATTAATTAATATACTAATAAATAAATAAATAAATAAAACCCTTACAAACAAATAATGATTTGACCACGTTTCAATGAGTAAATTACCCGCCTTTGTTAAAATGTTCTCGCTTTTAAACAGATCTATTATTCTTATTAAGTAATAAAATGCCTCACAATTAATAAACCAGCGTTGTCTTGATCACATTAAAATTATCATACTATATTGACAATGGATTGGCTCTTGACAATAAATAATAATATTTTAGCGACTTAGGACGTTTTTGCACTTTGCCGATTTGATTTGATCTCGAAACACTCGACATACATGTATTATCACAAGATGGCGCTGTGATCATTTGTATTTTCAAGGTTTAGAAAGAGTGCCTAATGCTGATAATTTACGGTATTACAATTCTTCCCACGATGACCTTGCTGTCCATTGTTTGGCACTCACCAAAATAATAGAATGCCATACATGTTCAACACTACGTGGGTTGTTGTTTATTTACCTCACAAATTGAACAAATGATTGAATTGGGGAAAGCCTATGACTAAATGAATGCCCCCAAAAGAGATATTGTCAGCATAAGCTTAAGCTTATAAACTATTAAATAGAAAGATCAGGTAATAAGATATGATAGATGTTGTTGTTATTGTTGATTGATGTTGTTTATTTTACTTTCTGACGTTTGAGAACAAATGAACTGTAAAATTTGGTGTGTTGGCAGTCTGATATTGGGTGTGTACACTGCAAAAACTACAGAACACATCGACGCATAGAGAACACCTCAAGAACATTTTGTTCTCTTTTTATTTTTTTTCATCTGCTATGACAAATCAAATATACAAAAAATATATGATTACAAATCAGTTAGAATACACAATGTGTGTGGATAACTGTTAGAGTAACATCGATAAAGTAGACTATATATCGCATGAATATGGTTATTATGCATAAATACAGGATGACGTACTAAAACATACACTAAATTACAAAATATAATATATTTCAATTATACAAAAAGCATGTGGAAAACGTCCCGTTTTTTTAGGTAGAGAGTATTCTTAAGATATTTTTTCCACATGTTTCTTTCAGTGTTATGGAACATGTCAAGAACGCGTCTGGACGTGTTCAAAAATTGTAACAGATTTAGAACATTGGCCGTTACAGATGTGTTCTTGATGTGTTCTAGAAATGGCCCTTGAACACATGGTGATGCGTCAAAAATCTAGAACACCTACAGAACACATTAGAACATCTACAGAACACATTTGAACACATGAACATGTTCTATATTTGTCACATTTAGACGCTTCCGACACATCCTGAACGTGTGTAGAACACGTCGGAATGTGTTCTGTGAAGCGTCTGATGTGTTCAGTAGTTTTTGCAGTGTACGAACAGTTAGCCAATCGATTGTGCATGGATTGTGACTATCATGGTTATTTAAGTTTGGAACAGAACCCTTCTAAATCCTTGTCTGATTTGTACACACAAAGAAATACATGAACTTGAATTATAACATTTTATGTTTTTCTATTTATGCCGTGGTTCTGTTAACAAATTGCATCTGAAATTCATCTTTGGCCACTATTCATGTCACGGATTCATGTTACAGCGATATCAATCATCGAAAAATGTGGCATCAGTGAGTGATTGAACATAACCATTCAAATAAATTAGCCTATAATATTTCCACTAATGTTAATAAGCAATGTAATAGTAATACCATCAGAAAAGGCATTCTCATTTTCATATATAATTCAAGCTCGAAAGTTCCCAACAGGAAGTATTCCATCATTCATAGTTAAGTAGGCTATTTCAAAACCATCATTCATAGTTAAGTAGGCTATCAAAACCTCATAAAATAAAATAAAAACACCTCATAAATGCACGCAGTGTGTAAAACACGCCAAAGCATTAACATAAGATGTGTTACATTCTATACCAACATTATAAAGAAAAATTGATCCAAGTATAATATTCTTCAAAGACAATGTGTATGCAAGATAACGAGTGAAATACGATTTCGAAGAGGCCAGGGAAACAGGCGCGAGGCGAGGAGAACTATAGTGACCAAGTATGGCTGACAAGGCAGGAGGCAAGGCAGGCAATATTTACCACCAAGAAAAAAAGACAATTTTTGTCAATGGCTGGAATTGAAGTGTCAAACCCTCTCATAATTATCACATTTACTTACAAGGCATTTTCATAAGTGGGTTAGTATTCCGTAAACTGTATTTGTATTGAATTGTATTTGTATTGAAAAAATACCTATTCTACGCAAATTGATAATTAAAACACACCTGACATATAACATAATACTAATGCAATCGCTTAAACTATAATGAATATTGTAGAGTTTTGACAGAGTTGGTATCATGCAGCAAGCAAAATGTATTTGACCTGAGTGGTTCTATTTACTTTATGAAATTGTTTAGTTTCCCACCTAAAGTATAGCAGTTTTACACGCTTCAGAACACTTTTTTAAAAGAACAGTAAGAACTGTATGAAAACCATGATTGCTGCGAGTTTCCTGTTGGTTTTGTTTGGAAAATACGAATATGCATATTGTTCACTCTATTGCTGTGTGAAAATAGAGAAACAGTAAACAGTAATAAGGTGACATGTATACAAACTTGAACTTTGTTGGTACTTTACTGGCCATATGAAAGGTTAACACTTTCCACGCGGCAGGCGTCTGCAGACGACATTCCAAATCTCTCAAACTGTTTAAAAAATGTCAAAATTGTTAAATTTCATAACCATATTTGGAATCACCATGTGAAATGCATTGAAATAAGTACAAACATGCCTCGTATTGGTTCAGTAATCCTTGAGATAGACTTTGAAAATTGAGTAAGGTTTCTAGCTGAAAATCTGTTATTTTATATGGTAAACCTATAGCCGCGTGGAAAGTGTTAAGCTCCGATCCAGTTCCCGGGCCTGTGCTGCCTGATGTTCCAGTAAATTAATTACCCAACACCCGTAACTTTAAAATAATAGGCCTAGTTCATCTTAATATTTATATGTTCCCGCCCCTGTAAATGATGTTACTTCAAATGCTTTTCTTACAAAAACCTTGCTTTGGAATGAAAACTAAATCATTTTGAAAGGAACATTGACATTATGAAAAGAATCGAAAAGAATCGAAAAGTCCCCTCTGATGCCAAACTGCATATCGTTCCCTGATGACAACAGCAAGAGAACATATACGCTTGGCTTATATCGCTGAGATTTTGAATTTCAATTGCACATCTGATGTCCACTTATCTAATTGTTGAAATTATTCGAATTACTACACAACCCCATTCTCTTATTTGCTTTTTATATAAAACCTAATCGTATTAAGTGAAGAATCCGGGGGTAAAGAAACTGTTGCCATACCAACCACTAACAGATATACACAAGCAAACGTCGTACGTCGTCTACGTGGAAAACGCGTTTTTACAAGTGCTTTCACCTCTCTGTTTTGCCTATAGCTACAAGCGATATTAACACTACTTACTACCTGTAATCTGTGATTAGAAAATGACCTATTGTCGAAGTCAAACGGTTTATATAATACTAGTGCCCGAAATCTATTAGTTTAAGGTTTTGATTTGCCTTTTTAGAGCAATTTGAATGCCAACCCATATTACACAAGATGTTGGTCGTGCGGTCCTGTAATTGTAAAGAATTAAGGTTGTGGATTAATATCTAACGACAGAAAACAAATTGACGAAGTGTATTCGCCTCAACTGGAGAAAACCCACAAGTGCGAACATGTGAAAAATACGTATACACTTGTATTACACAAGACTATATGAATTCATGTCGTGCGCATACATATTTTGACAGATAAGCACTCGCGGGCTTTCTGCAGCTGAGGCGAATACTACCCGTCAATTTTGTTTTCTGTCATTAGAAACCAATCCGAAACCTAAATTCCTCAAAATCACAGATACGCACGACCAACATCTGTACAAGTTGAAAGATGCGAGGTGATGTGGTAATCAGAATTATTTCAATTTGCTCAAGGTATACATTTTTTGAAACATTTTTTCTTCTTCTTCCAAGTTTGTAACATTGGAGTGGAAGATTTTAGTGCCCAAAGTATGCATGTTGGAAGATCTTGTTGTAAGATTTGTTTACAGTTTAAAATAGATCTGGCCATTGATAGTTGTCGCTTATTGTTCTATTGTCCACCAATTGTCCCTAAATTATCAAATGTGGGGTGCGTCGTTACCCTAACACGGAACATTGGTTTCAAATAAAGAGTACTAAACTAAATATATTTGAAAACAAAGTTGGTAAAAAACCTAAACAAAAACAAACTGTTTAAATATATCCTGATAAAAAGCCGTGTACCTAAGTCCAAGCTGTGAATTAAAACCCTGGTACGGAAGATTGGTTTCTAGTAAAGTAGTAACAAACCAAACCAATTAAAAACAACAATAACAACAAACAATAAATCTATCGGAGGGAAAAAAATGTCAAAGCTATCCCGATAAAAATAAACCGCCAACGTTTGCTTAATTTGTGAATTATAACACTCCGGCTTGTAACAAACGCATTTGGGAGCCTTCGTACCGCGGCTTTTGTATCAGAAAAAGAGAAAGTGTGGCTTAGCTTCAGCAGCTACCACTGTGTCACACCTTCTCTATGAAATGATGCCATCCAGTGAGCGATGGTCAGTCCAGGTGCGGTTGGATTGGCGTTGGGTGTTATCAATTATCATTGTTATCAAGAGAATGGTATACTTGTGTTTATGTTGTATTGCTTGCTATCAAATCAGACAATGGTGCACGTATAGTGGTACACGTTCTGTTGCTAACATTATAGGATTGTCATTGTGCAAAGTGTTAGGCTATCCATTTAAAAAATTGAAATAAATCAGCATGACCACTCATGCATTTGTAAATTAATCCAGGGATGTACAAAGGTTCGCATTAATTTGAAATGTTCAACTTACATATTAACTAAAAAGGACTCTATCCAAGAGAAAAATATTGCTATTTATATACCTTATAATCATGCGAGTAGGGTAATAAGACAACATTTTGGGATTCATTATTTCAACTTTGCTTACAACCCATTCACTACATGATATTCGGCACTTTACAGTTTCATATAAGAAAACCAAGAAAGATCATAAGTAAATATCTACAATCGTTAAATTACGCCATGTTATAGATACTAAGGGAGTGTTAATAAATACTGTGTTGTGTGGGGTGTGTGTGTGTGTGTGTGTGTGTGTGGGGAGGGGGGTAGAGCCATGGACATCATTTTGTTTGGATCCCCCAAAATATGGATTGTTTTTCTTGATCCCCCTTTTAAGAACCTTCTTCTTTTTTGAATCCCCCTCAAAAAGGGTGTGTTTTTCTGATCCCCCTTTTAAGGACCTATTTTTACCCCCCCCCCCCGTTTTTCCAACACCCAAACAAAGTAGCCTATCTATGAACACTCCCTAAAATGTCTCTATAAGCGGTTTAAGTATGGTAAGGATATTGTTAAACAACCAAAATGACCATGTATCTTTATTCTGAAATTGTGTGATAGAAAATAACCATAATGGCTCTATATATAGAGGGTAAGGCAACCATGATAAATGATAATATCCAGTCTAATTTAAATTGACCCCAACTTATTTTTTCATGCTTTATTATGTAGTCAATGGTGATTCTTCAGGAGCATCAATGCGTGAACATTAACCTCGGTGCACTTGACATACAGTATGCTTTAACGTTTGTACCATCGGCTTGAATGGAGCCCGGGTTTGACATAATTATGATAAAAAGCAATGGTATAACTACCAACGGTAACACTAACAATTTAGAGGAAACATTGCCAATTAAAACTTGTTTCTCCACTTTGGGTTTTTAACAAGTGAGAATGTCAAATGATGTCTGAAAATGTTATGAATGCTTTCAGTGTTGCATTCAACCATTGTATATCGTTAGCAAGTTAGTGGTAGATTAACACTCGCTCAAAATAAAAAATAAAACGTAAGTAATCTAAGGGAAAAATACGCTCGCTTTACATTTACTAGCATGAAATGTAGCAGGTTGTTTCAAAATATGCCTATCAACCTCGGTGTACTGTAGGCTAAATTTAACTATTACAAAAAACATAAATAATACTTAATCAACTATAGGGACCAGAAATGAACGTATTCGAGCAGTAAAAAATACAGTCTAAATTGAAATAATTGAACATAGCTATACATTTTATTTGTGAACATTTGAAATGCGTAATGTAAATGTTTATTCATATTCATATTGTTTTCAATCTCAATTTTAATGGCGTGGTTAACATATCTAGGTACACGTAAGCGTAGATCTACAGAATGTAGAATGTTATAAAATGGCTACGACATTGTTAAATTTTGATGGTCATTTCCCCAAATGGTATTGTTCATAAGGACGAAGGTTACTAAATGACATTCGTTATAAAAGGAACGCATACAGCGTGACATTCTCTATGTATGAACAAATAAGGTTGATTTTGAAAGTTATTAAATGAGAAATATTAGAGAAAGGCAGGCCTTGATCAGTGAGGGAGATACAAAACATTTCCTTCGAAGTTAATACCGGGATAAACAATGAGTTCACAGAAACGCCATCATTTTATCTTCATATATATTCATGGTTTACTAATAATAAACGTCGTTCAGCCCACATTGCCAGTTTTTTGTATGGGAATTTACCTCGAGTGCATTAAGTGGACATATATTTTTGTGAAACACACTCATGGTTTTAGTATAACTCGACTCAAGAATTGTTTCTAACAAGAAAGTACTCTTATGAAAATGATATTACTACGAGTAGGTCTTGTAAATGCTGTCGGTACAATAACTTTCCTTAATACGCAATCATTACGAAATATTGCCTATAGGCCTAGCAATAGCGATCAAAAACTCTAACAAAACGTGACATTTACTTTCTATATAACCTGAATATTAATATGTGCATCCATTCCAAATATGAAATATATATTTAAAAGTACCACGCCTCTCGTGATGTGGGGAATCCCTTTTATTCATTACAAAATAACCACCTGTCCCGTCAAATGAACGACAGGTATACAATGCATCAAGTAGATCATCTACTATACATACTACAAGTGCTATCTTTGGTAGATAGCACGACACCTGTTAAGCGTTATAAGCGTGCTGTGTATTGCTTGAATATTTATAGTGGAGCCGCATTTCTGATGCTTCGATATTATAGTGTCTATACAATAATACATTCATCTAACATTTGTATAACTTACCTAGTTGCCCTGTAACTATTCCAACTATAACTGCCCATAAACAGGTCGAAAATAGCACCGTAGGAAACATTTCGTTCGTTAATCTTCCACGCTTCTTCCAAAAAAGTTCCCCGCTCAAAGCAGCGGTCTAACCAAGAAGGATAATTCCAGAGCTACCTGTCCGTTTGCCCTCCAATGGTTGAAACAGTTTAAATTATTCAATAGCTGGTTCAAAATTATAAAACAAAATTATGGAATCGACCATAAAACTCCGATGGAGGTGGCAGGCTTGTATATGCCTGAATGCTAAACTATGCACCGTGATGATCAACAGGTCACATTCAGGCGAATGATATGATCATAAATGCAGTAGTGGTTTGTAGGCTCGCCATGCATGCCTGCGGAACAAGGTGAAGTCGAAGTGTATATAGATTTGCCCAGCACTATCCCTGTCTTTTGGTCTGCAATTCACTGGTGTAGTACACATTGGAAACGCCTTTTGTTATTTAAAGCAGTTTTCTTCCAAGCGTTAACGAGGTTATTCCATTATTATTTTGTTGATAAATGATATGTGGCATATCAGTGATGGTCGTTGTTACTGAACCTTAACAAATTATGAGGTTAATTACCAAGGAAAGACAGCAAATATTCCATGTATTGGTTAATTAATTATCCAAATATAGGTCTATATATACAGGTGAATAAATGTCACGTTTATTATGATATGCATTTATGGAATTTTTAATTATTATAGAAAATGGAATTATGGAAATATCGATCTATGATATGAATTCGATAATTCTGTACTCGTACTCGTTAACCATCTGGTACTAACATTTAGCAATATAAGAAAGACCTCCCTGTGTTTACGTGAATTATCCAACAATATTGGACTGTTTTAAGAGGAGAAGCAAGGTACAGGTGTATTGGTCTGTTTTCGGTTAATTGGAACACCAAATTAAATATGGATAGATTGATACGCCGAGCAGCTATGTCTCCCATGTGTTCATAACGCAATTTGGGTCTGTTTTCGATTAATTTGAACATCAAATTGAATAGGCTACTATATGATTTGATAGTCTGTCACGAGCATAACGCAAACGACTATACTATTATTTTAAAGCTACAATTCTACAAAGGCTTATATTGCCTACAATCAGTGTCCCTGTAATAGAATGCGTGTGTCTCATAGTGAGTGTCCCTAGAATAGAATGCGGGTGTCTCATAGTGAGTGTCCCTAGAATAGAATGCGGGTGTCTATAGCGAGTGTCCCTAGAATAGAATGCGGGTGTCTCATAGCGAGTGTCCCTAGAATAGAATGCGGGTGCCTCATAGCGAGTGTCCCTAGAATAGAATGTGGGTGTCTCATAGTGTGTGTCCCTAGAATAGAAAGCAGGTGTCTCATAGTGAGTATCCCTAGAATAGAATGCGGGTGTCTCATAGCGAGTGTCCCTAGAATAGAATGCGGGTATCTCATAGCGAGTGTCCCTAGAATAGACTGCGGGTGTCTCATAGCGAGTGTCCCTAGAATAGAATGCGGGTATCTCATAGCGAGTGTCCCTAGAATAGACTGCGGGTGTCTCATAGCGAGTGTCCCTAGAATAGAATGCGGGTGTCTCATAGCGAGTGTCCCTAGAATAGAATGCGGGTGTCTATAGTGAGTGTCCCTAGAATAGAATGCGGGTGTCTCATAGTGAGTGTCCCTAGAATAGAATGCGGGTGTCTATAGCGAGTGTCCCTAGAATAGAATGCGGGTGTCTCATAGCGAGTGTCCCTAGAATAGAATGCGGGTGCCTCATAGCGAGTGTCCCTAGAATAGAATGTGGGTGTCTCATAGTGTGTGTCCCTAGAATAGAAAGCAGGTGTCTCATAGTGAGTGTCCCTAGAATAGAATGCGGGTGTCTCATAGCGAGTGTCCCTAGAATAGAATGCGGGTGTCTCATAACGAGTGTCCCTAGAATAGAATGGGGGGTCTCATAGTGTGTGTCCCTAGAATAGAATGCGGGTGTCTCATAGCGAGTGTCCCTAGAATAGACTGCGGGTGTCTCATAGCGAGTGTCCCTAGGATAGAACGCGGGTGTCTCATAGTGAGTGTCCCTGTAATAGAACGCGGGTGTTTCATAGTGAGTGTCCCTGTAATAGAATGCGGGTGTCTTGTAGTGAGTGTCCCTAGAATAGAACGCGGGTGTCTCGTAGTGAGTGCCCTGTAATAGAATGCGGGTGTCTCATAGTGAGTGTCCCTATAATCAAACGCGGGTGTATCATAGTGAGTAACCTTATAATAGAACGCGGGTGATTCATAGTTCCTGTAATATAATGCGGGCGTCTCATAGTGAGTGTCCCTGTAATAGAACGCGGGTGTCTCATAGTGAATGTCCCTAGAATAGAACGCGGGTGTCTCATAGTGAGTGTCCCTAGAATAGAATGCGGGTGTCTCATGGTGAGTGTCCCTAGTACCTGTATGGGTGTCTCATGATGAGTGTCCCTTATAAATAAAACATTGAATATTGAATACAACTACTATTTACTAGACAGCAAGAGTAGGCATTGTCATGATTGTGAAAACATTATGTTCCCATCCCTTAAAACTTTTGGACCGGTGATTTGACATTTCGCCGGTAATAAATCATCCAAGGATGTGTCTATATCCCACTATGTGGTCCAGTTAATAGACTGCAAAGGACATAATTATGCCCCAATGGCATAAACTAACCAGTCATAATCCTGAAAATGGACAACATAGTCAGCGGTTGACAAAATTTTAGATGATTTATTACCGGCGAAATGTCAAAATCACCGGTCCAAAAGGGATGGGAACATAATGAGCTTTGCTTCTACTGCTTGCTTTAGAACATTTATAGGACAGTAGTATACCACTATTATTAAGAACAGTGTTGATACTAAACTGAAAGCCATGCTAATTACACTTACACTACAGCTTACTGTAAAACATTTTTATAGGACAGCAGTATACCACTATAGTAAGAACAGTGTTGATACTAACAGGCGCGGATACAGGGGGGGCCCGACGGGCCCGCCCCCCCCCCCCCTACCAAAAAAAAAGAAAAAAAAAAAAAAGGAAAAAAAAAAAAAAAAAAGGAAAAAAGAAGAAGAAAAAAGAAAGAGAGGAAGAAGAGGGGGGGGGGGGGGGGGGGGGGGGGGCACATCACCCCTCAGACTCCCCCTGTTCGAGCTTTTAAACAATCTATACTTAAATTAAGAAAAAATCAGTATATACGTCGTATGCTCTACTTCTTTCTTGCATTGATAACAAATATATATTGATTGGAAATGAAGAGGTGGCTTTTTGATAAAATGTTGGTCAAAAGTATACACCAGATCGCACCAAATGAGTTCGAAAATTGAAAAAAAATCTACTTCTGAGGGGGGCACTTCCCCCCTCAGACTCCCCCCTGTTCGACCTTTCAAATCATCTATACTTAAATCAAAAATATATCAGTATAATACGCTCAACTTCTTTCGTGCATTGATAAAAAAACAATATATTTATTGGAAATGAAGAGGTGGCTTTTTGATAAAATGTTGGTCAAAAGTATACACCAGATCGCACCAAATGAGTTCGAAAATTGAAAAAAATTCTACTTCTGAGGGGGGCACTTCCCCCCTCAGACTCCCCCCTGTTCGACCTTTCAATCATCTATACTTAAATCAAAAATATATCAGTATAATATGCTCAACTTCTTTCGTGCATTGATAAAAAACCAAAATATTTATTGGAAATGAAGAGGTGGCTTTTTGATAAAATGTTGGTCAAAAGTATACACCAGATCGCACCAAATGAGTTCGAAAATTGAAAAAAATTCTACTTCTGAGGGGGGCACTTCCCCCCTCAGACTCCCCCCTGTTCGACCTTTCAAATCATCTATACTTAAATCAAAAATATATCAGTATAATATGCTCAACTTCTTTCGTGCATTGATAAAAAAAACAATATATTTATTGGAAATGAAGAGGTGGCTTTTTGATAAAATGTTGGTCAAAAGTATACACCAGATCGCACCAAATGAGTTCGAAAATTGAAAAAAAATCTACTTCTGAGGGGGGCACTTCCCCCCTCAGACTCCCCCCTGTTCGACCTTTCAAATCATCTATACTTAAATCAAAAATATATCAGTATAATATGCTCAACTTCTTTCGTGCATTGATAAAAAAACAATATATTTATTGGAAATGAAGAGGTGGCTTTTTGATAAAATGTTGGTCAAAAGTATACACCAGATCGCACCAAATGAGTTCGGAAATTGAAATTTGTTCTACTTCTGAGGGGGCCACATCCCCCCTCAGACACCCCCTGTCCGAGCATAGCTCGGAGGGCGGTGCTGCGCACCGCTTGGATGGTACCGGCAAAGATTCTTTTTTTTGGGCACCCCCCCTAAAATTTTCCTGGATCTGCCACTGAATAATTATAATAGTATTAGCTGGGAAGCGCAGGTCCATTTTTTGGGTATAAGTTGGTCCCTGTCTGCTGGCACATGGAGTTATACAAAAATGTTCCCTGAAGTCTGTAGCATACAACCTAGGTGGACATCCTTGCAAACTTGAATGTTTAAGTGACCTTTGACCCCGATTTAGGTCAAAGGTCATACGTGTTTCAAGGGCGATGTCAACATTTAAATTTATCACAGTTATCATGGTAAAAAAAAAATAGAAAACAGGTTATTGACCCTAGAAGGTATATCATATTGTTGGGCTGATTATTTAGATTTTAGAACAAAATAGTTGATCACAACTTCGATCGTCGATCAATAATTTTTGACCTATGACCTTTTAAAAATGTCAAGTCGGTAAAAATAAGTCATTTTGGGCAATTTTTCAAAAAATCGGCCAACATGTACATGTAATTATCATTAACAAAATATTTTGAATCTGTGGATGATGAGAATACATCTAATATTGCTGGTAAATGAACCTTCTTTGATTTAAAAGTCGGTTGCCATAGCAACAGCACACCATTGATGTTTGAAATTAGTTGCAATGTAAAGTGCATTTACATACCAACATTATAACATGGTTTATCAATTCCCATTGAGTTAAAAAAATAATTTAAAGCATGAAAAAGGGGAATTTGGGACGAATTTGTGACAAATGGCCTATTTTGGCCGACTTGTCATTTTCAAAAGGTCATAGGTCAAAAACTATTGATCTACGTTCAAAGTTGCTACTAAACCTTTTTGTTCTAAACACTCAGCCCAACATTATAGTATACCTCGGAAGGGGGGGGGGGGGGGGGGGGGGTGGCGTCACTAGCATGTTTGCAAGGATGTCCACCTAGGTTGTATTCCACAAATATCAAGGAACAACTTGGTAGCAGATCGGGACCGGAAAACCATGTGTGCTCCCCAGCTATGTTATGAGTGCATACCGCAATTTGCGCCTGTTTTCGGTTAACTTGAACATCAAATTAAATATTGGATACGACTGATTGTCTTAACAGCTATGTCTCTCATGTATGCATAAATGCCATTTTCAAAATGTAAAGTGTAAACAAATTAAGCTAGAAGTACTTCTAATGTACATGTGTGTTTGACATGTGCTTTGGCGTGCAGCTGCTTATCAGGGGTAGCACTGGCTCAAAAATATGAGGAGTCCCATTAACATTTTCAGGACCCTTTAAGGACTGCAAACACTAAATTTAAGGGGTCCCCCAGAAATATAAGGGGTCCTGAAGGTTGAGCCTTTAAAAATGGTCAAAAACCGATTTAGAGAAATTAGAGGTTCAGTTCAGCGCAGAGAGCTGGGAATTCCTGCAGCCTTTTTGTTTAAGGAACGCATTTTCCCCGTTTGATTTGAATCTTCTCGACGCTGCCTCGGCGCAAGATGTGCACCACATCTTCTCCACATCGAACTCTAACCATTTAAATCGGTTCTTCCATCTAGGCTTGTATGCTCTTATTTTCTTAGATGGAGCAGGGACAATCGAATTGTCCCTGGATGGAGCCATTGTTTACCTCGAATGGTCATGAATAAAGGTGTACAGCAGCAAAGATGCATGTACGAAAATCGATTTAACGGCATGCATGTTTCGCTGTTATTCAGTAGGCTGAATAACATTGTAGCTTACACCTTGTACAGAGATCGTTGAATTTGAACTGTGAGTCTGTGACCCTCATTGCAAACAGTCGCTAACACAGATACGCACACACCCGTAAGAACTCATACCTATGTAATGTCGTGTCCATGTTAATCAGTAGAAGATACTTATATAATGTATTGGAAATCGCTTGAAACTTTTGCGGAAGCAATTCGGAAGCGTTTTAAAGCGATTTTTAAATCCTGTATCTTTAAAAGTTTTTAAACA
The DNA here is from genome assembly GCA_035610835.1 of Ophiura sarsii. Taxonomy (NCBI): domain Eukaryota; kingdom Metazoa; phylum Echinodermata; class Ophiuroidea; order Amphilepidida; family Ophiuridae; genus Ophiura; species Ophiura sarsii. The sequence goes on from CM069458.1 coordinate 21,746,642, forward strand.
CATTAAAATGTGTTTAAAAACTTTTAAAAATACAGGATTTGCATTGTACTTATCTTTTACGGACATTAACAAATTGACAATTTTCAGAATGTCTTAAGGTTTCCACGTCCATACATCGTCAGATTTAGGGGGTCCCATAATTTTCGATTGGGACCCGTTAGTGAAGTTCAATATGTAAACTTACGAATCCCACAAGAAAATGAGGGGTCCTAGGACGCGGGGACGCGCAAGAACGCGACCCTTGCTGCTTATACGAGGGGCATTCAATAAATACCTGCAACCATTGGAAATCGTTGAACCGTGACACGTGTCAGTAAAATAAACTTATGATACTTCAACTGACATGTAAGTCTTACTCTTTTCTCACAAAAAAAATCGAACACGTAGGTAATTTTTATTATTACATTTCAGCACTGTGAATACCGTGATCTCAGGGCACTGGTTAGGGAATTAAATGTTACAATTGCGGGCAATTTGAAAGACAAGTTTATGGCATGCATTAAGATACGTGCGTTAACAGTGTTAATATTTGGCGCTTGATTTATAATGCTAATTCTGGTCAATGTTCAGTGCCCAGAGACTATAATGTTTATAGTACTGAAATTACATGATAAAAATGACCCACCTGCAGCCAGCAGAGAGGTCACACTGCATGTTCGATTTTGTTGTACGCAAGAAAACAATGGAGTCTCAGTGACTGCAATATTTGCTAGAAATAGCTTCGGAAAATGGTCTATTTGAGATCTCAAAAACTGAGAAACGTGTTAAAAATCATGTAGAATTTTAGAGGAGGGTCAAAAACATCTGCAGAACGGCAAAATGTATAGTATTAAATACGTTTTGTGACCAAATTTATGTCGTAAAATGTTGGAAAATTCACGTTTTGAAAATCTGTGGTCTTCGAAATTACAGGAATCCTAATTCTCATTCTTAACCTCACCAAATCATGAAATGAACCTTCGTCTACAAAAAAAGTCCATGTACGTATATTGCTCTATTTGCTTGGAGATAGCAAAGACCACTGAAACTTCATAGCTTCATACCACGGAATGAAATCTGCCATAGACATTACATGGCGAAAATCGTACAGAATTGCACTGCAGTCCTCTGTGTAGGGAGTGTTGACAATAGCAAGGTCGTTTGACTACTGTGTTTGTGCATGTTTGTGACGACTGACCCCGTTTAACAATCTTCATAGCTTTCATATAGGGCTTGGGTGACCTAACTATTGACTGCCTGTTTGAAATTTTCCGTGAGAAAGGGGTAAGACTTACAGTTTAAGTATCATAAGTTTATTTTATACATACATACATACATAACATTTCTTATAAGGCGCAATATCCAAATACATGATCAAGGCGCAACAAAACAAAATTATAGTAATGAATGAGAATATGAATATAACAAAATACCAATACAATCAATACAGATATGATTTTAAGAGTTTCTTAAAGATTGCAGTAGAACCGGCATCTCTAATATGGTGTGGAAGTGAGTTTCATAGTGACGGACCTGCAACGGAAAAGGCTCTTTCACCTATACGTTTCCTACTGGAAGGTATTGAGAGTAGAGTCCTGTCCATTGCAGATCTAGTCACCGGGCCTATTGAAGGGATTGAATTGTGAGAAAGTAAGTTACAAAGATATTTAGGACCACAGTCATTTAAACATTTGTAAACGTAAAGACACATTTTGAACTTAATGCGTTTTGTGACTGGTAGCCAATGCAGAGTCTGCATTAGAGGTAATGGACTGTCAAGTCTTGATGCCGAGAAGACAAGTTTTACGGCACGATGTTGGAGAGACTGAAGTCGATTAAGATCTTTCGAGTTGTTGGTCAAAAGTATACACCAGATCGCACCAAATGAGTTCGAAAATTGAAAAAAATTCTACTTCTGAGGGGGGCACTTCCCCCCTCAGACTCCCCCCTGTTCGACCTTTCAAATCATCTATACTTAAATCAAAAATATATCAGTATAATATGCTCAACTTCTTTCGTGCATTGATAAAAAAACAATATATTTATTGGAAATGAAGAGGTGGCTTTTTGATAAAATGTTGGTCAAAAGTATACACCAGATCGCACCAAATGAGTTCGAAAATTGAAAAAAAATCTACTTCTGAGGGGGGCACTTCCCCCCTCAGACTCCCCCCTGTTCGACCTTTCAAATCATCTATACTTAAATCAAAAATATATCAGTATAATATGCTCAACTTCTTTCGTGCATTGATAAAAAAACAATATATTTATTGGAAATGAAGAGGTGGCTTTTTGATAAAATGTTGGTCAAAAGTATACACCAGATCGCACCAAATGAGTTCGGAAATTGAAATTTGTTCTACTTCTGAGGGGGCCACATCCCCCCTCAGACACCCCCTGTCCGAGCATAGCTCGGAGGGCGGTGCTGCGCACCGCTTGGATGGTACCGGCAAAGATTCTTTTTTTTGGGCACCCCCCCTAAAATTTTCCTGGATCTGCCACTGAATAATTATAATAGTATTAGCTGGGAAGCGCAGGTCCATTTTTTGGGTATAAGTTGGTCCCTGTCTGCTGGCACATGGAGTTATACAAAAATGTTCCCTGAAGTCTGTAGCATACAACCTAGGTGGACATCCTTGCAAACTTGAATGTTTAAGTGACCTTTGACCCCGATTTAGGTCAAAGGTCATACGTGTTTCAAGGGCGATGTCAACATTTAAATTTATCACAGTTATCATGGTAAAAAAAAAATAGAAAACAGGTTATTGACCCTAGAAGGTATATCATATTGTTGGGCTGATTATTTAGATTTTAGAACAAAATAGTTGATCACAACTTCGATCGTCGATCAATAATTTTTGACCTATGACCTTTTAAAAATGTCAAGTCGGTAAAAATAAGTCATTTTGGGCAATTTTTCAAAAAATCGGCCAACATGTACATGTAATTATCATTAACAAAATATTTTGAATCTGTGGATGATGAGAATACATCTAATATTGCTGGTAAATGAACCTTCTTTGATTTAAAAGTCGGTTGCCATAGCAACAGCACACCATTGATGTTTGAAATTAGTTGCAATGTAAAGTGCATTTACATACCAACATTATAACATGGTTTATCAATTCCCATTGAGTTAAAAAAATAATTTAAAGCATGAAAAAGGGGAATTTGGGACGAATTTGTGACAAATGGCCTATTTTGGCCGACTTGTCATTTTCAAAAGGTCATAGGTCAAAAACTATTGATCTACGTTCAAAGTTGCTACTAAACCTTTTTGTTCTAAACACTCAGCCCAACATTATAGTATACCTCGGAAGGGGGGGGGGGGGGGGGGGGTGGCGTCACTAGCATGTTTGCAAGGATGTCCACCTAGGTTGTATTCCACAAATATCAAGGAACAACTTGGTAGCAGATCGGGACCGGAAAACCATGTGTGCTCCCCAGCTATGTTATGAGTGCATACCGCAATTTGCGCCTGTTTTCGGTTAACTTGAACATCAAATTAAATATTGGATACGACTGATTGTCTTAACAGCTATGTCTCTCATGTATGCATAAATGCCATTTTCAAAATGTAAAGTGTAAACAAATTAAGCTAGAAGTACTTCTAATGTACATGTGTGTTTGACATGTGCTTTGGCGTGCAGCTGCTTATCAGGGGTAGCACTGGCTCAAAAATATGAGGAGTCCCATTAACATTTTCAGGACCCTTTAAGGACTGCAAACACTAAATTTAAGGGGTCCCCCAGAAATATAAGGGGTCCTGAAGGTTGAGCCTTTAAAAATGGTCAAAAACCGATTTAGAGAAATTAGAGGTTCAGTTCAGCGCAGAGAGCTGGGAATTCCTGCAGCCTTTTTGTTTAAGGAACGCATTTTCCCCGTTTGATTTGAATCTTCTCGACGCTGCCTCGGCGCAAGATGTGCACCACATCTTCTCCACATCGAACTCTAACCATTTAAATCGGTTCTTCCATCTAGGCTTGTATGCTCTTATTTTCTTAGATGGAGCAGGGACAATCGAATTGTCCCTGGATGGAGCCATTGTTTACCTCGAATGGTCATGAATAAAGGTGTACAGCAGCAAAGATGCATGTACGAAAATCGATTTAACGGCATGCATGTTTCGCTGTTATTCAGTAGGCTGAATAACATTGTAGCTTACACCTTGTACAGAGATCGTTGAATTTGAACTGTGAGTCTGTGACCCTCATTGCAAACAGTCGCTAACACAGATACGCACACACCCGTAAGAACTCATACCTATGTAATGTCGTGTCCATGTTAATCAGTAGAAGATACTTATATAATGTATTGGAAATCGCTTGAAACTTTTGCGGAAGCAATTCGGAAGCGTTTTAAAGCGATTTTTAAATCCTGTATCTTTAAAAGTTTTTAAACACATTAAAATGTGTTTAAAAACTTTTAAAAATACAGGATTTGCATTGTACTTATCTTTTACGGACATTAACAAATTGACAATTTTCAGAATGTCTTAAGGTTTCCACGTCCATACATCGTCAGATTTAGGGGGTCCCATAATTTTCGATTGGGACCCGTTAGTGAAGTTCAATATGTAAACTTACGCATCCCACAAGAAAATGAGGGGTCCTAGGACGCGGGGACGCGCAAGAACGCGACCCTTGCTGCTTATACGAGGGGCATTCAATAAATACCTGCAACCATTGGAAATCGTTGAACCGTGACACGTGTCAGTAAAATAAACTTATGATACTTCAACTGACATGTAAGTCTTACTCTTTTCTCACAAAAAAAATCGAACACGTAGGTAATTTTTATTATTACATTTCAGCACTGTGAATACCGTGATCTCAGGGCACTGGTTAGGGAATTAAATGTTACAATTGCGGGCAATTTGAAAGACAAGTTTATGGCATGCATTAAGATACGTGCGTTAACAGTGTTAATATTTGGCGCTTGATTTATAATGCTAATTCTGGTCAATGTTCAGTGCCCAGAGACTATAATGTTTATAGTACTGAAATTACATGATAAAAATGACCCACCTGCAGCCAGCAGAGAGGTCACACTGCATGTTCGATTTTGTTGTACGCAAGAAAACAATGGAGTCTCAGTGACTGCAATATTTGCTAGAAATAGCTTCGGAAAATGGTCTATTTGAGATCTCAAAAACTGAGAAACGTGTTAAAAATCATGTAGAATTTTAGAGGAGGGTCAAAAACATCTGCAGGACGGCAAAATGTATAGTATTAAATACGTTTTGTGACCAAATTTATGTCGTAAAATGTTGGAAAATTCACGTTTTGAAAATCTGTGGTCTTCGAAATTACAGGAATCCTAATTCTCATTCTTAACCTCACCAAATCATGAAATGAACCTTCGTCTACAAAAAAAGTCCATGTACGTATATTGCTCTATTTGCTTGGAGATAGCAAAGACCACTGAAACTTCATAGCTTCATACCACGGAATGAAATCTGCCATAGACATTACATGGCGAAAATCGTACAGAATTGCACTGCAGTCCTCTGTGTAGGGAGTGTTGACAATAGCAAGGTCGTTTGACTACTGTGTTTGTGCATGTTTGTGACGACTGACCCCGTTTAACAATCTTCATAGCTTTCATATAGGGCTTGGGTGACCTAACTATTGACTGCCTGTTTGAAATTTTCCGTGAGAAAGGGGTAAGACTTACAGTTTAAGTATCATAAGTTTATTTTATACATACATACATACATAACATTTCTTATAAGGCGCAATATCCAAATACATGATCAAGGCGCAACAAAACAAAATTATAGTAATGAATGAGAATATGAATATAACAAAATACCAATACAATCAATACAGATATGATTTTAAGAGTTTCTTAAAGATTGCAGTAGAACCGGCATCTCTAATATGGTGTGGAAGTGAGTTTCATAGTGACGGACCTGCAACGGAAAAGGCTCTTTCACCTATACGTTTCCTACTGGAAGGTATTGAGAGTAGAGTCCTGTCCATTGCAGATCTAGTCACCGGGCCTATTGAAGGGATTGAATTGTGAGAAAGTAAGTTACAAAGATATTTAGGACCACAGTCATTTAAACATTTGTAAACGTAAAGACACATTTTGAACTTAATGCGTTTTGTGACTGGTAGCCAATGCAGAGTCTGCATTAGAGGTAATGGACTGTCAAGTCTTGATGCCGAGAAGACAAGTTTTACGGCACGATGTTGGAGAGACTGAAGTCGATTAAGATCTTTCGAGTTTGAACCGTATAAAAGGGCATTGCCATAATCGAGACGGGAAAGGAAAAGTGCACGAACTACAAGGTGCCGTGTGTCCTGGTCAAGATATTTGCATATACGGCGGATATTACGAAGCTGGTAGTTACCAGATGATATTAGACTGTTTATTTGTTTGCCCATCGTCATGTTTGAGTCGAAAATTATCCCTAAGTTTCTGATATTGCTTGTTGGTTCAATGACGCTCTCACCGATTGACAACTGAAGTTTGGGGAGCTTGTTAAGGCTTTGATACGTTCCTGCTATAAAGAATTCAGTTTTGTCATTGTTAAGTTTGAGTTTGTTTTTATTCATCCAGGTTTTTATGTCAGAGATACAATGTTGTAATTTGTGAAGGGCTGTCTCAGCTGCACCAGGTAACTTTGGATTAAAAGATACATAAAGCTGGCACATGTCACGGTTCAGTGATTTTCAATGGTTGCAGGTATGTATTGAATGCCCTCGTATATGCACAAAGTATTTAGATTACTTAAACTTTTGAATTATATATATCTTTCAGAGGGGATCTTCGATAATGTAGGTTATTATTTGATTTCTATAGTTCTTCAGGCTAATACACATCTTAAGTTCGATACTCATGCAGAAAAGGATGATTTTCGTTCGAATCATTTGATTAAACACGTTATTAAGTGTGGTAACAAATTTATTTTAGTTAAGCTTAACCTTAAAGGTGGCTGACTCGATTTTGGCTCAACAAATTAATTTGTCCACATACGGTAGCCTATGTCATATTACACAATTTGAGTCAAATTGCTCAGGGGATTTATGATAGAAGCAAACTATGCTTCAAATTTCCCCACTGAACAGTAGGCCTACACAAACCTTTTCACCACTAACAGAGTCCCTTCAAATTTCAACGAACATTTCGAAACATCTTTAGATATAAAATTTGGTGTGTATATTCATCGTTTTTTCTTTCTCTTTTTTTTGTATATAAAGCGCAATGGTGAACAATAGCCCAACAGACATTAACAAGGTTAATGACCAGAGTGATTAAAAATCAAACTGGTAACGCTCGAAAGAGAGCTCTGAAAGGCCAATCATTTGGTTCACTGCAAATTGGTTCACTGCACCTCATAGAGGTAGTGTAGTCTTTATTTTCATCTCAACAAGTGTTAACTTATAATATCACGTTAAATAATAATACACATATGATAATATAGATATCGTACATTATGAGACATTCTTTTATAATATTAATACCATGTGATAACATGCTGTGTATTCATCGTTAATCATGCAATTTGTAAACATTTGATACAAGAAAATACTACATTCTCGCTATAATTTCTTCCAATGACTGCCATTGAACATTTATGATGGTTGGGTGACTCCGTATTTCTGGCATCAGAGTGATTAAGGGGCAGTATCGTATTCGATAGATCTACAATACATTTTGTGTGATTATGTTATACGTTATAGCCGAGTGTACTTCGGAACGGACCTATAAAATGTTTGTCATATGCCCTCTAGCGTTCAGATCTGGTATAGGAAGTCTAGTGTAGCAATCGTCAACATTGTCAATTAAAAATTATCTTGTGTAGATATTCTGTTCATCTTTACTTCTTTGTAGCATGGCACTTTTAATAATGGATCAGAACAAAAAATTCGATTGGACACACTTTTTTTTCGCCACTGGTTACTATGTCAATGAAATTGTATATTTCATCGTCAAATTCCATCAGGTAATATTTTAGATATTACATAATTAATGGAGAGTCACTTAATTATTTTGTTGTGTGTATATCATTTTGTCAATAACACAATCCATTTTCGGTCATGGAAACTCCCATCACAATACATCCGTATGTTTTTGTTTATTATAATAGTAATAATAAACAGGCATTTAAAAGACGCATATCAAACCCCGAGGAAATACAATGCGCCGCAAAAGATAAAACAAATACATAAGGGAGAGTTCATAAATACTTTGGTGGGGCGCGGGGTTGGAAATTATTCGGACATATTTGTTTTCTTGATCCCCCCAAACACCGTTAATTTTTTATGATCCCACTTTTATGTTGATTTTTTTCTTGATCCCCCTGTAGTGTATGTCAAAGTTATCGAGCATTATTAGATTCGACCGCGCGCACGAAGCATGTAATTGTAAAAATGTGGGTTCTTTTGTGCTCGAAGCGTGGACAAAATGTGGACCCTGTTTTATGTGCGCCAACAAATTTGGATTTTTTTATCCCTATTTATTGGTGATCCCCCCTTTGGGGGACTGTTTTTCTTCTGATCCCCCCTTGGCCCTCCATTTTTTTCCAACGCCCCACCAAGGTATTTATGAACACTCCCTAATTACAAAGTCCATAATTTACAAAATTGAGAAAACAGTCATACGTTACAACCGTAAATTACCAAAACAAAGTAACAAATATATATACTTATGAGTAAAAGCAAAACACAATTTCAGCGCAATAGTCAATAGATTCAAACAAAAGCAGAAAAGTTCACAGAAGCAGATACGCCAAAAACACTGGCACGCCGGAGATAGAATCATATTACGGCAAACTATAGTGAAAAGAAAGTACTTTAACCATGTTAACCGGGACTTGAACATTTCAACTTAGAGGTAGCAGATTGGTGGGAAGCGCATTCCACAGTTTTGGGGCAGCCGCCGAAAAATCACGGTCGCCATTACGTACTGGTATGAATTGTATGTGGTGGATCCAGCAGGTCCATGGAAGAAGATCTAAGAGTCCGAGGAGGAGGATTGTTTCTTCAAGAGTTCTGTCAGATAAGAGGGGCCAGATCATGAACGCATTTGTAGGTTAAAAGCAGCATCTTGTATTCAACGCGTTCGTTGGTTTGCAACCAGCGAAGGTCCCTCAATATGTCACTGACGTGGTTGCGTCTCATCGCAGTGAGCCTATATAGCTGCACTAGAATTTTGTACACGCTGAAGCTTACCAATCAGATATTGTGGTAAGGCTAAAGCAGGCAGTTAAAATAGTCAAGACGCGGCGTCACAAATGCGTGGATGATTTATTCAGTTGTTTTCAGATCAAGATATTTCCGAATTTGACCAATTCTTTAAATGGCTAGTGCTGAATTACAGATATATATATGCTGTTTACTTGCTGTGTCGATCTGAGATCGTTGTCAAAGGCGACACCAATATTACGGGAACTGCAGAAGGACTTACAGATGATGATCCGATAGTAACTGTCGGCACAGGATCAGAGGGCACAAAACGGGAAGCAAAGCATATGGCTTCTGTCTTGCTATCATTGAACTCTAATTTGTTCAAGACCGACCATGCACGTAATGTCATCAACACATCGTTGCAGTTTCTGAAGAGCGATAGTTTTGTCAGAAGGATGGAAAATCACATTTTATGCAGTTGGGCGTCATCCGCATACATAACACAGTTTAGCTCGTGCACCATGATGATGTCCTGCAAAGCCGCACTGTATAAGGTGAACAAATTAAAGTTCAATAACGGAGCCCTGTGGAACACCACACCGAAGTGGATGAGCGTCAGAGAGCGTTCTGCAAATAGTTGGACACGCCCAGAAAAATATGAGGCAAACCATGACAGCGCAGTATCAGATATCCCGTATCTAGTTTTTAAACGTTGGATGAGAGTCTCGTGATCGATGGTGTCAAAAGCTGATGAAAGATCTAATAATACAAAAACAGCTTCCTGATGTTGGTCCACAGCACGCAAAAGATCAATGTTCACTCGGAGAAGGCCAGTCTCTGTGCTGTAGTAGCGACGGTAGGCTGACTGCATAGCACTAAGATTCTGATCGTCAAGGTAATTGTGTAAGGGTCCATATCCAAACTCTGAGTGCTTTTAAATTGTTTTTCTAGCGATTTCAAAGCGCTTTTCCAACGAAATACCGTTGGAAAAGCGCTTTTAAATCGCTAGAAAAACAATTTAAAAGCACTGAGAGTTTGGATATGGACCCTTAGTGCTTTGTAACAATCCGTTCTAGAACCTTTGACAGAAGAGGAAAAATTAATATTGGTCGATAGTTTCTGCAGGTTCTTAAAATCTAGTTTAGCCTTCTTCAGTAGAGGTACGATGCGCGAGGACCATGGCACTACGCCAGTTGCTATGGATCTGTTGATGACCTCAGTTATTACAGGAAGCAGTTCTTCTTGGCACTGTTTGAAAAGCTTTGCCGGAAGGGATCAAGATCAGAAGACTTGGAGGCTGATGTTTTAAGCACTTCACGGACATTTTTCTGAGACACAGCAGTGAATTCAGGCAACGAAGAGTTACAGCTGTCCTCAATGTCAACAGACAGGGAAAATGGTTGGGTAGCATTGGGTTGATATTCGCGTACGATGATAGTGAGTCTTGGCCTTTTCAAGATCACTTCTGTACGCTCTACCTATACTGGTCACGGAAAGCAGTTTTATCAACCTTCAAACCAGACTTCCTCCATCTACGCCCACATTAACGCTTTGGTAGTGTTCATAAATACTTGGGGGGGGGGGGGGGGCGGGGGTCCGAAAAAATTGAGCCATGGACATTATTTTGTCCTTGATCCCCCCACAATAGGGTGGTTTTTGTTGTTGATCCACCCAAAAATAGGGTGGTTTTTTCTGATCCCCCTTTTAAGGACCTTTTTTTTGTGCAACTTTTAAAACATCTTCATTAAACACATACAAATATCATGAAAACTCAACTACGTTTAACATTGCCAATTGTTTTAGCAACGCCTTATTTTACCAGGAAATAATAGAATAGATCAATGTTTCAGATTCTTTACAGAATTTGATGAGCAACATTTTCACGTGCGAATGTATACCAACTCAAACCATTTTATTTTGTCAAAATCGTCAATGTGTTTACAGATTTGTCTGCAACCCATAATCCTGGAAGACGGTTCGTTTGCCGTAGAACAGGTGGATTTCGCCGTCTGTTTGTGAAGTTATATCTCAGTGCACTCCGGGTTATAAGGATTGTTGTGGTTTTTCTAGATACCGTATAAAGTATAATGCAATTCTGCTCTCGTACACAACTACATTATTTTCTTGTCCGTTACCATGTTGGTCACTGACAATCCTCAATACACTATCGAAATAATAACAGTACTCAAAGAGCTGGAGGTCATTTAAACTCATTCGATGCGTGAGTTTCTGAAACTTTCATTTCTTTTGCTACAAAAAAATCCTGAATAATAATAATACGTAATTCACACAGATTTATTAAAGGTCAGTTAGGGTCATTAGTACCCAAATATATGCAATTATTCCTTAATGTATGTGTTAAAGGTTTGTCACTTCATTTGTTATCAGAGAGTTGTAATATGATTCAAGTTACGTATAACGCTTCGCCCGTTGAATTACCTACACGTCCTGCAGCAATGGTTGTATGAAAACCCATCATACATGTTAAAATTGAATTATTTCATCCTAATATTTGGAGTTGTAAACCTAACATCAGTAGAGGCATTCTTTTCATCGTGAACTTGATCGTATTATATTGACTACCTCCTGTCTTACGTATTACGTAGCCTCGTACCCATTAACCGTGAATATTCGTGAATGAGACATCTACGTAAGAGATACGACAAGTATAAACACTGTTAGAAGGGTTTTCGTTACAATAGTGGTCAGGGTAGTGAAGGAGTAGTGCTCAGTTATTGAGCACATTTTCTTTTCGTGCCACTGGCCACTGCTGAGGCCAAATATATTTTCAGCGTAGCCAAAATAGAGAGATAGTCTAGAGGGCAGTATAACAAACTCGTGGCGAGAAGACGGGCAAAGTGGCGAGTAATGAGTATGATAATGCATAGATAAGCTTTACCGTGCATACCGTGCTTCACAATCGCTTGACGGCTTGCATTCGTGCACCAGCCCCTCTAAGGAATAACATGGAATTCTTCCATGGGAATAATAACATATCATTGTCCCAGCCAACATATGACGTTTTATTACGTTCTAAATCTAAACACGTTTTAAATATTTTAGAACGTTTTAGGACGTAATAAAACGGTGTATGGTTGCTGGAAAAATATGTCGAATTTCCTTATTAGATGGTGTGTTTCCATAGAGATTTTTTTGTTTGTCTGAAGCGTGAAAGGTCAACATAATCGATACCCGCAAGCAGCCGCAAGTTACCGCTATTTAACAAAGGATTCTACTAATGCACAGTTGAGCAAAAGAAAAATCGCCGATTGTGTTGACCTCTTGAACGATTGAGACTTCCGGCAGTGTATAGTAGAGTAATCGATGCGAGGAACAATTGGATAATGAACAAAAGGAGGAACTTTAAAAGTGTTTGACAACATAGCAATGTGTATATTTAATACTGTTACGCCCATCTTGAACCTTGTGCCTCTGAAATAAATTTCTCAATCATCTTATGTTGGTGGCCATATTATATCATTTCATTTCGGAATGTACCCTTCATATATGGATATTGGCCCACTATAGGGAAATACAAGGAACAAAATGTATCTTGTTATTGCAGAGGGTAAAGTTATCGATCAGTAGGCCTATGTTATTTTAAGCACACCGGGTAATTGTAATTAATGCATCAACCGTTGATCATTTTATGGTAAACTCAACCAGAATGGTGACCATATGTATTATTTAAAGGTTAAAACAAGGTCTCGATTACAATTTCATATAAAGCACTATCCTACAGCCTTAGTAAAATTAGCCTAGACTTATAACATGTATAATAAGTCCATGGTATTATGCCTCAATCATATTAGGACGTACGCATATCTACAGAATAAAGCTTTAAAATGTACGCGTTTATTCCGTTACGGGACAGAATTTAACAGAAACCACGACATATTCCCGGTTAACGTTGTAGGACCTACCTGTATTTATACTAAATGTTTATTAGACTGCGTATGGTATATATCATAAAATCACCTTTTATATGACATGTATGAACAGTAGTAGTATTGGGAGCCTGCACTGACGTTACTATAACTATTTATCTGGAAATAATCTTGTTCAAGTAAGCTTCATTGCAGACAAATGTAAGTTAATATTGTTACAATATACCTACCTTGAAAATATGCACTAAAAGTTCTTCGGTGTTAAGCCAGCGTTTTAGAATTTTGGGATGAACAGATATACACCATGGAATCATAATGATTCATAACAATTCTGCATTTAGTTTTCTGACGACGATAATAGAATGTAAGTATTTTGGATTTTACAAGCATAATTTTCTATATTATCGATGTGACTGAAAATCTTCCTGGAACGATTTAGTCCATTTGTTCGACATTTTAAATGTGAACATCTAAATGTTATCAGAAAGGACCACATGAGAGCCTCAATTTTGAAATTGGACTGAAATGGCCCTACTGAATATTAACATTGTTACAATTTCTCAGATTGGTTTTAAAACGAATATGGGTTAGTGCTAAGTTTAGGCTGATTTAAATTTTAAACTATCAATTTTGCTGAAGCTAATAACTCTTCAGTACCAAACCGGGTGTTACGTGTCCGTATTGTCGGGTTACACCGTGCAGGGCTGGAAATAGCCTTACCCGCCCGCCTGCCCATAGCGGGTAACTTTTGTGTCGGGCAGGTGAAGATGCAAAAGTACCCGCCCGACTAGTCGACTTTGAAGGTCTTGTATAATTTCACTGACACACAATCGAACAACCTGACACTTCGCCTTGCCGAAAACCGCTCCCATCAGAGAACCGACCAGCCTTGTATAATTTCACTGTCACACAATCGAACAACCCGATACTTCGCCTTGCCTAAAACCGCTCCCATCAGAGAACCGACCAGCCTTGTATAATTTCACTGACACACAATCGAACAACCTGACACTTCGCCTTGCCGAAAACCGCTCCCATCAGAGAACCGACCAGCCTTGTATAATTTCACTGTCACACAATCGAACAACCCGATACTTCGCCTTGCCGAAAACCGCTCCCATCAGAGAACCGACCAGCCTTGTATAATTTCACAGTCACACAATCGAACAACTCTATACTTCGCCTGGCCTTGCTGAAACAGCTAGTGAGCCCTCTATCGGTACAAAAGAAGAAAAAAGGTCGTACCGAAGAAGACTACCGCCCGACTGGCAGGTAAAAAATTCTAATTCACAGTGTAATGGGTTACACTGGCTGATTGAATTTTTGTCGGGCTGGTATTTTTTGTGAGTTACCCGCCCAACGGGCTGGTTGAAAATAATCTGAAGTTCCATCTCTGGTTACACGATACGATGAGTGTAGCCTTAGCCAATCAAAATATATATGATCTTTCCCTTACAGTGCGATGACTTAAATTTGAAATGATCTTTTGCAGATCGTTCAGATCGTGTTGTAACGAAACCTGAATTTCCACATTGTGTCAGTTAAACCAAGTGGCTAATATATCTATACAATAATGTGTTGCGACATTGTCTGTGAGTCTGGATCCATAGTAAACATTGATGACTTTGATTTAACGCTTAGACACGGCGAGCAATATGTATTTGCAAACTCACAGGTAGGAATTGTATTAATGGAATGACAGTAGGCCTATCTGTGTATCTGAACATAAAGAGATATAATATGTAAAAACAGGAAAAACAACCATTTGTAGCTAAGCTTACAAACTACATTGTTAAAACAAACAAAAACAAAACAAACAAGTGTCTTGCCTGAAGACACATTGTAAGACATTAAGACACAATTCATGTCTTTATGCAAGTCATGTCTAACCAGCAGACACCAGAAACACAAGTGTCTAAAAATTGGCTTCAATAGACACGTCTTGCAAATTGTATAGTGTCTTGCATGGAGACATGTCTTCTTGCGAGATGTCTTGTATAAATACATGACCTGTGTCTTATTGAAGACATCTCACAACCGACTTAACGGAGTCATGTCTTAAAAAGTGTCTTCAGGCAAGACACTTGTTTTTGTTTTCTTTGGTATCTATTGTTGAAGACATGTCTATTGCCAAGACGTGTATTACATGGTTCTGTATAAGACACCATTTTTACAGTGCATAATTCTTCGTAAAATAGATTTGTAGCCTAAGCTTTCCCGCCTTTTATAAGCCGGAGTTTTTTCGAAGGAAGTGCTGGTGGTGGAAACACTACACAGAATGTATACAAGCGTGTGACAGCTCGGAACAGAAGCAGGAACATTTATTTCCGGGACGTTAAGGTCAATTTTGAACATGTTGAAGAGTAAAACCTGTCCGCCATGTATATGTTCTTGTGTTATGCGACCGTGTAAAAGACGGCGATATGACCGTCTAAAAGACGGTGATGGGACCCTTCAAGACGGACATATCACCGCCTAAAAGACGTTGACGTGACCTTTTAAAAGACGGTCATGTGACCGGAGATGCTGTACGCAGAGGTCGAGAAGACTTCACAAGATGCGTTTGACGTCACATGTCACTTATCCATTCGCTGGCGTAGTGCACGTTAGAATAACCGTTGCCAGGTTAACTGGCTCACCGGAACTTTGTTGCAAACCACCGATCACATAACACAAAGTCTATGACAATGTTATAATTCGGAACAGTTGTATGGGCCCTAGCGAATTGCAAGCTTGAAACCAGTAACCATACTACAGAGTGAGTCAAAAAACATTGTGCACGATTTGAAACGCCCATTTGACCTTGATGCGTGCATTGAACCGTACATTTATTGCTGTCAGTGTAAAGCGGTGCTAATCTAGTTTATCCTCCCCAAAATATGAAAGTAATCGACTAAAGAATAAGCAAACTGTGGCAAGTTTTGTAAACTGACAGTGTTTTTCGCCATTCCTATAGGATTTACACAGTTAAGACATTAATATTACTGCAGCATGATGGTATGGAGTGAGAGTGATAAAGCACCATCATCCTAAACAAAGGAGGATGTGGCGTTCTAAGTGCTCTGTAACAGGTGATGATTGTATTCAGATGTGCCTTTTCATTGGACAACTCGGTATCAGATGATTAACTACTTATCCCAGAGTGAAATAATGATTTTTCAGGAACATTTTGACAATTCACATGATTGATGTGAGTGATAATGACCATGTATAGCAAAACCAATTTTACTGTGTGTAAATCCCATAGGAATGGCGAAATACGCGGTCAGTTTACAAAACTTGCCACAGTTTGCGTATTCGTTAGTCGATTACTTTCATCTTTTGGGAAGATAAACTAGATTAACACCGCTTTAAACTGACAAAAAGAAATTAATGGTTCAATGCACGCATCAAGGTCAAATGGCCGTTTCAAATCGTGCACAATGTTTTTTGACTCACCCTGTATATGCACTACGTCAACAAATATCATAATAACTTTTCAATACTTTTCAATATGCATTAACATCTTAATTTCGCCCTATGTTTACGTTTCCAGTGGTGCCACTCCCGCATTACATTCCTTATTTACCGCTTGCTAGTCTCTGGGTACTTCTTAGTTTGGTTGGTTATTATGTTGGCTCATGATATATCAGAATTTGGAGGGCGTACATTTATATATATTTCAAACTGGACATTCATAGTGTTGAATTGTTACTTTCTGGTAACTGCACTTGGCAATGTGGTGCATACATGGATGTCTTATATTCAGATTCATGGTAAGTTGAAATCATAATAGTGTTAAATAAAACCTGGGTATGATATTCTTGAGTTTCACCGATAAAAAGATTCATTACCATAACAGACGCTGTCAATCCTTTAGCAATAGGCTATAAATCTAAAATAGACATACACGCATAAGCGGATGAATCGATAATTACTCTGTTCACAAAGATCATTCGATTTTGTTTCATTGTCACTTGATGATCTCAATGCCAGTAAATTAATACGATCTCAAATGCCAAAGAACAATGACATGATTAAAACAAACACATTAAAAGCTGCAAGAAAGGTCGAACAAGTGAATCCTTTTCCACATACTCAATGGACCTGCAGCAGCACATATCCGCCTGGCCACATTCAGATACACGGGGGCGCACTCCGATTAGCCTATTGCGCAAGTAGGGCGCAAGCTTCGAATTCACAAAAGCTATAGGAACCAATCAGAGCGGTATAGATGAGGTGACCTATGATGTCATGTATTTACAAATGGGACACCCTTTGTTGTTTCCCTCCAGGCAGAATATACAGTAAAGTTAATGAAGACAACATAAGATTTCTTTCTAATGAATTGTAAAACTCCCCGTAAAACTCATTTAGTTTTAGTTTTTTGTGTGAAATGCGATAGCTTATAGCATTCCTATAAGCAAATTTAAAGACAGTTTTGATAACAATTTGCTGTGACACCACAATCTAGTTAGAAAACCTAATCTGGCCTATGTAAAATATAGAAACTCTTGCCCAGTGTGTTTTGTCTCAAACCAACAGAGGGCGTCCTAAATGTCAACAAATGTCACCTCATCTATTATAGGTCGAGCTTATCCGTTTGACCATTTTGAGACGTGCGTTCATTCTCAAAAGGTGAAGCTGTGAAATCAAATACGCTAGGCTAGCAGTGTACAAATCTTCATTGACATTTGATAACAGTTCATCTAATTTTGACAAGGCGACATTTGCCTTGATCTCGGTTTATTTTTTCACGAGTATGTATTTTATGATTGATGATGCACAATATTGCTTGTGACTGCATCGTAAAAGTCTTACTCTGGAAGTCAACGTATACTTTTTGCAGTTCCACCAGATTGGCTAATATGATTCCTGATCTTTCAAAACATAAGACTTCATGATATTGATAGTGATATGTATATTCGCTTGTTTTTATAAGACGCAATACCATTGCGACATATGTCATGTAATGATAAGACTACAAATAGGCCTACTGTAATCGAGTATAAACTACGTAAACTACATAATAATATAATAATGATATTGTTTATAATCTACATTTTGCATCGTTACGTTACAAGGTGTTCAGCGTTCAACAGCGCCTGATTGCTCGCCGTTGATGTCTCCCTTCTCTCAATCATCGTCATCGGTTACATCGGCAACGTCAGATACTTCGGATTCGGAGACAACCTTTGTTGATTCAGTTTCAACTGCCCAATCTACGACACTTTCTACAATATACGTTAAGGTATCCTGGATCCTATTTAGCATATGCTTGGGCATATGTCCAATGATAACAATAGTATATTGGGGGTTGATTTATCACCAAGGATTATCTGCTATTTCACTGGCCATCTCAATTAATATTCACGCGATAGGAACCGCCGTTCTGTTTCTTGAACTCTGCGCAACCGACACGCCGGTTCGAATCGCTCACACCATTTATCCGCTTATATACGGTGCTGTTTACGTAGTCTTTACTGTTATGTATTGGGCTCTGGGTGGACTGGGGAGTAGCGGAAGTTCCGCAATTTACCCAATTTTGGACTGGCAGCTGAAACCACTTTCAACAATAGGCTACTGTAGCGTGGCATGTATTCTTGTAATTGGCAGTTATACGCTTGCTTATATCGTGTATCGACTACGCCTCCGAATTAACAGTAAATTTAGTAACAAGTAGGCTACAAGTAGACCCTAATAATATGAGAATGTTATGCAATTTTGGGACTCAATATATTATTAGCACATCGGCACAGATGTAATATTAAGTATAGATGGGGTGACAGCAATGTTTATCAACAAACGCAACGGTCGAAGGGACTGGACTGTCTATACATGCTTGAGTAAACAGCACATGACCACAACACTGTCCGCTATGCCTTATTGCCCTTTATAATGCTTTGGCGCGAGTTTTAAAAGCACGGGTCCTAAACAAAACAGGATGCGCACGCAAACCGCCGGGCAACTACTGGCCAAATGCCCGGTGTGACGTCACCTGTCACCCCATCTATATACAGCCCAACATTAATGTCAATTATTAACCCCAATTTAATTGAGAACAACGTTAGCAATCCGTATCAACATCGATGACGTAATCGATAAAATTACCATATAACTTCAGTCACCCGATCACCGAATGACACATTTGTGTAAAACGTATATTTAAGTGAAAAGAATATTTGCGAAAAGGACATTAACCCTAACCACCCCCAGTGCTACAAACGGCCACGGTGCAGTCAGTCTGTGTAAGCTGGCGTGGCACTTTTTCGATGAAATAATGGCCAATGCTTCATAGTTGGCGCACTGGTAGGGCGTTCGCCTCTTTACTGAGAGGTTGTGGGTTCAAGCCCCAGGCCCGGGGGCGTAGCCACTCTTTTTGTCGTTGAAAAAAAAAATCCTTGGAAAATGTGGGTAGGAGGTCAGGGTTAATTTGACAGTGTTGTGGGAGGGCGCAATCACAATGTTATATCAGGAGCGTTCGGACATAATCATCAAATCGATGATCAAAATAAACTTTTGGAGCACCCGTAGCACGTTAAGTTTGCCTCGTATAATAGCATTACGGTCACAAATATACAAAATGGCACCTATACAGGTTAGAAAATAAAGTATAAACATCAAAATAGGGTCCAAGACACTTTTTAAAATTACACTGAAGACTCCCTAAAACGGAATGCAAGCTTCGTATCTCCCGCCCTCAATCTGAAAATGTACGCTCCTCAAGACGGCGAAATCATGATTAAAACATGGATGAAATGTCTGGGTTTGTTCTGTGCCGAAAATCATCCATTTCGCTATTATTTTTTATTTTGTTGCGTTTGCCAAAACGAATCAGTCGAATTGTGCACATAAATACACTGTATATACAATTATATATTAGAGGCTATGTTATGACATGGTGGCAGCACCTTCATGGTTAAATTACATCTGATCCCAACTCACGAGTACTTCGTCCAGTGCATCGTCAATCCGATAATCAAAGTCTGCTGCCTTGTGTTCTCTGTGGATAAATAGTAAAAGTAGACATACATCACCTGATTTATGACGTCATAACGACACATGCGCACTACGAATAGAATATAGTATTCCGATTATAAAACAATGGCAAGTGTGGAAGAATTTGTAAATGTAACCAGCAAATCCCCTGAAGAAATCTAGTAAAATATCCCAATATGGCTTGGTATACCTGCTTTGGCATAACTACATAATAATGCAATACATATTGTTTGGCATTTTGACAAACGTTGGTTTGGGATAGGGGATCATTTATTATTACTGTATTCTCTGCATGAGCATTTCTGATAGCATTTCTGATGGGAGATGACTCTTTAGTTTCAAAAATGTCCATTTCACTGTAATATAAAACCTGAATGTCCAGTTCATTTAATGATATGCGGATTTTGCGTTTGAATGATCTATTCATTAGCCATCCATTAATATCTATAGCATTACAATACACTACGTCTTTTGCTTGACCTTATGAGGTGAGACGCTATCAAACGTTCTGTTTACTCAATGATAGTGACTGATAGTGATAGGTCGATAATATTACTATCATTGTATCATAGCTGTTTTGTCACATAACATTATCTGAAGGTGAAACAAAATCACTAATGGGTTGCTGATAATAAAGAATACAATCAATGAATGGTTGATGTCTGCGTCTTCTGATGCTCTCAACGCCTTTATAAGATGTGGCATGATGTGAGCCTGGGACAATTTACAAATTTGACGTGTTTGTCACGTGAACGCAATGATGGCAAGTTCCAAACTTCGTGCAACCTGGGGTGTACTTCGTGAATTGTGGTAATGGCAGCAGCCATTTAGCACATGGGCGAATACAAATAAGCCAACCGTTTCATACATGCAGACAGGTTTTCATTTTTTTCCCTCGAAGATATGCTTTAAAATGCAAATGTCCATTGTTCGATTCCCACTACGACCATTTTTTCAAGTGATATATTTCCTTTTGTAAAAATGAGGGTTAGAAATATATTCTAAGTCCACAAAGTGTGTATTTCCTAAGACAACCACAGGTTGACAGTCATGTGGGTATTTCCATTGCTGCATATCCATAATAACATACCTTAATTCACCTGACATCCGGCTTCCCCTGATCATCAACGATTCCATTTCAACACAACTGAGCAATGCATCAATTATAGAACTTTTCACTTCTTCCATTGCAACTTGAATACTTTGAAACTCCTCCAGTATCTCTCGTTCATGAATCCACAGATTAATATACCATTTCTGCTCCAACTGCTCCAGGAATATTTCCGCATCTTGACGAAGCTGTCTAACACCTTCCAGAAAATCAGTGGGAACCTTGGCTCGCCGATCATTGATAGCAATCCTGATTTTGTGCTCATACGTGCCAAGAACTTGTAGCTGTTCCCTTAAGTTATCCATGGGGATTTTAAACTTTTCTTTGGTGACTATATGCGAAGCGGCCCAGACGAATTGACGACAGACAGTAAATACTATATCCACGACAAAGGAGATGATAAAAACGTCCCTGTTAGCAACCCCATTGGTGTTATTAGTCTCTTTTTTTGGTATAACGCGTTGATATTTAAACAACTTGTCGGAGACTCTTGAAACACGATGTTTGCGAAGGGTGCTCAGAACTACTTCTTGAGCCAGCTCGGTCGACATGGTGGAAGTAGACATCGTAGAAACTGGGTTTGGATCGGAATTGTAGGACAGTGTGCTGATTGTGTTGGGATTGTATCATGACTGTATGCGTTATTAATCAGTTATTCAATTATTTATCAACAGAAATAATAGTGGATATAGGGGAAAGAGGTGTAACTTTTAGACGAGGGTAATCACGATTACTGCATACCTTGGGTTGGTCTTTGCTTGCGAGATAATTGGAGACGGGCATCGGTGCACTGTTTTATTTCGTCTGTTCATAATAATGTGGTGCAGTAAGATGGTTATTGAGCTATTCTTACTATAAAAAAATATCACATTTCCAAGATTCCAAGAAATTGCTCCAATAATTGTATTTTTGCCCTCATATTATTCCAAATACATGCAGGGGTAAGGGGAAAATGATAACAATGTTTTGCTATTGATATTATGAACAATGGTAAATGGTTTAGGAGGGATATGGTTATAAATCAACCTGGTTTGTGTGTGTGTGAGGGTGGGGGTTTGTGTGTAGGGGTTAGAGGTAGGTTATGTGGCATAACCATCTAGCGGTGACCCGTGCGTAGCGAGGGTACGCCGCTAGTCGTAATTGTGGAATGGCTAGTTCTATACGATAATGTTGAAGCAGTAGTCTCACATCTATAAAAGTTTATCCTTTATGTTGGTATTAAAATGGGGATATACCCTAGAGTCTTAATTCAAATACAATATTAAAAAAAACTGTATTCCAATAACTCTTCCAGCTAGAGAATGTAGACATCGATGCGCTAAAATGTAACGCGAGTTGTGGGATCGCCCATAACCGAAATCTTGTTGACAAATAAAGGTTAGGCCCTATTATATACAAAGACGTATTTGTTACGAAAATATTAATTAAGTAGCCATATTCACATCCTATGGTTATTTAAAAAAACTTGAAACTTGTTTGTCGTTTTCTCAGTTTATAATGAGCATACGTTAATTAATCCTACATATTATATACAGTGACGATTTTTTACCTATTCTACGCGCGCATTTGTCTTCCCAAAATGCAATATTCTTTGCTACAAGCTTGTTTAGAGCCAAAATGTACCTCGATCGCTTTTTTTTGTTTGAAAACGCCCCCCCCCCCCCCCTTTGAAAAAAGTGTCTTACGGCCCTGATCAGCCCTATCAGCTTGTGAGGTTCAAAAGGTTTTCGGGACTAAAATGCCCCAATCTACCCTACCTTATCAAAGTCTCTTATTTGTGCAAGCAAAATGTTATCTGATTCTGAAGGTCAACGGTCAATGCAAGACAAAATATAAACAAAGATATATTGCAAAATCTAACGAAATATTTGTTATTTTCGAGTGGTGTAATTGTATAATAATGTACACATTTCATTTTTTTTAACACTTGTGGACTATCCGTTATATCCATTATCTAGAGTAAATAATGTTCCTAATAGAAATTTGTCTTTCATTCAATGTGATTGTGTTCTACGTCATTCAATCATTACGCTGTTAATATTTTGTGAATATGGGATAATAAAGTTTTGTCTAGACAAATTATATAACATAAGCACATTGTCAATGAATGAGATGACCCATACATTCTGTATAAATCAGATTACATGTTTCTATCTACGAAATTAAATGACTTTCCTATCAAATCAAATACTGTTACTATCATGAAGCTGGTCGCTCAATAACTCATACCAAAATGGGTTTCACATCAGATATTTAACCAATAATTACAATACGTTGACCAAGGTTCAATTAAAGTTGGCACACAGTCCAATACTATTTACTTTGGAAGTTTGGAATAAGGTTCAATTAAAGTTGGCACACAGTCCAGTACTATTTACTTTAGAAGGTTGGAATGCTTATCTAAGGAGAAGGGGCCTTAAAGGCATATTATGTGATCTTTTCCAGAGGGCGCCCTCTATTCATTATTTTTTTTAGAAAGTAGATTTTCTTGCAGATTTACATTTCCGATCATAAATCATACATACATTCCAAGTTACAGAGCGATACGATTCCTAATTACCTCAAAATCATGGTTTTAGAGTGAATTTAGAGTGAAAAATATAAAGTGTCAGGATTCTGACAGTTTATTTTCACTCTAAAACCATGATTTTGAAGTAATTAAGAATCGTATCGCCCTGTAACTTGGAATGTATGCATGATTTATGATCAGAAATGTAAATCTGCAAGAAAATCTGCTTTCTATTTTTTTTTCGATGTTGAGGGCGTTCCCTGGAAAGATCACATAATATACCTTTAACTCTAGTTAACGCTTCTTATCTAGGGATAAGGCCCGCCTTATCCTAGGTTTACGTCCCTTATCTGGGGTAAATGCGGAAATGATACACTTATGCCATCACATACTGGGATAAAGAAAGCATCTTTGCTATCAGCCGCACGGAAAATGTTATTGTAGTTTAAGCATGCATGTTAAAGGTGCTATTCATTGAAAATTGAAATATAGCCAAATTATATATCATTGGAAAGCTTAGAAAAATAGTGGTGTCCACCCGCGGGTGTCCACGTCCCAAAATGCCACTGTAAATAATAAATAGCATTAGAAAGTACCGGTGTAGGGCGGACGCAAACCCGGAAGTGGGGAGGTGAAAATCAAGATTCTTGTATGACGTCAGCAAAGGGACCCGGTAATGTAAACAAACTCATTGTCCATTGTGATGCATGCCTCTCTTGTATCTATTTGAATAGTAGCGCTGTGTGCAGTACTGTCTGTGTGGTATCGATCTCGGACTTCGATGAATGGGTTGAATAGGATGAGGATGAATTTCTGTGCCTGGGGTGACGTCACAATTCTAAACCCCGTTTTGACTATTTATCCCAAGGTATAAGGGGGGGGGGGGGGGGGGGGGGGTCTGTACTCGAAATTTTGTATTGCCTATTGGTAATTCCCAGTATATTAGGTTAAGATAAAATAAAAATTAACATATTCTATACAATCTAAGCTTTCCATTGATACCATACATGATCTCAATAAGTAGGAACTTTAAGTTAAGAGAAATAACCAAATCATGTGATGGTCGATTATTCTTATTTGAAGGGTAAAATTGTTGAATCTATAAGTTAATATAAGTTATTAAGTTAACTTCTAACTTCTTATGTAGACGATACGAGATGATAGCCTGATAGTAAATTATTGTTATTTGAAGGGTGAAATGGCTGACCTATAAATGAATTGTGGCATGTTTAAAAAACTATGGACTCATATTTCTATCTTAACCGTATAATTCAGTAAAAACCATCACAGTACTTTAATAAATCATAAACTTGTTAACATGTTTTTATTCGTTTTTACATGCGTATGTTTTGTTTTTCAAAAAATTAGACAAATCAATGCGCTTGCGCAAATGTTGATATGCTCACAA